>OX422216.1:404109324-404709324 GCA_949130495.1 Sambucus nigra | reverse complement strand
TTCTCTCTCTACACCATATTGAGCTATTGTAAACCCCTGGAAATAAAATAACAGTGGGCATAGGCTTTATTCATAGCCGAGCCACTTTAAAAACCTTTGTCTCTTATGTGTTTGATGTGATCACCATTTCATCTTCAATCATCATCTTCATACCTTCATTTTTATCTGTTTTTGATGCCGATAAGATAACATGGATGCTATTTCTAGTCATCAACAGATTGGCGCCGTCTGTGGGAACGTATTACAAGCATTGTTCTCCATCAAAAGCTAAGTTTTTAATTTCTCTATGTATAATCAATTATATACTTTGCATACATCTTTTGATTCAATCATGATTTTTATACATAAATTAGTTGTCCAATTTTTATCTGCAAAATATTGCATATCATGATTTTAAAATCATAACTGTTAGATGAATTCTTATTAAGAATTCTGTAAAATGGTGGATTTCATAAATCATAACTTTTGGCTTGATTGTCAAGTTTAAATTTTATATCATGGAATAAACATTTTGAATGATTACATATACCAATATATACGACGATGACAAGACTTGATAATTTTCATTATAAATTTTGTAAGATCTTTGATGACTATTCAAATTCCCATCGGAGAATGGGAAAATTTAAAATCAGTAACTAATTTTCTCCTAGAAATTATGACCCAGATTTACTTTCTCTCTCTTCAAATCTCTTTTCATTCATTTTGATGAACTATATACTTAATGTCAATAAGTCTCGATGATTTGTTTTTTATATAAATTTCGTAATGATTTTTATCATCCACCGTATTTTTATCTCCACAAATGGAAAAAAGGAAGGGAATCCAAGACCACTTTCTCTACCCTGAAAAACTATTTACTCTCATCTGACAAAAGGGAGAAAATGAACGGACATGGGCATAGATCTATATTATCATAAGGAACTGCATAAGTTTGTTACTCCAACAGGTCTTCATCAATAGATCGGATGATAAATCTTCAGACAAAATATCAGACCTTAAATCAATTAGGGGAACTGGTAACAAAAATGAAGATCTACAAAAATAGTTTCCAGAGCTCCGACCAATTTGAAAAGCTCATCAAGTGCATCACAGTGAGAAACCCTCGTGGTCAATGATTATTATTTTAAATCCGTTTGTCTAGAAATTAAAATATGAACCTTATTACTGATAGGAGACGATATGGATTAAGGTACCAGAAATTTATTAACAACTTTTGTACTGTTGTTGGTCGGTAATTGTTGGTCGACACACCAATTGTTGGTCGGCGTAGGCTCTGGGCCATCTAATATTGGTTGTCCATACAGATTTGTTGATCGGCATCATGTATTATACATTAAGAGGAGCTCCATGACTTACTATTTGTTGGTCGATAGCATCTATTTCTACTCGGCAGTTCTCATACACTTGGTCAGCATCAAGTCGGCAACAATCCTCCACCGAATTTCAATTTACCAATTCCAATCATCAACAAAGAATGGATGAAAAACTTCTGGCATAGGTCGGCTGTAAAAGGTACCTCATGGTCGTCACCAAAATTTTCTGGTCAGGGTCAAATTTTTATGGTCGGCGACACTTGAAGTTGATTTCAGTACTAGTCGGCATTTACAAAGCTGGTCGATAAATATATCACAGGTCAGGGCACCTCATAATTGCAAGTATGGCCGAATGTTTATTGGAGAGAAGGTCAACAAGCTCCTATTCTTGGTCGGCTACAATAGTTCTTGGTCGGAAGCACATCCAGTTTTGATTGGCGATCATTGAAAGAAAAAAAATGGTCGATGATCATTTGTTATTGTTGATTGGGCTCCTACTGCAGATCGACGTCTTCAATATATTGGTCTGCAGAAATTTGGTTAGTGTGTTTTGAAACAGATCGGTGGATTGTCAAGAATATGATATATTGTCAATCGTATAATAGTGATCAATTGTTGATCGGGAGTAGATCGACAACAATTATTCATGGTCAGAAGTTACTATATATTGGTCGGCGACAAGTCTAAAAAAGCTAGTCGGTGAAAACCACCTGGAATGGAGGATTGACCATTTTGTTAAAAGAAAAATTCACCTCTTACTATTTCTTAACTTACACTTCTCTAATAAAATAAATTTTTAAAGCTAAGTAAAATATACTCCAAAGCTTTACCTTAAAATAATTTTTTTTCTGAACCAATTTATATTTGGTCTTTTGCTTAAAATTAAAATGCCTAGCATTTTTTTATAAAAATTTGTCCACATTGACACACATTTGGCACAAAACATATTATTTCATATTTTGAAATTTTTATTGCTTTATGCTGATACACATCATATATAGTTTGGCTAAATAATTATTCTCATGACTAACTACTTGAACTAGTCTCAACAGGAGTTCGAGCTACTTATTAAAATTCCATAGGGATGAGATTCAATCCCGACGAAAGCTCGACCACAATCTTAAACTTCTGGAAATTATTATTGCTCAACATCGGGAAATTTTGCCTCGACATATTAGCCAACATATATTATTTCATTTTTTGAAATTAATATTTTTATTTCTCAAGCAAATACATATCATATATTAATTGAATGACTAAATTATTCTCATGATTAATTGATTTAGCCTCCACAGATGCTCGAGCAAGTTATTAATTTTTACAGCATGGAGCTCGATGAGATACTTATTCAGCCCCGAGGAGAACTACAACATTTATTATATTTCACCCCCAACGGACAGTTGGTTTGGGTCATTCTTATTTATATTCAGGCCCGACAATGTTCTCGACCATATTCTTATGTTCTGGAAAATATTATTCTTGTTTGGCATTATGCAAAATTTTGCCTTGACAAGATACTTATTCAGCTCCGAGGAGAACTACAACATTTGTTATATTTCACCACCAACGGATAGTTGGTTGGGGTAATTCTTATTTATATTCAGGCCCGACAAAGTACTCGGTCATTTTCTCATGTTCCGGAAAATATTATTCTTGTTCGACATTATACAATTTCGCCTCGACAGACCAGCGAGACACTTTATTATTATTCTGAATCATTCTTTATATCTATTCGGATGAATATTCTATATTTATCTCAGCATGGAGCTCGACAAAATATTTATAATCATATATTCATCTCCAAGGAGGTCTCCAGCATTTATATTATCTTATTCCCAACAATCTATTGAGGAGGTCTCCAGCATTTATTATATCTTATTCCCAACAATCTATTGGTCAGCTCCGAAGAGGTCTCCAACATTTATTATATCTTATTCCCAACAATCTGTTGGTCATCTCCGAGGAAGTCTCTAGCATTTATTATCTATTACCACCAACTACGGTTGGTCGGTACCTCCAACTATGGTTGGTTCGGCAAATTATTACCACCAACTCCAGTTGGTCGGTACCGCCAACTCCGGTTGGTCGGGAAATTATTACCACCAACTCCGGTTGGTCGGTACCGCCAACTCCGATTGGTCGGGCATTTATTACCACTAATTACGGTTGGTCGGTACCGCCAACTCCGGTTGGTCGGGCATTTATTACCACCAACAACGGTTGGTCGGTACCGCCAACTCCGGTTGGTCGGGAATCTATTACCACCAACTACGGTTGGTCGGTCATCTATCACCACTAATTTCGATTGGTCGGTCAATCAGCAAATAACAACTCTGGTTGGTCGGACAACAGATAACAGGTGGAGCAAATCTTATTGTCTATGCAAAATAAGAAAATTTGTCAAATAACATACTTCAAGGCCGAGAAAGCATTCAAAATTCATATTCCACACTTGGGGGATTCTATTACAGATTTAGTTATTCATTAGGTGGCACATTCTCATAACATCATGCAGTCGAGCATCAAATTCAACTCCACAAACTTACACGGTCGGGGCCCCGACCAATCATCATTCAGGAGTTGTTTCTTTTGCTCAGGAATTAGTTTTGATATTGAAGTTCAGGAGGCATATTGAAGTTCAGGAGGCATATTGAAGTTCAAGAAGCATATTTAGGAGTTATTATGCACATGCTATTGAAGTTCAGGAGTCAAATTCAGCATCTACAACACTGAGATCTTTACTACTACTGTACCGACCAACATTGAAGAAGAAGTTGTATGAAAATGTTTCGAAGTCCACCACTAACTTGGTACTAATCAGAGCTGGGTTCAAAAGCTAGTATGTTACTCGACAAAGTATTCAGAGCAGCATAAATCAGAAAAATCAAGCACGTGAAGTTAGCACTCAGTTGCTCGACATAGGAGGCAATTGGTCGGATAGAAAACCAATCAATATACTTGAAGATTATGACAAGCTACAAGCTGCATACTATGGCATGGCTACATCCAAATTCCTAGGGGTGATACATAGCACACGTTCGCTTGACAAACAGAGTTCCTCAAAAGAGATATTAGCAACCATCGATCAGCCTGCATCATATGTGGTCCACGAGTTAGTACTTTTATGTTGAACAAATCAAGAAGGCAGATCAAGAATTTCATAAGCACCGAGCAACACTGCAGAATAAATACTCCATCCTTTCACTGAACCATCAAGCATGGAGCATTGGAGGCTTCTGTTGATGCAAAAATTCTCCATCTACGAGGACCAGTTAGAAAAGGACATCTGTCATCCTACGTGGAAATATTTATACTTGTTAAGCACCCGATGAGAGTTAGTCGGCACCCGAGGAGGGTTAGTCGACACCCGAGGAGAGTTGGTCGGCATACCAACCAACACATGGTATACCAAGAAACTCAAGGAAGATCAACCATCCTAGAAGAGCAACAGTTAGATTCATTGTATATAGATATAAATGTCTGAATGTATAAAGACATTATATCTCTTTAACTCCCATCACTATAAATACATGTATTCCTTTAGCCAAAGGGACAGACAACTAAGAGACCATACACAAGATACACACCTCTTTCTCTCTCTACACCATATTGTGCTATTATAAACCCCTGGGAATAAAATAACAGTGGACGTAGGCTTTATTCATAGCCGAACCACTTTAAAAACCTTTGTCTCTTATGTGTTTGATATGATCACCATTTCATCTTCAATCATCATCTTCATACCTTCATTTTTATCTATGGACGCTATTTCTAGTCATCAACAGATATATATATATATATATATATATATATATATATTATCCTCCTGACCTTGTACATCTATCATACTTGATGATCGTTGTGAAAGTTTCTCAAGGACAAAGGGAACATGCATTTTCTCGAAAAAATCCACGACCGATAATTATCTTCCATACCCCATCTAAGCAGACGTAGTTCAATTATTTTCCATTCAAACACCTTAAAATTCCTACAATGTGCACACGGACATGAGAACACTTCATCATTAAGACATATTTTTGCGAATTTTACAAACTCATTATCACCTCTATGATACTTATCCCCTAGTTTATTTTTCTCACCTATCCACTCTTTGTATAGAGGATATCCCATCACAGCTACTACTAACAATCACCTATTATGGGTAAGAAGCATATATTTATAGATTAATATCAACAAAAGTGTGAAAAATTCAATAACCCTAGGTTAGATACTAAAATACCTAGTATTGAAAAGTAGCATCAAATATTAATTTTATTGTACTCACTTTTAAAACCCCCACTAGACAGATGTTGTATTGTTCCCAATTTTAAAATCATACATGAAAACCAGAGTGTAATCACTTCAAAACCAAACCAAAATATAATTAGAAAATATTATCACAAATCCATATTGTTCAAAGGAAACCTCATACATGAAAACCCCAATAATGTTTAATGAGGTTAAGTGACGAAGCCTAATGAAATATGACAATTATTAAGGACTGTAATCATCAAAAGAATCCTTGGATTGACTAGAGAATTATTTCTTAAGACATCGAGGGTGATGAGTCCATAGTAACTCAACCTAGTGATTGGAGACCCTAAAAACAAGGTTGAATTAGACAATAAGTTATCTGAGTGGTTTGTGAGGGATGCTACACTATATTTTCACTGTACTATGATATAGCATTGTCATTGGCTTTTAATATTTTTTATATTTGGGTTCATTGAGTCTTTGATTGTTTTCATATTAGTTAAGGATAAGGTGAAAATTTCATGTAAGTTTTTCGAATTTCTTAGGCATTTGAAACATTTAGATTTACATATTTATCGCATAATATGTTGTAAAAGTGGTGATCACTTAAAAAGCGGTGATACCAAGTTGTAAAAATGTATGTGTGATACTTGATTAAATCGAATTCGCAAATTTTCAAGTTAACCTTATTTAATCGTTGTCAATTTTTAATCCAATTTAATTCAGTCCTAAAACATGCAACTACGTGTGGAAAAATCAAACAACCATAAATAGATCGCGAACACATAGATTTCAGGAAAAAAACCTTTCAGGTAAAACCTTTTATTTCACAAATAATACCCAAAATGATTACAAGTGAAATTTACAATGGATTAACCTCAGTAAACCCACATAGGCCGCAACATAAATCAACAATGAAATTCCGCAGTAACTCGACACTAATCGCAGTTCAGTTAGTCCAGAAACACCCACGAGTACGCCCTTTGGCACGCAGTCATATCAGCCTAGAACCTCCCTCTAGTGGCACCTATATTGGTAGTAGAGATCTTCTCTACAAGAGAAAGTTCAAAAAATTATGTTCTTGGGTTCCAAAATAATTCAGATAAAGATTTGAATGATTTGTGAATTGAAAAAAAGCTAAAACTCTCAAAAGTGAGAAGAGAAACGTTTTTGCCAAAGCAGTTTTTCGTAGAATAAAATTCTCAGGTCTTCTGAAGAAAATCGAAACAGTTTAACATGCTATTTATAAAAACGTTAAGGCGGTGAACATCTCGAACGAGATGTCAAAGTCACAGGAATGTTGCCACGCATCGATCGAATGAGCTTTGCGCGACACAGCTATGTCCTTGAACAAGGCCCTCTGTCGCTCAAACGACCAGAGAGAAAAATTAATTGTTTATTCTGTCTGCCTCAACACTTAGAAAAATATTTTTGACAAAAAACTCCATTCCAACACTTATAAAAATTTTCAGAAAAATTATCCCAACACTCTAAGTGAACCGTTAAGGTACAAAAACACAACCTTGCCAAAATTAACCTCACAGAGGCTTGAATGTTGAAGAAATTTGATATTCAGATCCATCTTGACGCATGATTGAACTTGAATAAGTCTTCGATGATTATAGCGATATACTACATACTCAATTGTAAAATCATGTCCTTACAAATCTCCCCCTATGTCTATGCCGATACAAAATAAAAACATTTGAATTATCAAATCAAATTGCCTATACAAATCTAATACCCTCTCATGAACCCAAAACTGATAATGTACTAAATAGGTAAGTCTCAAAACGTTTCTTAGAAAATCTTCAACATCAAATCTTGAAATCTTTAAGCTTTTTATGACACCTCACCTAATAAAATACCGGGCGATCACTCCTGTACCAAATTAAAACCAGAGTCGCATATGGATCATTCTTAGCATCACTGTCAAAAACCAATTTAATTACTAATAACCTATTAGGATGGCGTCAAAATTTTATTTAACTAATCTTTTTAAACAAATTATACAATTAAAACATTCACACAATTTATATAAATGCAACTGGAAAGAGATAAAATAACTGAATACTAGGTTCAAATATAATACAACCAAATCGAATGATGCACTAAATGGCGAGGAAAGAATAAATAAATGCAGTTGGGTTTTCGGCCCAAAAATTACTACAATGCTTCCTATCTAGATCACAAGAATAGAAGCGTCTAAAAATAAACCTGCATGCATCTACAGCTGCTGCAGCAGACGTCTGACTCGAAAGGATCATCATCCAGGCGCCCCTGTGTCTGGACACCTATATATATATATATATAATATAGAAAGAGAGGGAAAATATAGAAACGGGCCAGAGCCCGAGTTGTGAAAATATTTAGCAAGTGCATATATGCTTTATTATTAAAAATATGTTTTAGCTCATATTTAAATTGGTATCGCACTCTCATGAGATACCCCTCGCCTCTATTCTAATAGTGCACACCTAGCGCATCCCTCTAAACATCCTAGTCAAGCTACACTACCTAACTAATCTGTCACCTCCAAACTTTAGAAATCCTAAGCCAACCAAGTACTAAGGGATCAACTTCTCCCTAGTCTCAACGCTATGACATGCTCGTGCGTGGGGTGTCTCGCAAAGCAAAATCCAAACAAGGAACCCCCCCGATACACTACTACTTCGCAAGGTCGATCGTCGAGATCCATTAGACCCCTAGTACACAACACACACACACACACACACACACACACACACATATATATATTTACTCGTATAATGAAAACTCAAAACAGGAGCACTAATGGTTAAACTTCCGAAAAACCCGTTTAATCCACGAAAACCCAACCCAAAACCTTTAGGGTCTGTTATTACCAACTATGATATGAGGTTTATTCTCAAAATTAAATAAAGCAAGTAAACACTTGCTTGGAGGATGAAATTCGCCGACCCCGAGTCGAATCCCTCAGAGTTTGGCTCGAAAATCCTTTTCCTCTCCTATTCTCTCCTCTTCCTTTCTTCTCTTCTTCTTTTCTCTCTTTTGTTCTCTTTTATTTCCTTCTCCCACTCTCCCGTGCCTTATATTGGGAGAAATAAGGGTTTATCCCTATTAAACCCAAAAATGACTCGTTTACTCAATTGCGAGTCCCTATTAATCCAAAAATTCTCAAAACTCAATTACGACATCCGGATACTCAATTCTGACTATCTCGGACATTTCGAGACTCATCGCGAAATCAAAATCTCCATCTGAGGCACTTGACCGCAAATTACTAATTTATCGTAATTTGGGAATTTAAGATATTAGTGATTTGAATGTTAAATTAGGCACTCGACGGTGTTTGAATGTTGAAGTGCTCTTGTAATTCAGATCCGAAGTTTGTAGATGTTAGCATCCTCGACTCTTTATTGACTTGAAGCGGTATACGACATAATAAATTGTGACGGACAATGTCCTTACAAATCTCCCCCTATGTCTATGCCGATACAAAATAAAAAAATATGAAGAATGACCTATACAAATATACCCTCCCAAGACAATCATGGAAACATAAAATGACACGTCTACAAACTTTCAAACTTTACCTCAACAATCAATTTTTCAAAACTCCAAGATTTTTTCATCAGGGTGTGCAACAATTTGATTTTAAATCTTCGTAACTACACACATGAGATAAAGCAAAAAACCTCGTGACGTATTGAGTTTGAAATGATATAAACATAATCAATGTTACCACAATCAAATCTCCCCCATACTAAAACTCCCCCATAATACCATAATTCGTTCTCCCCATTTTTATTTGTTCGAAATAGACAAGGAAAATAATAAATGACATAAAACAAATCGGGTGTCACGGTAAACCAAGCAAACAAAGTATTTTGGAAGTTTTCAAAATTTTTATACAATAAAATAATGTTACAAAAATCGCACACCTTGAATTTATACTAAGACAATCAAATCATGGAAAGGAATGAATGGGTGTGAACAAATTCGATAGGAAAATCAAATCAATCATATCATATGTGCAAGATGCATAGGTGTACTCCTAACGAATGAACATAAAAAATAGTCCTTTGGTGTAAAATTGTTGAATATAGATGACATTGTCTTAAATAAACATCAACAAATCAAAGTCAACATAATTTTCATACCAATGACGTCCAAAATGATTTCATGCTTTTTCAAGACTTTTTAAGAATGTGCAAAGACGTTTTAAAGCTCCAACCAAACTCCCTTATATACATTTTCTTTTCGAGGTGATTTAAATTCTCAAACATTGGAGAATTGGAGAATAAACCTATTGGCCCATTATTGACATGTATTTCATTTTATTACCTTTCAATATTTTCGAGATCTTTTAAACCTCTTTGGACCCCGGATAATTAAAATTCCTCAATTTTTTTGGTCCAATTTAAACGACGGCTTAATCGCAAAGGATATATAAGTACCTTTCGTAGACCTTCACCGTTTATAAAATTCACACAAACTTACGGCACAACGGTAAAAATAGGCACGCCTTTTATTATCTTGTTTTATCACATTTGGTTCGTTGTAATAGACAGAATTAAGATGAAAACACATAACCAACAAGTGATTTGTCAAGAACAAACATCAAACAAATCCGTGCATGTGTGCAATAAAGGACAAACTGAGTCAAACATGTAGGAAACATTACTATAGCAACTCAAAGACTCAAAACTTTGTAAAGCACATGAATGACACAACATATTGTCTCAAATCAATATCAAACAGTCACATGGATATGTCATGAATTTGTGACTTGGTCATCCTATGTGTTTATTCATAAACGGTGCAAAACAAACTACAAAAATCTTTTTGAGTTTTTTTTTTGGTTTTCTCAAATAAATAAAAATCTTTTCATATTTTTCATTTTTTAAGAAATAAGAAAAGAACCAAATGTATATAAAAACAAAAATGATACAAACTAAAAATAGGAGCAGAATTATGTTAGCATGAAAAAAAATGCATCATATACTAGACATGGACCATCCCTTCAAATCCCTAAAAACTTCCTAAGACTCTCGAATCTAAGGGAATCTAAAGGTTTCGTGAAAATATTAGCTAACTTAAGGTCAGTGGGTATGAAACTCAGGGATATGACTTTCTCCTCAACTAACTGACGTATAAAGTGCTCGCGTATCCTGATGTGCTTTGTGCGCAAATATTGGACCGTATTACGAGATATGTGTATCGTGCTCATGTTATCACAGGAGATGGTCATGGTGTACTGTGAAATCCCATAATCCCCTAACATTTTCTTCATCCATAAGAGTTGCGTGAAATAACTCCCGGTGGTGATGTACTCAGCCTTCGTAGTGGATAAAGAGATGGAGTTTTGCTTCTTGGTCATCCCAGAGACAAGAGCAGAACCAAAGTAGAAACACCCACTAGAAGTGCTCCTATAACAATCTACATCCCCGACCCAATCGGCATTCGAATAGGCGAACAGACGGGCATCAATATCAAAGGAATACAAAATACCGTAGGAGAGAGTCCCATTCACGTATTTGATAATACGTTTTAGAGAGAGTAAGTGTGAATCTTTCGAGGACGCCTGTTATCACTCACAGAATCCAACACTAAAGGCTATGTCGGGATGACTGGAAGTCAAGTAGAGAAGACTACCTATCATACTCTGATATAAGGTTTTCTCTACGTCCTTTCCTGAAGTGTCCTTACTAAGCTTGGTAGAAGTACTTATAGGTGTACGTGCATGCTTAGCGGAGTCTAAACCAAATTTCTTCACTAGGTCTCTAGCATATTTGGATTGGGAGAAGAACATCCCATCCTCTCGCTGACGAACCTGGAGACCAAGGAAGAAAGTAAGCTCACCTACCATGCTCATCTCAAACTCACTTTTCATCTCCTCTGTAAAGAGGTGAGCATGCTGGGAGAACGTGGATCCAAAGACTATGTCGTCCACATAGACCTGGGCAACCAAAATAGTATCGTCATCTCTCTTGACGAACAACGTCATATCAACTCCCCCACTCTTTAAGCCACGGGCTAAGAGATAGGAAGTAAGCCTCTCGTACCAAGCACGGGGTGCTTTATTCAATTCATATAAGGCTTTCCTTAGATAGTAGACGTGCTCCGAGTGCTTAGGGTCTTCAAACCCTTTTGGTTGTTCCAAGTAAACCTCCTCCTGTATAATGCCATTTAGAAAGGCACTCTGGATGTCCATTTGATATAGCTTGAAGCGCAGATGACATGCGATGGCGAGTAGTAAGAGGTCAGACTCAAGCCTTGCAACAGGTGCAAATGTCTCCCCAAAATCTTCACCCTCTATCTGTGTGTATCCTTGAGCGACCAATTATTATTAAAAATCCACCTGGTACCTATCACATTCGTCTCACTAGGTCAGGGGACAAGTTCCCAAACATTGTTCTTTTTAAACTGAAGCAACTCATCCTGCATAGTATATATCCAGTGTTCATCCTTGAGTGCTTCTTTGTGATTCTTGGGCTTGACTGTGGACGTGTAACAAAAGTGACTAACAATGTTATCTAGATGAGCATGAGTCTTGACCGCTAAGGTGGGATCACCTACAATGGTGGCAGGGTCATGACTCTTGTGAACCCAAGCAGGTGTGTCCCCTAACACACGAGTAGGGTCCACATGATGTGTGTGAGGGACAATTAAATCTCTGCCAAAAAAGTTCTCATCCTCACACTGAAGGCTAGGATTAACAAACGTCAGAGGTTTGTCAACTTGCACGGTGACGTTTATTAACTCCATAACTATAGAGCTACTTAGGTTGAAAACCCTATATGCTCTACTATTTGATGAATATCCGAGCAAAATTCCCTCATCGCTCTGGGAGTCAAACTTTCCTAATTGCTCTCTATCCCGTAGGATGTAGCATTTACTCCCAAAGACATGAAAATATGCAAGGTTGGGTTTCTTATCAGTCCACAATTCATAAGGCGTTTTAAGTGTATGTGGACCCTATTCACCATGTGGCACGCGGTAGACACCGCCTCTGCCCAAAATCTCTTAGCAACCTTACGACCCAAAAGCATAGATCTAGCCATTTCCTGAATCGTCCGATTCTTCCTCTCAGCAATCCCATTTTGCTGAGGAGTCCTTATGACTGAAAATTCATGTTTAATCCTAAGGCTATCATAGTAAAGATATACATTTGCTTCTGTAAATTTCATGTCGTTGTCACTATGTATCCCGTTAATAGTGACTCCGTGTTGGTTTTGCAGGACATGACACTTGGTTGTTAAAAACTCTACAACATCGGATTTCTCTCTCAGAAAACCTACAATCGAATATTTGGAGAAATAATCCACCATCACGAGGATATACCTTTTACCACCCAGACTCTCAGTACGAGTAGGACCCATAAGATCCCTCTGAATCAGCTCAAGCACACGGGAGGTGGTAATGGAATGCAACTTCCTATGGTGACTACGGACTTGTTTACCCAACTGAAAGGGTCCACAAACCACAGAAGTTGGCTTTCCAAGGGATGGAAAGCCACGTACTAGGTCCTTTTTAACATGACTATCTAAATATCTAAAGTTCACGTGACCTAGACGTTGATGCCACAGATCCATAGGAGAGATCGTGGCCCTATTGCAAACAAATGAGGACTTGGGTATAATCCCATTGCAGTTATCGTCAGTCCTCACCCCTTACAATAGTAGTTTACCATCTTGATCATAGACATTACACTCATTCCGGTCAAACTTTACTGTAAAGTCAGCGTCGCACAACTGGATAATGATGAGTAAATTAGCTTTCAAACCTTTCACGTACATAACATTCTCTAGCTTAAGAAATCCATGTATCTCTACAGTCCCTCGTCCTAGTATGCAAGATTTTCTCCCATCTCCAAATGTAACCTTGCGTTCCTTAGGTAAAGAAGGATACGTCACCAGTCAGGTGCCTGGAGCATCCACTGTCAAAATACCATTGGGATGTATTATCTGCTTTGATATCAACATGAATAGCGGGGGCCTTTTCGTCTTTCTTAGGTACCCAATAAGTGGTAACCTTTTGTTTACCCTTGTTGTTTTTGGTTTTAGCCGGGATGCTGGAAGCATTCACTGACGGCAAACACATCCGTCGAAATTCCTCCATCAAATTCTGTGATTTGGCAGCTAAAAACTTAACACGCTCTCTCAGACTGGTAAAATCATCAGTATGATGTGGTGGAGCATATGTACGTGAAGTCTGATCCAAACTATAACAATAATCTCTAAGGTGACTTTTTTTTTTGTAGTACGTACAAAAGAACACAGTTTTAGGCTGACCTTGGTTTGTTTTTCTCAGCCGAACTCTTCTCTTGGTCTTTGATGGGCGGCCATATGGAGTAGTCGTAAACTTAGGGACTGGTCCAAGTGCAATCTGAGAGGTGGAAGCACCATCAAAACCAATTCCCGTCCTTTCACCAAATCCCAAGGCGGGGGTGAGGAGAATCTTTCCCATTTTACCAGATTTATCCTCGATTTGAACCTTGACTTCTCGTGCTCTTTGAAGATCATGAGTGAGATGGGCAACAAGGGCTTCTAGAATATTTTGAGCCTCTTCGGATGCACAGAGGTCTCTCGTCAAATTAGCCACTTATTTAGTCAAGTACCCCTTTTCTTTCTCAAAACTCTTCTCTCTCTCATCACAAACTAACTCTCTGTCTCTCTCTCTCTCTCTCTCAAGGCAGTGTTAAACGATGACTCTCTCTCCAGTCTCTCCTAATTCCTTTTCAGCGGCGAAGATCCTAAGAACTAACGCCTTGTTACACTTTTTGGTTTTGAATGATTCGGCATATAAATTGGCGTAGGCGCGTCTAAGATCACTCTCACTCTCACTTCCAACATCCTCTCCCTCACTCTCATTACTGTCAAGGTGTCCATGTGAGGTGGCATCATCGTCGTCGTGAGATGAAGTGGGAGAACCTCCATGACTAGCCATGAATGCGGTGAAGTTGCATTCATGCGGTGATTCATCTCCAGAATCCACTGACTTGACCTCGTTGTCATCACTCAATATGGCATTTATGACAGCATTGCCCTTGCCTTTAGGCTTCGACCTAATGGCACACTCAAAAGCCTTATGACCTATACCGTCACATTCGTAGCATATCTCTTCATCTCTCTTGGGGGTATCCTTTTTATCTTTTTCATATTTCTTGCCATATTTATTTTTCTCAAAATTCTTTTTATCTTTAAAATTGCCATTTTTTAATTTGAGATTTTTTTTGAAGTTTTTGGCAAAAAGAACCAAGTTGTCTAAATCAAATTCTCCCTCAGAATCAGATGTTTCTATCTCTCTCTGTTTAGATGCTTCTTTCCTTTTAACGGACCCCTCACCCTTTCTAGCCTGGGCTTTAAGTGTAATTCCCATATCTTTTGGTTTAACAGACTTAGGAAACATGTTAATTTCAAAGGTTTATAAGTCTCCAACCAATTCCTCTAATTTTAGTGTGTTTAAATTACCCATAGAATTTAACACAGTGACTTTAGGGATAAAACGCTTAGGTAGTGATCTTAGAATATTTTTAACAACTCTAGCATTAGGAATGTGTTCACCAAGATTAAAGTTAGTATTTACAATATCAGATAATCTAGCATATAATTCATCAAAACATTCAGACTCAAGCATGGTGATAGTTTCAAATTGAGTTGTTAAGTTTTGCAATTTTGATTCTTTCACAACATTAGTTACTTCATGGGTAAGCTATAAAACATCACATGCCTCTTTTGACGTGGTACATGTCATTATCCGTCGAAACTCGTCCGGTGTGACGGATCCAGAAATAGCACTAAGACACTTAGAGTTAAAAGATGACCATTTAAATTCATCTTCAGTCCATGCAGTCACAGATTTTAAATTTGTTGTCAATAGTTATGGAAGTAGGTGTCCACCTTTTTTCAACCAAAATCAAAACTCTTTCATCTATGGATTTTAGAGCATATTTCATACCGGCTTTCCAGTAGGCATAATTAGTTCCGTCAAAAACTGGCATTTTATTATATAATTTTTCCATTTTGAACACGCCCTTTTTCAAAAATCAATTTATTTAAAAAAAATGATATCTCACAAAAATTTTGCTGAAAATTACATGGTATAATTGTGTAATTGGCTCTGATACCAATTTAAGAGTGCGCGTGCGTTCAAATGAATTAATTATTTAATTAAATTCCAATTTCAGACCCAACAATTTTTTAACTCTTGCAAATGAACAAGATTGATTAAAAAATTAATCTAAGCATGCAAGACTGTCACAACTGAGGAAAAATCCCCGAAGGGAAAAACCATTTATTTCACTATAATTTTGTAACTCACAACTTACACGGATTATAATGAAATAATTTGACACACGAATACCCGCAGACATTGGTCGGCGTCATCAGTAATGGAACAACCTCAGCAGCTCCACAAGAACACTCAGTTCTATTTCAGTAAAGATATGTCTTGGGTTCCACAAAATAATTCATAAAAATTAGTTGAGATTATGAATTAAATGGACAATAGGTTTTGGACCCTTAAACGTGAGAAGAACACATACTTGAAAATATTGAACACAAAAATTTTCATTTCAGAAAGTGTTCTTCAAACTTTTCTTGTTTGTGTTGAAAACTGAACCTGTTCGCCTTTAAATATAAAAGATTTGGTTAAAGATGATATTTACTTATCCACAAAAAAGACGGACGCGTAAAGTGTTAAAATAAAGAAAGCAGTGACGTGGGGTATTAAAACATCACATGAAGCAAACTTCTTCACCAAAAATAATTAACGAATGCCCCCCCCCCCTTTTTATTTTCTCTGCACGGTCAAACATTGCCAATCTTAGCAGAAGCGTGGCAAACCCAAAAAGCACCAAGGAGAAGTTTAGCCTTAAAAAAAAGGTTATGTACGTAAAAAACTTTCAAAAAGCCTTTTTCTCATATGCCAATCATTGGCATTATGCCAATCATTGGCACATGAAGAAAAAAAAAAGTCGGTGCCAATTTTTGTATAGGAAGGTACCTTGGCAGCCACACTTCCTCCTTGTTTTTTTTTTTACCGAAACATGAAAAAAACTCCTTCTCTTTCAAAGACAAAATGCCAACTCATTTTTTATTTAAAAAATAATTTTAAATAAAACTTCTTTCATTCAAAAGAAATTTTATAAAAAAGTTCTAACCCTTTTTTTTAAATCCTAACACTTTAAATATAAAATGCATATGGAACTTTAAACATATTTTTACCAAAATTATCTCGACGGTGTTTGAATGTTTAAGTGCTCTTGTAATTCGGATCCGGAGTTTGTAGATGTTAGCATCCTCGATTATTTGTTGACTTGAAGTGGTATACGACATAATAAATTGTGATGGACAATGTCCTTACAGACACTAACATGACCGTGACAACAAAAAAAATGTTGTCACGGTCTTTGATCGTGACACAACCATGCCAACCTATTCTCACAACCATGTCAAGGCCAAAGACTTTGACAACAACTCCTACTTTTTTGTTACGATTTTTGATCGTGACAAGGCCTTGCGGGTGAAAGGCATCAGAAACCCTTTTTGATATAGTCGTAAAAGAACAATACTCCCTCGATGTCAAAATAAGACTCGTGCGCACAAGCCATAAACATAAATATAACAGTTTCCCAATGTCATCTCTATAAATATTGATTGCCCCTAAGGCTTCTCTTAATTAAGTAGTCTCACTCACCACAAGTATAAGAATTTCCTCTAAAGGAATCATCGAAATGGAGATTGGACCTACAGGAGGCCATGCTGACCATGTATTTATGGTCAGTCCTGCTGATTCTGGACTTATTAGACTTGTCTTCGTTAGATGTGCCTCTACGAGCCATAATGAAATTGGACCTAATGGCCCTGATATCTCTGATCGTATGCTCCTCAAAACCTCTTAGGGTCTGCTCCCCCTGTATCAATCCCTTCTACTAGTAAGAAACTCCCTAAACTTGGGGCGACTCTCAATCGTTTCCAATAATTTGGGCCTAGTCTGACCCCAATCTTCTCTTTCATTGGGATTTTGTCCTTATGATAGTCATAATGATCCTTGTAATTTTGAAGGGAAACTTCCACCACCTAATCGCAAGTGGTGAAGAACGGCTTACCCCAAAACACTTGCCAAATCCTTCACATAAAGTTTTTAATAACGCGATCCATGTTTTTTGTCTATGTATCAATCTCTTCTAGTGAAAAAAAAAGAATGATAGTTAACATTTCCCCATACTTAACTACCACACGGTCTCCCTAACAAGGTTTCCATAACTTTCTCCTTATATTACAGATGGAAAGTAGAAAACACTTCCCCTAAAACCATTTGCTAAGTCAACATTAAAAGTCTCATGCTTAATAGGTTCCAACTCTCGACCGAAATTAATACCACATTTGGGAAGTAGAACGAATGGAATCCGAAAAAGAACAATGGTGGGAAACTCCCTAAGAGGTTATCATTTTTAAGAGTACAAATTCTACATGGTATAGATCTAAAGTAGTCAAAGAATAAAATGTAAGAAACCAGTGGATGCACTCTAGACCCTAGGACACTAAAACCTTGAATGCCCTGATACCAACTCTGACACCCCGTAAAATTCATAAATAGATTGATAAGGTCAATTGTAAAAATCATGAGAGTAAAAAATAATTAATAGTACTCTAAGCATGAAATAGATAACAACAAATAAAGACAATGCTAAATATTAAAGTGTTGAACAATTTAAAACATCTCTAATACGATCCAAATAACAATAGCTTAAAACTCCAACTCTCGAATATAAAAAATATCAATAGTCCAATATCCAACTCTAAATAATAATAGTGATAATAATAATAATAATAATAATAATAATAATAATAATAATAATAATAATAATAATAATAATAATAATAATAATAATAATAATAATAATAATATCAATTCAATACATCTCATGCAAATCTTTAACTTGAAAATTTTGAATAAATAAACTATTTAGAACCTGGAATATAAAAGTATACAAGAATGTAAATGAGTTATAAAGATCAACACCTTCATCTTAGGAAATCATAAATAGAGCTCGTGCTGGAGAAACTCCTCCAATGAATATTTCAAGTCTGCGACTACAACTACGACTGCGACTGTGGTTGAAGACCTATAAGAATAATTCCACATAGAGGATTGAACCTAAAAAATCTGCAATGCTTAAGAATATAACTACAGTTGGGCCATAATAATAATAATAATAACACATATTCTTTTAATATTAAGTTATTTAAGTTATCCCCATCCAAACAAACTAAATAAGCATGCGATTCTAATCCCACTACCGAATAAGGCCCATATGATATAATTTCATTTTTTAATTAAGTATTATTTACTATATCAATTTAAGTTCCACTTTAGGATAAGCATCTCATAATCTACCTTATTCTCTTACATCAACGGTATCTCACTTACTAAACATTAATATCTTACCTTAACAATACGAAGTTATGATTCTAAATGCGAATCTATAGTGTATAAGTCTTTAATAATCCTTCGTAATATTTCAATATATACGTCTATAATATAGTCAAGTCTAGTATAATCATCTCAAGATATAGCGAATGTAAAATGACATAATCCAGAATAAATGTGAGAATGATTAACTCATATCAAATCATATGGGTTATGCCCAAGCCTGCATATAAAAGTATGAAGGCCTATCCTTAATGACTTCGGGAATCCCTTGTGACACTACTAGGTATAACTGTAGGACGTACCAACCCTATAGCCTCAAAACAACAATAATAGGAGAAATCACTACGCCATCACACCAAACATATGACCCAATACCCAAGGGTATACGTGTAATACCTCGTATTTTTTACGCATTTATATAAATCGGGTAGATAATTAATTATTTGATTTCCCACAATGACATTTGATATGTCACTTATTATATTTTTATATGTGGTTACGCGATTCGTATATGTGTTATGAAAATTCACACTCTTTGGAAATCAGTATAATATACGGTAATACATTATTATGTATTTAATTAATAATTGAATTTAAACTTAAGCGACTCTTACTAACTTATAATTTAACTTAATGAGATAATTAAATTATTAAAACATGTTCTATTTTTTGTTGACTTTAAGGAAGCTTAGAAAGTCCTTTTGAATTAATATAGTGGAGTTTATGTTCGTTGGGTTAGTATGTGGTTTTAGAAAAAATTTGGGCCATTTTTTTGCCTGGGCTTCACTTCGTGATTAGATCCTTTATTAACTTAATTTAGAAAACTTAAAAATCCACCACACAATAAAGATAACCCTGGAATCTAAGGAGAGGAGGAACACCAAGGATCGAAGAGAATTGGAGATTTTGAGACTTTAATTCATATAATCGATCTGAGCCAAGTAAACTTTAATTTAAGAATATAATTGAATTTTTGCTATGGTAGTAATAGTTCAATGAATATGAACTAAGACTTTTGTAGCAAGATTTCAATTATTAAAACCTAATTTTTGTAATTACGATTTAATACTTGATTAATCCTTAATATTATGTTAATGAATTAGGGTATTTTAATGATGAATGTAAGAGCAATGCTTTAAAATTACTAATTGCATAATTATTTTGGCGCATCCTGTTGCAAAACGTTTCTACAAACCGAACTCTACATCTGCATTTCTATCCATGAACATTTGAAGATGAGTTAGTGATCGATCTTCGTGTTTGAGATTCAAGTTGTTGGAATCATCACGAATATTTTATAGGATTTCTCAGTCAAATATATACTAGGATGTTTGTTTTTCACTTGAGGAATTTTTTCATAAAATAATTTTTGAAAATAATATTTTTGTTTTTAATCTCGTTTGAACGAGATGTAGTTCTCATTAGAACGAACAGTGTAGTTCGTTCAGCGAAGTCTAAACTGGTTAGAACAAAATGCCAATTTTGTTATAAAGAACTTCTATCGATAATCTAATGAGATGGAATATGTTTAACAGAACTACTCTCATAGGAAGATTGTTGGAAGGTTGATTGAATGAGGTAGGCTTGTCATTCAAACGAAATTATACCTCGTTAGAATGAACCTACAGTTTTCATTCGAACGAGACCTTATTTTCGTTTGAACGAGAGTGACGCCTTGAAATTCATTAGAATTAACCTCTTATAATGATGTGGGGTATCATGTGGGAAGGGGTTAAAACAAAATTTAAGAAACTTTTGATATTAGTCCTTTATTATTTGTATAATTGCATTTAAAGCCCTAAAAGTACACTTTTTGTAAAGTTTATGGGTATTTTTATGATTTTAAAAAATTTCTAGGGTTGAAACTGTAATTTAATGCTAGTTGACTTCCAGAGGTTTAATTTGATATAAGGTTGGGGTTTAGGGGTTAAATATATCTCAAGTAATCTTACTTTGAAAATATTTGGGACTCTTTTGTAATTAACTGAAACTTCAAGGGGTTTAAGTTAATGTAACAAAGTTGTAGGTTTTTAGACATAGGTACTTTCTTCTTCAATACTTTTAATTTTACATACCTTGTCATGGGTAATTTAGGGTTTGAAAATTTCTCGGTTCTTACAATCACATTAATCGATATATATAAATCTCGACCCAGAATTCAAGGCCCCTAAAGTAGGTATATATATATATATATATATATATATATATATATATATATATATATATATATATATATATATATATATATATATATATATATATATATATATATATATATATAGTGATGCAAACTCCCAAAAAATAGCCCTAGTTAAAACCAAAACAAAACATTGCTTAAACTAACTCGACCCGGGCAACCCATCTAGGCCGAATGGATCCAACGAGCCCAGGTCTTCTTACTCTTATAGTTTTCTTCCATTGCATCCATAAATCAAAAATCTCAAACCCCATAGCCTCTAATAGATTATTTGGCCCTTCTCCTTCACATATTAACAAGATATGATTACTAGAAACTTATACCTATAAGTTTTCGATGATTAACAACTCCTTTAAAGATCAAATCTCAGAATTTTATTAAATAAATCATAAGTTTATGTTCTACACATGAATATTCATCAATTAACTTGATTACTTTACGGGTTTTACATATTATAACATGTAAGATTGAAATATAATAATTTCTATGTTTGGTTTCAATGATTCGAGCCTTAGTTTGTTGATATCTTAACGAAGTTAAATGAGTTCTTCAAATATAAAACTAGGGTTCTTCATTAAATGAATCTTAATTACAAATTAAGGTTTGATTATGAAAAAAATTATATTTATAATGTTATCTTCACATATTCCAATATATTAAATTTATTCTAACAAAAACCTAGTTATATTCTTAAACAAAGTAAACTTGCCTTGGATTGATTGTATAATCAATCCCCAATTTCCATTAATTATACGAGCCAATTCTCCACCCTAAGGTCTCCTCCACCTCTTCCTTAGTAGATTGGTCTCTCCCAATATGTTGTAAGTATTTTAGGTTACTAATTAGGTTATTAAAATAAGATAACCCGAAGATAGGCTTTGTCTCTAAAATAGCCTCAACCCAAAAGGCCCAAAACAAGTTCCAAATGGCCTAAGACTTGGCCCACCTCACATTACCACACAATAGATCAAAATTCCACTAGAATAAGCTCAAACAAAACATTATAAATATACTATGCGTATGATGATGACGAGGCTGAATGTTTAGAACCATATGAAATTTTTGGGGATACTGTGCGCCCTATCTAATTTACTATAGGAAACACCACAATTTCGAGTCGAGAGAGACGATATTGTCTATCAGTGTTTGATAGGCTTAGTAGGGGGTCTGCATTTTACAGACTCGACCCTGTAGGTGACCTCTGAGACCAATTTTCCAAGCCTCGCAGTAGGGCAGGATCTAGAAAAAAAGGAGGGTGTGCTAACAGACGACCCCCCATAGACGAGACAATGAGCAACATAAAGTTAATATCCATCAAAGAACAGCGGGGCGAGAGCCCGTCCAATACCAGGCCGACAGAAAAAGGGTTGGCAAGAATGCTCCTCAAGTTGATAGAGATAATGCTGATATGGTCACCTCTGAAAAACCTTAGAATAGATCTATTCAGAGATTATAGGATAAGATTGGAGATTTGCTGAAGAGTCGAGACCCCCTGTGGAGGGGTTATAATGAAGGGTCGCTATTTATTGCTAGGATTATGAGTTATCCTACTTTGGCTAAGTTCAAGATGTCGGTGATGACACTAAGGTATAATGGGAGTACCAATCTGGTTCATCATGTTTAGATTTATCAATCTGCTATAGATATCTTCTTGGTCTAAGATGAAATGAAGTGTAGATCATTCCCAAGCACTCTGACTAGTGCAGCACATGTCTGGTATACTTCCCTTCCAAGAAATTTAATAGATAACTTTAAGAAGCTTACAGATAGATTCATACATAACTTATGATTTGGGTTTAAGCTGAGAAAGAAGACCGTTCACTTGATATATGTAAAGAAAGGGAAGAATTAGTCTCTGTTGGATTACATAGCCCACTTCGATAAGGAGAAACTAGAAGTGTAATACTACGATGATAATATAGCAATGACTGCCTTGATGTCTGGTTTGCGAAAAGGAAAGCTCTTGAGGAAATTGGCTGAGGACCCTCCAAAGTCCATGGAAAAATTCTTGGATACGACTGGGAGAGTCATGAACGCTGAAGAGGCAATGGGAGTAAATCCCAAAAATATAATGGCAAAGGAAATAAGAAAAGGTTGGTGTGCGACAAGTTCACTGACTACATGCCGTTGACCGCTATCCCTAAAATGATTCTGAATGAGATTAAGAATGATAGGTCTCTAAGATGGATAGAAAAGTTCAAAGCCCCTACTCATAAGAGGGATAAAAGTAAATGGTTGAATTTCACCAAGACCAAATTAATACCACTGATAAATGTTTCCTTCTGAAGGACTAGATTGAAAAAATGTTAAAGAAAGGAAAGTTGAGGAAATATGTGGATAAAGGTAATTCGAAAGGTGGTTGAGAAAACATCTGGAAGAAGAGCAATGATAAATGCATACCAGACAACCCAACAAATAGAGATGATGATGCTTCAGATGATAATGACGAAGTTGACCCAGATTTGCCTCTTCCCATCACTGATCTTAAAGGTTGGCTACAAATAATCTCTCTGGGGGTAAAAATGATATGCGGAGGACTTGCAGGTGGTGGAAAGGAAATTTCTGACAGTAAGCTCATGTGGAAGAAGCCAAATCTCTCCTAAAGCCCAATGTGGTGCACTCGATAACTATTGAGCCGAAGCAGGGTAAAAGAACAAATGTTGATATGAACACCCTGGTAGTTATCTTTTCAAGGTTTGGTTTTTAGGGGATCCTAGCCCAATAATATGACCCTCTGGTGATCACCACCAGAGTGCATGGGTATGAGGTCCTGAGGATATTGGTTGATAGAGGTAGTTTAGCCTATGTGATATTCTGGGACTGTTACAACAACCTAAGGTTGAGCAAGATGAGACTTCTCTTGTATCATTAACCTCTGATTGTTTTTAGTGGAGAAAAGGTAAAGCCCCTGGGAATTTATGAAATGGATGTCAGAATAGGGAACATTTGGCCAAAATGTCTCATAAAGAAGATCAGTTTCTTTGTCATGGATGAGAACGTCTACTCAGCCTATAATCTAATTATAGGACGAGTAGACTTCAAAGAGTCTGAGGTCGTGCCATCAACAGTTTACCAAATAATACAATTCCCAACTCCTTATGGAATAGGGGAAGTTTAGGGTGACCAGGTTGAGGCACACGAATGCTACTTCAATTCTTCCAAAGAGAGAAAGGCGCATAAAAGGGTCACCACAAGTTACAACATATACACTCTTAACCCTAGAGACGAGACAAAGTTGAAAAGGGGTGAAGTATCCGAAAAGGGAGAATCCAACGTCCTCAATAAGGATAAGACAAAAAAAACCATCCAAGTTGGCAAGGCCCTGAAGAGTGAGATCAAGGAAAAATTGAGTAAGCTACTGAGGAAAAGACAGAGCATTTTTGCTCGAGTCACGAAGATATGTCGAGAATTGATCTAGAGATCCTCTTTCATAAATTGAATTTGGATGATGGAGCTAAACCAGTTAGGCAAAGGCCAAGGGTCTACTCTAGAGAGAAGTAAAAAATTATCATAGATGAGGTAAAGAAGTTGGAGAAAGACTACTTCATTATGAAAGTTATCTACTCAGAGTGGTTAGCCAATGTTGTCCTTGTTCCAAAGGCCAATAGCAAATGGAGAATGGGTCTTTATTTAACGAACTTGAATAAGGCATACCCCAAATACAACTTCCCTCTTCCAATAATAAACTAAATGGTTGATGCCACGGCCGGGCACGAACTGATGAGTTTTATGGACACCTATTTAGGCTATAATAGATATTTATGGACACGGACAATGCAGAGAAGACCTCGTTCATCATGGATAAAGGCACATACTTCTACAAGGTAATTCCCTTCAGCCTCATGAAAAATAAATGTTCAAGGATCAGATAGGTGATACCATGGAGGTGTACATTTATGGCATGCTTACCAAGATCCTCAGAGCTGAGATGCATGTGGCTAACTTGGAGTGCACTTTCAACACGATAGATAAATATCGTATGAAGTTGAATCCTTCAAAGTGTGTTTTCAGAGTCGGAGCATGAAAGATTTTGGGTTTTATTGTCAATTAACGGGGGATAGAAACTAACCTAAAAAAAATTAAAGCTTTGATTGAGATAAAGACTCCTAAGACCATAAAATAAGTGCAGAGGTTGACCGGATGATTGGCAATACTGAATAGGTTTGTATCTAGGGCAACATATAAGTGTCCACCCTTCTTCAAGATTCTTAAGAAAGCCTTTGAGTGGAATGAGGAGTGAAAAAAATGCCTTTCAAGAGTTGAAGGTTTACCTTGTCTCCCCACTCTCGTTGTCAAGACATATTCAAAGAGAGAAAATTATATTTGTACCTGGTCGTGTCTTAGTCGGCCATCAACGCAACAATTGTGATAGATGATGAGGGTGTCCAAAAGTCGATATATTTTAAGAGCAAGGCTCTTCAAGGGGCCGAGAAAAGGTATCCAAAGATGGAAAAATTGTCTTTCTCTTTCATTCAGGTATCCAGGAAGATGAAGCCCAACTTCTAAGAACATATCATGGTTGTCTTAACAGACTCCCCTCTTAGGTAGGTCATCCATAAACTCAAGAAATTGGGTAGGTTGATGACTCGGTCTATAGAGTTGGGAGAATTCGATATCGTCTATCAACCGAGAATGGTCATTAAGGGGCAGGCTTTAACTGATTTTGTAGCCGATTTCACATGGGAAGAGGCAGAGGCAGAGGATATTTATGATCTAACAAATGAGCCGAAAGAGCATGCCTCCCCTTGGTTGAGGTCGAGATGAGTAAGGCCATGATAATGGTGGACAAGAATGAAGAAGAAAGATTTGTGTTCAATAATGGATCTTTTAAAGAAGGCAATTTCTTTGGAAAAGGTACTGTGTGGAACCTCTTTGTTAATATTTCCTCTTATGAGTCAAGGAGTGGAGTTTCTTTGATAATATTGACTTCAGATGGAACCGATATAGAGTATGCTTTGAGATGTAATACCCCGTATTTTTATGACTTTTAAATTTAGGGATTTATTAAATATAATTGAGTTAAATTAATTTAATTTAATCCAAAAAAAAATTGTTTTAAATATTTACTAGCGTGACGAGAGTTAGTAATTATTGGAAATTTGTTGAATATTACTGGATGAGTATAGTAATATATGAGTTTTATTTTATAATATTGTCACGAGTGAATAAAATGACAATTATGAAAATTTAAGCCGGGACGCGCCTGTGTCGTGTTGGGACTAAATGTTGATTAATAAAAGTGAATAAATTATAAGTTGCTCATATTGTCGTTTTGAGTGCGCCAAAGTGTCCGGAAGGATTGAGTTAGTCAGAAAAGTGTACCCGGGGGTTTAGTTTGGGTCTCGGGGCATTTTTAGGCTTAATTAGCACCCCGGGAGGGCGTTTTGGACATTTTGTAATTATGGGTAACTAAACCCACGAATTTGCAA
The DNA here is from genome assembly GCA_949130495.1 of Sambucus nigra. Lineage (NCBI taxonomy): Eukaryota > Viridiplantae > Streptophyta > Magnoliopsida > Dipsacales > Adoxaceae > Sambucus > Sambucus nigra. The sequence goes on along the minus strand of OX422216.1, from coordinate 404,682,706 downwards.
GGGTTATATCTGATGTCAAGTGTTATTTTCTAGGGTTAACACAATCAAAAATTAATGACGGCCATTGGAGAGGAAGAGGAGAAGCTCTCTAAGGAGTTCTAGGCCAAGAACACCTCTGATTGCACCGCCGTCACCACCAACGCGTAGATCGCGCGACAGAGAACGCAACCACACCAAATTCGTCCACAAATCAAAGACTAAATATCCAGGCAAGTATCTATCTTGCTTTTATCAAGTTAATGAATCCTTTTATATTAGTCTAAGGTTGATTAGAATTAGTGTTCTTGAAGAAAAACTTTAGTTGGAGACACAAATTGCATGTTATAGTGATAGAGATCATATTTCTGGAAATCCATTTCACATGTAGAGGTTGAACCATGAATTTCCATGGTATTAGTGATAGAAAATCTAGAAAAAGAATGAAAGAAACTAAGATAAAGAAAATATTAGGGTGCATGAGAATTATATAGAGTTTGGCCCTTTTTAACCCATGATTCTTGATGAAAACTCGCATGCCCTACGTAGATTATTACTCATTTGGGTTTATTATGTTTGTGGTATCAATTTCTGGGAGTTTGGGAGTTTAAAGTTTGGAATTTGAGGAGTTTGGATGAAAGAACCCGTAACTGGTATTCTGCAGATTTTGCCATACATGTTTGATCGATCGATCGAGCCCAGAGCATCGATCGATCGATAGTTCGATCGATCGACCTCCTTTCATCGATCGATCGACCCCTCCTGGGAAAACTGCATTTTTTCTCATGTTAGCTTAATTCGATTTTATGCGTAGTAAACCTTGATTAGGATTGCTAGAACATATTGGAACATAAAAAGGACCAGTAGGGTCAAGAGAAATCCCATAAAGAGGAACTTTAATGTGAAGGGAAATAAAGGGTAAACGGGGAGACTTTCATACTTAAGAAATCATACGTGCGTTGATTAAATAATCGAAACATCTAATAAGTTGGATTAGAAGGCAAGAGAGGGCCTACTGAAATTGTACTTAGATAAAGAGAATACTTCGAGTGACGAGAAGTGAGTTTAGAATAAATTATTACGAGAATAAAAGGAATGAGTCTGTTATACGATATAATTGAGTAAAATGTGTAATAACGGATAACTATAATTATGGGTCGTGACCGTACCAAAATTTAATAATGTGGATGTGAATACATGTATATATATGACTGTGTGATTATGCATGTATTATATATGTGTGAAAATCGTGCCCGCGCTACTTGCTATCCCTGAGGTTACCGCGCTGGGACAGTCTTATCTCAATGGGACCTTTATGGGGGATATTGACTCGTACCCTAGAAGATAGAAATCCTTGGTACAGGCTATCGAATCGATAGTTCAGACGGTCCTAAGAGACGTGGAGGCATGTGCTATCCTCTTAGAGACTTGGAATCTATGCTTCGCCTCAATTTCGTTTGTGTATGTGTTAATACAGTTCGAGAGTGATTCCGAACTTGTATTTCCCTTAGTACTAGTGAGACGGGGATTGGATAGCAGAGTATGCTAGCACCATAGTTTTTATGTGGGGTGCCGTTAGTATATATATAATTTATGAGTGATTGGTATATATATACTTATATATGGAAGTCTAGCACCATAGTTTTTATGTGGGGTGCTGTTTGTATATATATTATTCGAGTAATTAATATATATACGTATATTTATTTGATAACTTTATACTGAATGAAATAGTAGTTAAGTAAAGTATGAAATTTAATCAACTTCACTATAAGTATTCGGAAACGTTATAACAATACGAAATTATTCTAAATAACGTAAGAAATTTTGAAGAGATAGATTTTCCTAAAGTGAATATTATAATCTAAATGTCACATGTTAAGTCTTATGGAGAATAAGTTAGAAAGTTATATGGGATTCATTAGTACAGTAGACGTGCACACTAGATGAGAGGTGATAATTCTCAATAGAGTGTCGTATACTAAAATGACTGTTGCATTAGCCGGTAAGCATTTAAATACTTGCTAAACTATTTTTAAAACTGTTTTACATTCGGGCTCTGACCCGTTTGTTGTTATCTCTTATCTCTTGTGTGTGTGTGTATATATATATATATATATATATATATATATATATATATATATATATATATGTATTACAGGTGCCCAGCCACAAGGGTGTCTTACTTAGGATTCTTTGGATGGAACGCGCTGTAGCTTTTGTGGGAGTTGCAGGCCATTGCTTAGACGACCTCATTGTTGACTCTACTTCTAGTTCAGCTTTATCTAGTGGGGGCATGTGTCACCCTTTTCCATTATTTAGTTGGTATTGTCAGGGATTGTAATTCTTTTAATTTCAGTATTTTTTTCAGGATTTGTTACTGTCAGGATGTTTTCCTTTAGTGTTTTAATGTTGGGATTTATGATTGATGGTTAAACTCTTAAATGTTCATTTTTTTATTCTCATACTTAATGTGTGACTCTTAAAATGTAAATGGTTTAAGGTTTTATAATTGGATTTAATAGAATGGAAATAAGGTTTTAAATGGTTTTGACACTTAGCTTAATTATTTAGGGTGTTTAAATTGGAAAAATATTTTAATGACAGTGATGCTAAGAATGAACCAACTGTTCACCTTGATTTTAATTTAATAAAGGAGTGATCGCCCGGTATTTAATTAGGCGGGGTGTCACATGAGATTCAAGTTCAAGGCATCCAATAATGAATCTGAGTGCGAGTCCCTTCTTATCGATCTCTCCCTCGCTAAAGCACTGAATGTAAGTCAGTTGTTAGTTCGCAGCGATTCTAGAATGGTAGTAAATCAAATCCTAGGAGTGTACGAGGATAAGGATAGAAGGATGACCAAGTATCTATCCAGGGTAAATGTAATGCTGAATAATTTCAATAACATAAAGCTAAAAAGGATCCCTCGAATGGATAATGGTCGAGCTGATGCCTTAGCAAGATTACCATTAGCAACTAAAATCGAGATAAGAAGGTCGGTCCCTGTCGAGATTCTACATTGGCCGACCATTAAAGAAGAAGACAACACGATTGAGTTCTTCTTGAGACTTAAGATAAGAGAATCTTGGATGGATCCTCCCATCCGATATATAAAAGATGGTGAACTACTAGACTCAAAGTTAAAAAGAAATAATCCAAGGTACAAAGCATCTAAGTTCTTAATCATTAGGAATGTTAGAAAGAAATAATCTAAGGTACAAAGCATATAATTTCTTAATCATTTGGAATGTTTTGTACAAAAAAGGATCCCTCTTCCTTCTACTCCGATGTGTCCATCCGACAGAGGTGGAATACATTTTGAAATATATACATGAGGATTCCTGCTCCAGTCATATAAGAGGGAGATCCTTGGTGAAAAGGGTGTCTACCCAGGGGTATTGGTAGTCGACCTTAGCTAGGGATGCAACCAGTTATGTCAAAAGATGTGACAAGTGTCAGAGTTTTGCTAACATCCCTCATTATCCTCATCAGACTCTATATTCTATTACCTCTCCCTGTTCATTTTTTGTTTGGGGAATTGATTTTGTGGGACCCTTGCCTAGGGTAACTGGAAACTACAGGTACCTCATAGTGGCGATCGACTATTTCTCCAAATAAGTTGAGACATATGTGATGATCACCATCACTGAGACGAAGACCTTCAAGTTTATTTGGAGGAACATAATTTTTAGATATGGTCTACCTCATACTCTCATCTCAGACAATAGAAATTAACTCAAAAATGATTCTTTGGAAGCCTACTGTAAGGGGATCGATAATGAGCAGTTTTTTTCAGCTCCAGGCCAACCCCAGGCAAATGGTCAAACAGAGTTGACTAACAGAAACATATTAGATGGGATAAACAACAAGTTGTAAGATGCTAATGGTCTTTAGATCGATAAAGTACATGATGTACTGTGGGCCTATAGGACGATAAAGAGAACTCTGATAGGAGAAACCCCTTTCAGACTTGCATACGGCTCAGAGGTAATGATCCCTACAGAAATTGGTTTACCAAGCCATTGGGTTCAGACCTATGATCCTAAAGAAAATGGTGAAGAAAGGAGGTTGGATATGTACCTCATTGAAGAGAGGGGAAAAGATACAGAGGTTAAATAAACATCCTATTAGTAGAAGACAATTAGATTCTATAACAAAAGAGTGAAGGCTAGGACATTAGCAGTGGGAGACCTGGTTTTGAAGAAGGCTTGGAAAAAACTAAACAAACTTTATCCTAATTGGCATGGTCCCTACAGGGCAACAGAAGAGGTAGTTTATAGCATTTATGGGCTCGTGAATTTGGAGGGAGAGCCATTCCTCAATCCTTCGAATGTCAATCATCTAAAGAAGTATTATCAATAGGATATTGTATAAGTTTATTCTATCATTGTTTCATTGTACAAGAAGAGAAATTATGAATGAAAAATTATAAGTGTTCTCTCTTATTCTTGTTGTATGAGTTATTCAGATTGTATGTCTTAGTTCCCCCCTCTCTGTGTTATTGAGAATCCATGGACGATGATAGCCCCATTTGGGGTTACAAGTGTTCTCTCCTATTCTTGTTATACGAGTTATTCAGATTGTATGTCTCAGTTCATCCTAACCTATGGAACATCACTTATGTGGTGAAGTAGCATTGCCTTATTCTCGGTGACATGACAATATGGATGGGGCTATCATCGCCCATGGATTCTCAATAACACAGAGAGAGGGAACAATATCTTAACATCATTAATTTGGTGAAGATCTCCCTTGGTTGAGATGGCAGTGTAGGACGAGGTAGCTCTCGTATATACACTGTCAAAATAACGGGAGGGGACTTGTATTATAACACCATAATTTGGTGAATTCAAATTCAAAAATCATTTCATTACGGTTTATCTTAACATCATTAATTTGGTGAAGAGCTCTCTTGACCAAGACGACAGTGTAGGATGAGGTAGCTCTCATCCATACACTCTTAAAATGATGAGAGGGGACTTGTATTATAATATCAATAATTTGGTGAAGAGCTCACTTGGTCGAGACGACAATGTAGGATGAGGTAGCTCTCGTCCTTACACTTTCAAAAAAATAATAGGGGACTTGTATTATAACACCCTAATTTGGTGAACTCAAATTCAAAAATCATTTCATTATGGTTTATCTTGACATCATTAATTTGGTGAAGAGCTCTCTCTGCCAAGACGACAGTGTAGGACAAGGTAGCTCTCGTCTGTACACTCTTAAAACAACTAGTGGGGACTTGTATTAAAATGCCATAATTTGGTGAATTCAAATTCAAAAACCATTTCATTGTGTTTTATCTTAACATCATTAATTTGGTGAAGATCTCTATCAACTGATACGACAGTGTAGGACGGAGTAGCTCTCGTCCATACACTCTCAAAACGACGAGTGGGGACTTATTCAAATTTGAAAAATCATTTACTTGATTATACTTATCTCTTCTAAGGGTAAGACGAGATGTGATTTCAGATTAGAAACCGTATACATATCTCGTCTAAGGATGATAGGAGATGTGATCTCATATTATAAACCATTTCATTATGGTTACTTGTTAATACATCATTAGCTTTTGCTAAACAAACAAAGTGCATAACAAAGATAAAAATCAAGCATAGTAAGAATAGACAATAAAAATAGATGTAACAAAATTGTTCAAACAGAAAGTGTTCATAGGCATAACCTTGTAGTAAAAAACCAGAAATCATAATTGTTTAAGTGTTACATCAAAAGGGGCATTAGGCCACAGGCTGCCTCCCAGATAAATGAAAAGACCTAAGAATTATGCGTTTGGGTTCGTCGCATTCACAATCAGAGTCTCGATCTCAGAAGGTGCCAGCTCGGATCAGTCCCTTCCACCTTATTAATTGTATGAGTCGTCGTCTCTGGTTTCACTAACCCCTTAATTTGACTCAGAGAAATCATAGCCAAAGGGTCATCCAGGCTGAAGGCTTCAAGTTGTTATGACAGGTGGGCAATGTTAGGAAATTTCATTGTGTCCCATTGGCAAGCAGCATGGGCTCTTATTTTAAGATATTGTAGATTATATCATAAGAACTCCTTTGAAGACTTGAAGTCTTCTACAGCCTGCCTCTTAGCCTCTCAATTTTTTATTTCAACTGCGTCTTTCACCTTCCCAGTAATCTCAGTACTATGTTGGTCATTCAAAGTCGTTTTTGCTTTGGGATGAGAGATGTTTAAGTTGTTAATAGACTCAATATATTGGTTCTTTAAGTTTTCAATCTCAATCTCCAAATCTGAGATGCGTTTTTTCTGATTCTCATCATTTTTTATGACATGATGAGCTTGACGGATTTCAGGGATTTTTTTTTTGACCCATTGATGAACCTTTTAAAGGCACATGGTGGTTTACATAAGAAAAGATACATAAGTATGAGACGACATCACAGATAAGATAAATGAATAAAAAGGTCAAAAGAATTTACTTGGATGGCATGAAAGATGAAGTCATTCATAAGATAGATTGTGGTGGCTTCCAAAAATCGAATATCAAACTCAAAGGTTATAGAAGAGAGATATCCAAAGCTTTGGTTTTGTTCCCCAAGAGGGAATCAGAGATGATTTTGAGATTCTTGAAGTGAGCAACCAGAGCATCCTTAAAAGAGATGGGAAATGCATGATTCATCCTAGTCTTGGACTAGCCGTCCTTACTCTTCTTATTCTTCTAAGATGTGGGGAGACCTTCTTTAACATCCTTTTATTTTTTTGACCCCTCAGCTTGGATGGGATCGGTAGTCATTGGTTTTTTTGTCTGAGGGGTAGGAGTTGTCTTCTTGCCCACCTACTTCAATAAGCTTGCCAAACTTGGGGCTGCCATCCTCCAAACGGCTTTACGGGGATTAAGGAGTTGGTCTGTAAGGGAAGATATGAGATTAATAATTCAGATAGACAAAGCATGATACAACAGTTTGAAAATAATAGTGGAATACTTGCATAACTCAATTAGGGGTCCGCCCCCATACCAGTCTACTCTAGAAAATACGGGGTCATCAATTGCTCAAATTTTATAATGCGCCCCTCCTTGCCCTATTTTTTAACTTTTTCCACGTCCTTGGTGAATTCAATGATTAAGTGTAATAACCCGCGTAATTTTGGGCTATTTTAATTAATTTCTGGAAAATGGAGGAAAATAAAGTTTTAGATAAAATTATTTTTATTGCTCAAATATGTTGGTTATTATTTTTAAAGGCGATAATTTCAAACGGTTTCAAAAACGGAGTTAAAACGGATTTTAAAATGATTTTTAAATGTTTTTAACTCTTGGAGTTGTTTTGACTTCCAACTCTTCATTTCTTTGCCTTATTTAAAGGAGTCTTTTGGATTCCAACTCTTCATTTCTTTGCATTATAAAAGGAAGTCGTGGGCAAACCTTTTTAACCTACCTTTGGCACAAATTTTGGCATCAAATATATTTTATATTCCTCTTCTTTTTATATGTACTTTGGCCCTTGAGATTTGTGAGTTCCAACCTTAGATTAGAGGTGTTCTTGGGGCTATTTTTGTTGGAGGTTCTTAGAGGAGCTTTTTTAGATCTTTTGAGTTGATCTTGAGGATGTGATCATTGGTTTCTCATCATGGTTTGAGGTATGGGGTTTTACACAATACGCTCCTTAAATCTCGCGAGTGTCATTCTCTTTGAATTATTGTTAATTGAACTCATATTTGAATTGATAAATTCATTAAAATATGGAAAATAATTGTTGAAATTATTTTGATTCATGTGGTATCAATATATTGTTGATGAGCACATTGTCATGAGATTTTAATATGGATCGGATGTTGGGCACCCGCCAAAATTCATGTTTCCCGGGCTATGGCTTGATAAAGCATATACGGATGTGGTGAGGCCTGGTGACCCGATTAAAGTGTTGTTGAGAAATTTATTGATAAAATGCTATTTAGATTTGCATTTGATTAGAATATTCGTACTCGTGTTGTTACGCTTTATTCATCGCTAAAATATATTTGTTGAGCATCTTTCCTGTCGTATTGTGTACTTCCCCATATTTTCTTTTAGTGGCAGGTTAGCGCGGATTTTGGGGCGCTATGGAGATTGATTTTAGCGAGGATTGTTTGGGAAAGATTTCTATTATTTTGATGTATAGAGCTTTGGAGATTTGTATTTTATTCGAGTTATATAGTTGTAATTTTAATTCGAAAAACTTGTTGTAATTGAAGAGATTGAGATTAGTGGATTCATATTATTGTGGATTTATTTAAATGCTCTATACCTTGTCACTTATGGATTTGGATTTATTTTATCGCATTAGCGCTCCGTTCTCTCTCCCCGGGCGGGCGGGGTGTTACATTATGTTCGGATCCAGTTTAGTTGACATGAGGTCCTTTGCCCATCGTTAAGGAACTCGGGGCTCACAGGCACTACAGGGATCATTATGTCCAAATTCACAGGCACCATAAATGAAAAAATAGTGAGGTTTCCAATTATGATTGGAGGTTTGAGTAACCGACAAAGATTTTTTTTTCGGCTTCCAAACCACGAGATTGTAGTATCCAGGCTGAGCTTTGGGGGATGAGATAGTATAGCACTACCTGAAGACGCTAACTGGAAGGTCTTTGTGATGCACTATTTTCCGTAGAGAAATGAACCCAAGAATAACCCTCCAAGCATTCGATGAAAGTTTGGGAAGTCCAAGAGCAAGGCTAATCCAAAATGGCACATATTGTTGGATGCACACGTAGCCTAAAGCCGACCTTAAACATATGTTTATATATGCACACCTCACCCTCTCAACCTTGGAATGCTCTCTCGTCCTCTGAGGGTACCCTTATATTGACAGAGGGACATGTGCCATAAAAATTTCTCCAAACTAGTATATCAACTTCAGTTATTGTGCTGACATAGCATTCAACACAAGAGGTGTCAAGTGTACCCTTAACTTCATCATCATCATCGTCTAGATTTCTATCCAGGATGACACCTGGAGGTATGACACCTTGAGCGCTTTTTGTAAAGTGTTACCCCGAAATAGCAGATAGAAGGACAACCATTACAAGGGGTGGAATTACGACACCTACTCATGGATCGTCATGAAAGGAAAGAATTTTTATAGAAGAGTCTGACTCCGTAGAAGACTCATATTGATTTGAGGATGAGGCTCTAGAAAAATCCTCAGTTTCCTCAGACCCGTCAGTAAGGAGTCACGTAACCTCATCAAAAGTAGACACACTCTCAATGGTAAGGGAGACAGATGGATTATTGTCTACAGACCCAGATGACTCAGACATTGAGTCATCAATCTCTACAACATGAGGACGAACAATGATAAGGGGTACATGGTAAATGGGACGAAAAGGAAAAGCCTCGGCTTTACGCTTAGTAGTATCCTCGGCTTCGTACTTTCTTATCTCCCTAAAACACCTCTCCCTAAGTGTTGGGAACTCCTCATCTAACTTATACAAAGGCCTTAACATCTAAAGGACAACCTTCAACTTAGATGGCAAAAATAATAGAAAGGGAGAATAGTTTAAGGCATTGACTATATTGACTAAAAGATTAAAAACCTAGAAATAAAGGGTTTAAACCAAAAATGTTTCGAGAACAAAAACTAACTCCACTGAATATGGAGATCAGAATTTGATCGGGAAACTCCATAATGAGAAGAAAAAATAGAAAAAGTTACTCCAGTCACCCCAATTTTACATAAAACCCTAAAATAACCACACCATCCCTCAACAAGACCTAAAATTAGCGAATAAACTCGCCTAAAAAGTCTTACAGTTTCTGGGAAATGAAAAGAACACCGAAAATAACTTTCTCTATGAAATATACTCAAAATCCTAACTGAAATTAGAAATAAGTTAAAAGATATGGAATAACTAGATGATAATGAATGTCTGGGTAGAAAAGATGACTTAGAAAAGCTTTGGGACAACAAAAATCGAAGGTTTGTGTGAAGTGTTAATGGTGGATTTACATAAAGACTTGAGGCGGGAACGATTATGGAAAGAAAGAAAAAGAAAACTCTTGGTTTAATTATCATATAATGATTGCGCACATTTCCCAATACACGTCATCATTTCAGGCACAATTCAACCATAATTTAGGCTTTGATCAAACGCTACCCAATGCAAACTATGAAAGGTGTCCCATCAAGACTACATGCCATTTATCAACTTCCATGTGTCTGCTCAATGACTATTATCAAATTCTCATCTTCAGACATTATTAACCCTCAGCCTCCTCATAATGTTGGAGACTAAGGTTTAGGGGGTGATTTATATAACCAAGTGTAGCCTCATTTGGGTTCAACTTATACTGAGCCCAGCCGACCTAGCAGAGCAATCTTATATGAGGAAACAAAACTCAACTACCTCGACCTCATCTCCTTGTTTATGGTCGAGACATTCTACCATTCAACTTAGCCTCCTTAACATGTCCTCTTGTATAGCAGTCAACCAAGGGTTCATCTCCGACTGATGTCTACCAAGTCGGGACCAAATTCTCCAGATTGTGTTTAAACAAGACCATGTGTGTCTCTTACTCAGCCGAGCCAAGACTTACTTGGACGACCATTTTACCATGTGCAAGGCAGATCTCCAATCTTCATAATCCCACGTGAACGGGTAGTTGAAACCATATCATATGTCACGTGGGGGGAATATTTTCTCATAATGATCCACTTGAATAGGTGACTGGTAACTATGACTCATTGGTCAATGCAAATCTACACACACCTGGCCAATGCATGGGGTGCACATTGTACTACTCCAACAATATAAATGCTTGCCTTTCTTTTAACCAAGGTTCTAAAAAATGCGGGGCGTGACCAAGGCGTGGAGGCCAAGCATTAAGCCTTAGAAGCCTAGGCGGGCCTTGGCGTAAAAAGGCGTTTAGGCATTTTTTAATATATTTTAATAGTTTTTGACTATGACAAGGCTATTTAAAATACTAAATTGGTACATACCTTAAAAATATGTCTAAATATTTGTAAATTAAAATACTATTTTTTTAAAATACAAAAAAAAAACAAAAAAAATTCATATTTTCACGCCTTACTTCTAAAAAACTCGCGTTTTTTCACGCCTTACCCCCCCAAAAATGCACGTTTTTTGACGCCTTGCCCCAAAAAATGTTGACCATCGTTGATCACTCCTTTATCCACGCCTAGGGCCAAAACTTGGCGTATCTAAAAAGCCTGGCGTATCTAAAATGTTGATGAATGTTTTTAAGTCCTAAAGAGGGAATGATTTTTGGTATAAAATCAACGTATGTGTGAATAAAGGACTTAAAGAAGAAAGAAATAATTTTTCAATTGTCAATGGAAAAATGTATGGTTAAGTCCAAACTTTTCGCTTCGGCCCGTATTGTGGATTAATGTGAACATTGGAATAATGTTGAATACATTGAACAAATAATGGAATATTCGAATGATGCCAAATAAATAATTAAGCATGGCATGACGTCTCTAGTGGTGAAAGATCCCAAAGTAACTATAGTAGCATATAGTGGTAGAAACCGGTGGTGAAAGGCCATGAAGTCCATGGTTGTTGGATAATCCCAAAGATAATGATGTAATCGAGAATATGATAAGAAATGGGTTATAAGATATAAGTAACCTAACTTGTGTGAATGATTATTGTTTCGATTAATGTATGTGGACAAGTAAATTGAGAATAATGACTAATGTCCATAAGACCAAAGGTGACTTAATGGGTAAATAATATACCTGATGAGGAGTGTTAACGCAAAAATTCTCCGTCTATACGGACCAGTCGGAAAAGGACACCTGTCATCCTACGTGGCAATAATTTATACGTGCTCGGCGCCCGAGGAGAGTTGATCGGCACCCAAGGAGAGTTGGTCGGTACCCGAGGAGAGTTGGTCGGCGTACCAACCAACGCACGACATTCTAACCAACTCAAGGAAGACCAACCACACTAGAAGGCCAACAGTTATATTCATTGTATATAGATGTAAATGTCTGAATGTATAAAGACATTCCATCTCTTGGACTCCCATCACTATAAATACATGCATTCCCTTAGCCAAAGGGACAATATACGCGACACACAATCTGAACAAGCATGCAAGTCTCTACACACATCCCCCTCTCTCCACACCATATTATGCAATTGTAAACCCCTGGGAATAAAATAACAGTGGACGTAGGCTTTTCCTTATAGCCTAACCACTTTAAAAACCTTTGTCTCTTATGTGTTTGATGTGATCACTATTTCATCTTCAATCATAATCTTCACACCTTCATTTTATCTGTTGTTGATGCCGATAAGATATCGTGGCTACTATTTCTATTCATCAACAGATTGACGCCGACTGTGGGAATTCGACACAAGAATTCTTTTTATCACAAGAGATGAAGATCATCTTCAAAAGCTAAGTTTTTCTTTTCTTTGTATATAAATAATTACATACGGTGTACATATTTTTTTATTACATCATGATCCTTATATGTTCATGTTCCCGAATTGTTTGAATCTGAAATAATTGGATCTCATAACCATAAGTTATGTATGGAGCCTTGAAAATAGGGCAAACTCATATACCTACTGGGTTAGATTTTGTATTTTGATATTGTAAATTGTTAAGAAGGAGTAAAAATGATTTTATGTCTCCTAAATGTTAACGATTTCATTCATTTTGACGAACTGTCTTCAAATGACTCCCTGATATTGCATGATCATGTTTATATACGCAACCGGTATAAAAAAATAACTTTTCATTTTCCATTATAAGAAACCGCTTCAATTTGAAGATCCGGATGCAAATTAGAGACGGACTTCTAAAAATTCTTCATACTTCAACATCAGTTCTGATTTATATACTCAGGAAATTATCGTATGATTATGAAAGGGTTGTTTCTCCAAAATCCATAAATTCGATCAAAAATCAATCAGTTGCAATAAATAAAAGATTTGTACTCCCAGTTTCAGTATTTTTGTACTCCCCAGTTTCATTATTTGGTTGCTCTGTTACCTCCGCCATCTCTAGTTTCTCTGGGTTGTTAACAGTTCCAAGTCAACTATAAATATAGTCAAATAATTTTTCGACATATATTACTGCAACAGCAACCTATTGTTAATCATCGACCTCAAATTTATTTTTCTACATCTATAAGGTTATCATGGTTGGTCGGCGACAGATGTTGTGTAGATTTAGAATTCCAGACCTCCCATTTGTTGATCGGTGATAGGAGCAATAATATAGCAGAATCTATGGTTGGCATCACCTGACATTGGTCGGATACCAGAAAAAAACATATATAAAATTTTTGGGGATTAGACATGTAGGTCGGTGAAACTCTTTGTTGATCGGAGGCAGGTTTCATGCAGGTTGAAAGGCTCCCTAACTACTTGTTGGTCGGCACCATTTAATTTTGGTCGACGTTTGCTGATCGGAGACAGGTATTACACCGATGGGGGACCATCCATAACCGAATCTAATCTAATTTCCAGATCCATAACTTCATCTGGTTGGCATTCATAAACCCAGAAACAACAAAACATATTCAGTTAACGGTATCCAAAATTACTCCTTGACTATAAACTTCTAGTCATATATGTTGGTCAAAAATTTCGCTGGATCATTTTTCATGATCGACAAAGATCAATCAGTAATTTTTCCATAGGTCACCAACACCTATTCTTGGTCGACGATACTCAACATCTCCCATCATTAGTCAACCGCACATAATCATTGGTCGGTGCTTAATTGACACCAAGTTGGATGGCTCTTCACCCGTGTTCTCAGATGGCAAACAAAGGGTTTTCCTATTTTGACTTTTCTAAAAAGAGCTATTACAGTTTGGTTTATGACACCAGCTCTCCACACCTCAAAACCACATGAGAAAAATATTTTTAAAACCAACTTATATTTGGTCTTTTACTTAAAATTAAAATGTCTAGCATTTTTTATAAAAATTTGCTTACATTAACACACGAAGTCAGCATAACATATCATTTCAGATTGTGATATTTTTATTGCCCGAGCAAATACATATTATATATTATTTGGTTTAATAATTTTGCTAATGATAATTTCTATAAGATTCAGTTTCAACAGGTGTTCGGGCAATTTATTAAATTCCATAGGTACAAGATTCAATGCCAACGAATGCTCGGAAACAATCTTAAACTTCTGGAAAATATTATCATTGCTCGGCATTATGAAATTTTGCCTCAGCGAGGCACTATTAATTTTATTATTTCTCTAATATATGCTCAAGCACGAATCATTCTCTATATCCATTCGGATGCATATTCCATATTCATCTCAGCATGGAACTCGACGAAATGCTTATTATCATATATTCAGCTCCAATGAAAACGACAACATTTATTATATTTCACCCCCAACGGACAGTTGGTCTGGGTAATTCTTATTTATATTCAGGCCCAACAAAGTATTCGGCCATATTCTTATGTTCTGGAAAATATTATCCTTGTTCGGCATTATGCAATTTTGCCTCGACAGATCAGCCAAACACTTTATTATTATTCTGAAACATTCTTTATGTGTATTTAGATGCATATTCTATATTCATCTCAGCATGGAGCTCGACAAAATATTTATTATCATATATTCAACTCCAAGGAAATCTGCATCAGTTATGATATTATCTCCAACAGACTTGTTGGTCGGGAAAATTTATCTCTCTATATATATTCAGCAATTGCCAACTAAAAGTTGGTCACCATTAGCAACCACCAACTAAGGTTGGTCAGCATATCAACAACCACAAACTAAGGTTGGTCGGCATCAACAAACCTAACCAACAATGTTGGCACAATAATCATACAAGGCAAGGCCTGTTTTATTATAGGTGACCTCAAGGGGCATCTAAAACTAGGCAAGAAGATGGGTAAAATATCCACTGCCTAGGCACCAAAGCTATCTAGATATGATTGTTACAACTAAGAAGGAACATGGGATGAACATAATTTCATTGCTTAGGCACTTATGGGTGATCACAAGATCGCTATAACTAGGCAGGAGCATGGGATCAATACTCCATTGCCTAGGCACAAAGACAAATAGAAATTGGAAAATCGTAAATTCATATACAGAGATTAAGCAGAAGATAAATTTCATGATTATATATTATTGTTTGAAGAATGCCCTGGAAATCTATTATTCTCTAACAATGCAGGATCAATTGATCCCTTCCTTATTATTATATGGATTTCTTATTAAGCCTGGCAGATGGTCGACACTCTATTTATCTGGATTTCTTATTAAGCCCGGCAGATGGTCGGCACTCTTATTATTTATCTAGATTTCTTATTAAGCCCGACAGATGGTCAGCACTCTTATTATTTATCTGGATTTCTTATTAAGCCCGACAGATGGTCGACACTCTTATTAGTTATCTGGGATTCTTAGCACTTCTATTATGGATATGGATTTCTCACTAGCACGGATATTCGATGCAAATTATATATTATGCTCAATCATTCTTATTATTGCATCATCATTATTATTTAGTCTCCTAAGTTCAATTAGGATCCACATGTGCCGATCAATGGCACATATCAAAATCATATTCCTAATTGGAATATCTCACATTCTTAATTAGAATGCCCACAGATTCCTAATTTGAACATATCACATTCCTAATTGGAATGCCAGCACATTTCTTATTGGATTATATGTTGAAAGCATTTTTACTCAACCAAAATTACTTGGTCGGGAAATTATTTCTATGGTCACATTAGGACAGTATGGAAATTCAAACATGCAAAGTTCTTGGGAAGCCATTTTAGGGAACATTTCCTCGGCCTTATCTTTTCTAGCAAAACCAACATTCTTCAAGGCCAAGAAGGCATTCAGAGTTCATATTCCACACTTAGGGGCTTTTACTACATAATTAATTATTCACTCAGTGGCATAGTGTGATAACATCATGCGGTATCAGTTGAGCATCAAATTAAACTCCACAAACTTACATGGTCAGGGCCCTAACCAATCATCATTCAGGAGTAATTTTTGCTCAGGAGTTATGTTTTTTAAGTTCAGGAGTTATTTTTGCTCAGGAGTTAGTTTTTCTATTGAAGTTCGGGAGGCATATTCAGGAGTTTGTTTCAGGAGGCATATTCAGAAGTTATTATGCACATGCTATTAAAGTTCAGGAGTCAGATTCTGCATCTACAACACTAGGATCTTTACTACTACTATCCCGACCAAAACTAAAGAAGAAGTTGTACTTATATGTAAATGTTTTAAAGACTGTTACTATCTTGGCACTCATCAGATTAAAGAATTGGGTCCAAAAGCTAACATGTTGCATCAACAAAGTATTCAGAGGGGCAGAGATCAGAAAAACCAAACACGGACAATCAGCACTCAGTTGGTCGGCACAGAAGGCAGTTGGTCGATTAACCAGCCAACCAACATACTTGAAGATTATGACAAACCACAAGCTACAAACTATGAAATTATTGCATCCCGATTCCTAGGGGTGATATATAGCACACGGCGAACAGAGTTACTCAAAATAAAGATTAGTTCCAATGTAACCAGCAATCAGTCTGAATCATCTGTTGACCAGAATATAGTGCACTTTATGTTTAACAAATCAAGAAGGAAGATCAATAATTTCATTATGTACGAGCACTGAGCAACATTACAGAATAAATAATCCATCCTTTCAGTAAACCATCAAGCATGGAGCATTGGAGCTTTCTGTTAACGCAAAAATTCTCCGTCTACGCGGACCAGTCAGAAAAGGACACATGTCATCCTATGTGGAAATATTTATACTTTCTCGGTGCCCAAGGAGAGTTGATCGGAACCCGAGGAGAGTTGGTCGGTACTCGAGGAGAGTTGGTCGGCATACCAACTAACGCACATCATACCAACCAACTCAAGGAAGACCAACCACACTAGAAGGCCAACAGTTATATTCATTATATATAGATGTAAATGCCTGAATGTATAAAGACATTCCATCGCTTGGACTTCCATAACTATAAATACATGCATTCCCTTAGCCAAAGGGACAAGATACACAACACACAATCTGAACAAGTAAGCAATTCTCTACACACACATCTCTCTCTCTCTCTCTACACCATATTGTGCTATTGTAAACCCCTGGGAATAAAATAACAGTGGACATAGGATTTTCCTTATAACTGAACCACTTTAAAAACCTTTGTCTCTTATGTGTTTGATGTGATCACCATTTCATCTTCAATCATCATCTTCATACCTTCATTTTATTTATTGTCTTATCGGCATCAACAAGGAGTAAACGCATAATAACACAAGTGTGCGTGTTATATAAGGCTTTCAATGTTAATGAATATTTTCTAACACAATGTGCATGTTTATTGAAAGAAAGTCTTAAGAAATGATTAGGTAACTCTAGCGTGAGTTAATGAATGATGATTAATAAACGTTTTGGACGTGAATGAAATTTTTTTCCCAATAATTGTAATTTATTGAACTCTGTGAGTTAATGGGATAGAATGCTAATTTTAAGCATAATGATACAAAATGATTATTTTGTAAGGGAATAAATGGCATTAAGTTACGTTTTTGAAATAAACGGTTTAGTACATTGGGACATGCATTTTTCAAAGGTATATATATGTGTGTGTGTGTGTGTGTGTGTGCGTGTGTATATATATATATATATACACATGCATTTTTACGCGCATTTAATTGTAGTGTGTGAGTATTCCTCTATCTCTTTCATTTTTATGTTGCTAGTACAGTTCCCTCTGAGCATTCAGCTCACTCCCTCCTTTTGTCACGACAGGTTGCATGCGGTTTCATATATTAAGAGCATTAAAGAGGTAAGTATTTAATTTTCATTATGTTAGTAGCTCTATGTACTTGGTCTTGGGGGAACTTCCCTTCGGTCACAACATGTAGTTTGATGATAGTTGGAATCACATGCTAACGAGAGTAACGTTAAATGATAATAAAATTGGAATAAAAATATTATTTAGGTTGTTCATTTGCACTTCACAATTACTATACGAGCCAGATTGTGTTGATCCTTTATTAACCCTTAAATTCGGTTCGGGCCGTTACAGTGAAAGCCAGAGAGCCAAGAGCAATCTTATCAACCATAAAGAATATCAGCTATCCTAAGAACAATATCGACAACATGGATAAATCATCCATCACAATAGATGGCTAGTGCCTTCAGTAGTCACATAAAGATAACAACGTTTGAGAGGCTATGACCTAGACGTTGTGCCCCACCTCCTACTCATAGCCAGTTTGACATGGGGAAATATCTTGAGGAATGTAGGGGAACACCGACACTAAGGGTTCGACCTGCATTTGAGCTCAAAATTTTTCTCATACTCTAACTAATAGGAGCATAAGGTAATATAGAAAAGAATGATCTGGAGATAACCACCTTAAATGTGACAAGCCTTAGAAAAGTTCCATTCAGAGTCTAGAAATCAAGTTAGGGGACCTGGTGAAAATCAATAATCTTATGGAAAGGGGATACATGGAAGGGTTTCCATTTGTCCAAAAAATTGTTAGTGGTGACCCCAAGGTACAATGGGAGATCAAACCCTATTCACCATTTAGAAATGTACCAGTCAGATGCCGATATCTACTCGGTGATGGATCAAAAGAGTCGAGCATTTTGAGGCACTCTCACTGGAGCAACACTCATATTGTACACGAAACTACCTAAAGGGTATATCAGAAACTTAAGTTCATATAAAACTTTTACTTTGGCATAAAATCATCTAGGAGGATAACCGACCTCCTCAATGTACAATAAAAGGAGAGGAAACACTTAGATATTTCATCTCCAAATTCAACAAAGAAAAGATTGAAATTATTGAGTATGATGAAAAGATCATGATAACAACCCTCATTAATGGGCCCTCTCCTGGACATATATATAGGGAATTTTCAAGGACCCTCCTACTACGATGAATGAAATTTTCATAGACGTCGTGAAGGTAATGACAGTCAAAGAAGCAATGACAACTGAGAAGGGAGATCTCAAAGAGGATGGTTCAAGTAAGTCTTCTCAGAATAAAGATACAAAAAAATGGGGAAAGAAGTCTCAAGAGAAGTTGGAACACAAGTTCATGAGTTACACACTGTTCACTATGCAAGTCGATCATATCTTGAATGAAATTAAGGACGAGGAGGAGATCAAATGGTCAGGAAAACTGAAGTCCTCACTGAATAAGAGAAATAAAAATAAGTACAATGAATTTTTGTTGGAACGCGAGGCCCCCAATTATAAATACTTACTACAAAAGCTAATTTCCTTTTATGAGATGCGGAAGCAAGAGATGGTTCAATTTAAACGAATTTTAATTTATTTTCAAATTAAAATTAAACCAAGTGAAATAAGATAAACTCACACATATGTTAATTTCACTTAAACTAATTTAACCCAAGTCCTAGAAAATTTGCCTAAGTCATATTTTCAATATTACCAAATTAGGCCAAACCAATATTAACAATTTAAGTGACGACTTGAATTAAATTAACATAAACATTACCCAAATTAATTTAGCACCAAATTAAACAAGTAGTGATTTTAAACCAATTTTATCTTTTTACCTAAGCATGCATTCTAGGTGAGTTTTGCAAAAGATAAAATAAACAATGAATCACTACGCCGCGATGTACGAGGAAAAACCCACAACGGGAAAAATCCTCGGATGGCCCTAGCCTCAAATCCACTAAGTACGGTTTTACAAATACAAGACAGTAAGACTTACAACACTCGACTTGACTCCTTCCTAGCCCCGACGCTTCTTCTTATATCCACCTCTTCCTAGAGAATAATTACGGAACTCCACCGTGGTCTCGGAATCCACCGATCGGACTTTTTCGATCATCGTCACCCAAATAAGGAGCCTTTCTCCAAGTGGGTATGACAACGCAAACAATCTTCTTCTTTGTGGGATTTAGAAGCAAACCCAAACTTCTCTTCAAACGGTAGAGATAAAACCGGTGCCAAACTCCAAGAAAAGTATATATATAGAGGAACTTAGATATACAAACTATGGGTGTAAAACATAAGTGTTTTAAGGACTTTTCTTTGAAAAATGAACACTCAAACTTGAACTTTTTCCTTTTGGAATTTTTCTCTCAAACTCTCTCTTGGATATGGAAAGATGTGAAAAAGTTGAATTAAAAAACTTGGTTCCCGCACTTAGATATTCAGGAAAAGAGTTAGTGGAAAAAGTAGTGGGAAACTGGGAAAAAATGCTCAAAAACTGCCAATTAACTGTTCCCGCCAAATCTCGTTTGAACGAGATTTTCATTCGAACGAAGTCTCGTTTGAACGATCTTTCTAACTAAGTTCCAGTGAATTAAAAAATGAACTCGTTAGAAATCTCATTTGAAGTCTCGTTCGAACAGCCATCACATTCGAACGACAATTCGAACGACGTTACAGAGGCCAATAAGGAAATTCGTTGGCAGACTTCGTTCAAATGACATTCTCGTTCAAATGAAAAACTCATTCGAATGACAATTCGAACGAACTTCCAGAAAGCTAAAAATTTTGATTTTTAGCCCAGAAACTTTATTTTAAAGTTTTAATGAAACTTTATGAAATTAAATAATAGTTTAAAAACAAAGTACACCCAATACTAAATGTTCCAAGCTCTTATATAAATATTCAAATTGCATTCATACCTTAGGAGAAATGGAACCAATGTTGTTGACGTAGAAATGAGGCACATTAAACTAGGCATTTGATAAAACTTTAAACATGGCCTCTACGTCTTCAACTTTAACATGTCATAGGCTTGAAGGATGGTCAATAACTCTATCCTATAACTCAAACGTTTTTGTCCAGAATTAAGCCAAAACTACAAAGGACTCAATTGGAAATTTGTGTCCTTACAAATCTCCCCCTTTGGCTATTCCGGGACAAAAACCAACAAAAATCCTAATGGGTCGTCAAGCTATACTAGACTAATCAAAATGTCGCACCCATAATAAATATACAATGCTTGACTCAAACAACCCAAAGATCAATATCTTTGCCGACAAAGGAAGTTGTCATTTAGAAGTATTCCTGCACACTTAAGCAAACTGTCAAATGCATAGGCAATATCAAGAATATTAAATGCATATAAAATAAATACGTCCCCTAGATTAATTATCCCCTTTATCAAACAAATGACTTACTTAGAAAGACGTCTCCCCCTAAGATAAATCTCCCCCAAACTAAGATACGCTTATAATAGGAATAGATACGATTTCTCCCCATATCATTCTCCCCCTTTTTGTTCAAGAATAGACAAAGGATAAAACAAGTTTAAACATGATGCATAAAGTGATAAGAACATGAAGGCATATAGGCAACAAAAACATAACTAATCCATACAAATAAATACTAACTATGATGCGAAAACAAATGATACCAATTTGACAAATAAGATTCTAAGCATGTGATATCTAGCAAACTACGCAACAAACAAGGTACCAATTATGCATTGAGGCATAAATGGACTAGATAGCAAGGCAAAGACCAATAAAACAATATCAAATATATGTATACATAATATATAACAAATAGACACGAGTACACATATATAGATATAAACTCCAAAATGACACACACAAAGATAAGCTTTTCACACTCGTATGGCAAAAATGTGTCATATGAAATGGTAGTGTTGGGGTGTGAACTAGTTACAATTGAATTTAAACCCAATCACTTAAAACATGTTCACAGAGTTCTCAATTGATTGCAAACTTCATCACATTTGGATATAACCTCATGTGACAATATAAATTGAACTCAGTGAACAAACATACACAATGCATACAAGCATAACATGTTGATGATTCTACAAACCAATAGAGTCATGACATTGAAAGCGTAACTAGGATAAACGGACATTGTGCAAACCGTTGATATACCATCCAATCTCCCTCAATAAGCATATATATTTGAATGAATATATCAAACACAAATAGGCCGTGGAAATTATTTTTCTTTTTAATGCCATAATTCTATTTTTAGGCATTTGGACCACGTATTTCGTTTAGGTCCATTTCAAACGGTGGCTTACTATTCACAAAGGATAATAAATCCTTTCGGAGCCCTTCCCCGTGCACATTTATATATAATATTTTTATTTCTCACAAATCTCACGTGAAACGGATTTTAACATGCACTAGTCCTCCTAGGTCACAAATATGTAGATGGCAAGATTGGAAGGACAACACCTCACAAAGCTCAAATATAACATGTGACGATTAACTTTCAAAAGAGCTTGTGCATGTGTGAATAAAGGCATATAAAAATAGAATTTATTTAATCAACACAAAATCCAACTACTCCATGTAAGCATGGTAAAGAACATAATAAGGATTGATAATCTAAACCAAAAGTTCTAGCAAAATGGGAGCGTAAAAGATGGGATTCAAACACAAGTATATGCCACATAAAGTGTGTCAAACAAAAATACACACACAAAAAAATCTTTTTGAGTTTTTAAAATTTTTAACCAAAAATAAAAATATGTACTCAAAAGACAAACCAAAAATCATTTGTATTTTTCATTAATCTAAAATTAAAAAAAATAAAACACAAATGATAAACAAAAATCTTTTTGTATTTTTCATTTAATGTAAAATAAAATAAAAGAAATATAATACAAAAGATAGACAAAAATCATAATTCTAGCATGTGATTAAGCATGGAGCATAGACTAGAAAATGACTAAACAAGCACACATTTAGTATGATAATATAGCATGAAGTACAAAAGCTAAAGTATGCAAATAAAACTAACGCATTCAACCTTTAGATTTTACAAGGGAGGAAGCATGTGAAAGTAAATGAGAATCAAATACCCTATCTTGTTAAGCTACCAAGTCGGATCTCCAACCCAAACTAATGACAAATGACAATCTCGGGGTGTAGGAATCTTGGCTACCTTGGTTGCCTTACGTTGGGATTTTCTAGGACCTCGTTTAAGATCAAAACAAAATTTTCTAAGATGACCTTTTCGACCACAATGTGAACACTTAAAGTCACAGCGAAAAGATTTACCTAAGAAGTGATCTCTGAAGGCTTTCCTAGGCGATTCTCCTAAAACTTTGGTTTTGTCTTTTTGAGTTGATTCATTACAAGTATCGAAGCCTAAACCATAAGTGTCATTTTTAATTTGGACCATTCCTAATATTTTATCTAATTTTTCCGAACGACACTCCAAATCAAATTTGACTTTACTAGAGTCTTTTAATTTATTTTCTAATTCTAGAATGTTAGAATCTAATAAAACATTTCTCTCTTCAAACTCGAGAAGCTCCTTTTTCAAGGATTCCATCAAACCTCTAAGGCTGTCTCTCTTGCCTTCTATATATTCTAGCTTCTCTCAAAGATATCTCTCTCGTGTCCTAAGGTCTTTCACTAACCCACCCTCATCAATGACCTTGACACTCTCTTTTAAACAAGCTTCTAACTTCAAATTAGATCTTTTTAATTTAATAGATTCTTCATAAAGTTCTTGAAAAGCATTTTGAATTTCACTCACATCAACCTCTTCTTCATTTTCACTCTTTCTTTCTTCTCCACTCTCACTACCATCAAAAACTAGGGAATCATAAACTTTGACCTTGGAAGTGTCATGTGTTAAAATTTCATCAATAGACGAGTTCTCACTATCACTCACATGACTAGACATAAAAGCCACAAAGTTGGGCTTAGTGGGGGAATCGGGTCCCTCTTCATTATCACTATCACTAAGGGTTGTATTAAAAGAAACTAGTTTCTTATCCTCTCTCCTTAGTTTAGTGGGGCACTCTTTTGCCCTATGGCCATACCCTTCACAACCAAAACACCTATTTAACTCATCCCTATTTAAATGTTCATTAATAGTTTTAGGGATCTTCTCGGCTTTGTCATGCGTAGATTTTTCAAATTTATTAAATTCATTTTAAATTTATCTTTGTTAAATTTAAGAAATTTTTGAAACTTTCTAGCAAACATAGCCATATTTTCCGAGTCACTATCACTTTCACTCTCTACTACTTGTTTTTCCTATTTTTGGGGTTTTAAAGCAACGCCCTTTTCTATTTTCTTTTCAGTTTGAGAGGGAAACGTGTCCAGTTCATAGGTTTGTAAATCACCTACGAGCTCTTCTAATTTCGTAGAGGCTAAAGTTGGTAAAGAATTTAAAACGGTCACTTTTGGAATAAATCTACCGAGTAAGGACCTTAAAATTTTCTTTACTACTTGGTTGTCGGGTATTTTCTCTCCCACATTAAAAGATGAATTAACAATATCGGAAAGTCTAGCATAAAATTCATCAAAAGTTTCTTTTTCGTTCATTTTGATGGTTTCAAATTGAGTGGTGAGGTTTTGGAGTTTCGAAGCTTTAACGACACTAGTACCTTCATGAGTGAGTTGTAAAATATTCCAAGGTTCTTTAGCGGTTTCACACGTCATAATACGACGAAATTCATCCAGTGTGAGAGTGCTAAACAAGGCATTTAAGCCACGAGAATTAAAATTTGAAAGTTTAAATTCATTCTCACTCCATCTATCGGTGGGTTTGGGAACACGCTCATTATCTACTAAATGTGTAGGTGGGGACCACCCGTTAATGACAGATAACCAAACTCTTTCGTCAATAGATTTTAGGGCCGATTTCATCCGCGCTTTCCAATACGCGTAATTAGAACCATCGAAAATAGGAAATTTTTAAAATGGGGAAAATTCCATTTTAGCCAAAAATAATTAAAGGATCTTAACGAAGTAATTTATCGTTTTGGCTCTGACACCACTTGTTGGAACGCGAGCCCCCCAATTATAAATACTTACTACAAAAAGGTAATTTCCTTTTATGAGATGCGAAAGCGAGATATGGTTCAATTTAAACAAATTTTAATTTCTTTTCAAATTAAAATTAAACCAAGTGAAATAAGATAAACTCACACATATGTTAATTTCACTTAAACCAATTTAACCCAAGTCCTAGAAAATTTGCTTAAGTCAAATTTTAAATATTACGAAATTAGGCCAAGCCAATTTTAACAATTTAAGTGACGACTTGAATTAAATTAACATAAACATTACCCAAATTAATTTAGCACCAAATTAAACAACTACTGATTTTAAACCAATTTTATCTTTTTACCTAAGCATGCATTCTAGGTGAGTTTTGCAAAAGATAAAATAAACAATGAATCACTACGCCGCGATGTACGAGGAAAAACCCACAATGGGAAAAAACCTCGGACGGCCCTAGCCTCAAATCCACTAAGTACGGTTTTACAAATACAAGACAAGAAGACTTACAACACTCGACTTGACTCCGTCCAAGCCCCGATGCTTCTTCTTGTATCCACCTCTTCCTAGAGAATACCCACGGATCTCCACCGCGGTCTCGGAATCCACCGATCAGACTTTTTCAGTCACTGCCACCCGAATAAGGAGCCTTTCTTCAAGTGGGTATGACAATGCAAACAATCTTCTTCTTTGTGGGATTTAGAAGCAAACCCAAACTTCTCTTCAAACGATAGATAAAAAACCGGTGCCAAACTCCGAGCAAAGTATATATATAGAGGAACTTGGATATACAAACTATGGGTGTAAAACAAAAGTTCTTTAAGGATTTTTCTTTGAAAAATGAACACTCAAACTTGAACTTTTTCCTTTTGGAATTTTGCTCTCAAACTCTCTCTTGGAGATGAAAAGATGTGAAAAATTTGAATTAAAAAACTTGGTTCCCGCACTTAGATATTCAGGAAAAGAGTTAGTGGAAAAAGTATTGGGAAAGTGGGCAAAACATCTCAAAAACTGCCAATTAACTGTTCCCGCCAAATCTCGTTCGAACGAGATTTTTGTTCGAACGAAGTCTCATTCAACCGAGCTTTCTAATGAAGTTCCAGTGAATTAAAAAATGAACTCGTTAGAAATCTCGTTCGAAGTCTCGTTTGAACAGCCATATCGTTCGAACGACAATTCGAACGATGTTACAGAGGCTAATAAGGGAACTCGTTGGCAGACTTCGTTCGAACCACATTCTCGTTCGAACGACAATTCGACCGAACTTTCAGAATGTTAAAAATTTTGATTTTTAGGCCAGAAACTTTATTTCAAAGTTTTAATGAAACTTTCTAAAATTAAACAACAATTTAAAAACAAAGTCCACCTAATACTAAATGTTCCAAGCTCCTATATAAATATTCAAATTTCATTCATACCTTTGGATCAATGGAACCAATGTTGTTGACGTAGAAACGAGGCACATTAAACTCGGCATTTAATGAAGCTTTAAACATGGCCGCTATGTCTTAAACATTAGCATGTCATAGGCTTGAAGGATGGTTAATAACTATATCCTATGACTCAAACATTTTTATTCGGAATTGAGCCAAAATTATAAAGGACTCAATTGGAAATTTGTGTCCTTACAATTTCATAAAGACTATGGCCATAATACTTGT
This sequence comes from Sambucus nigra, assembly GCA_949130495.1. Classification (NCBI taxonomy): domain Eukaryota; kingdom Viridiplantae; phylum Streptophyta; class Magnoliopsida; order Dipsacales; family Adoxaceae; genus Sambucus; species Sambucus nigra. The sequence goes on along the minus strand of OX422216.1, from coordinate 404,656,309 downwards.
GATTTTTATGATATCAAGGTTGAGATTGAAAAGCTCATAAAGAAGGGTCAGTTGAAAATATTTATGAATTCGAATGACCATCCTTAAGAGAAAAGAAAGAGGAAGGGATCTTCTACATGGGATAAAGAAAATAAAAAGGAAGGTAAAAAGGCAAAAGACGAGGATTCAAAAAATGACTCTGATGAAGAGGTAGAGTTTCCTAAGAATGCTAAAGGTCTCAAGGTATATTTTCACTTGATGGCGTTCGGTATGACCATGATTTTAAGAGGAGTCTCTAGTGGAGGATTTATGCCAGTTGATAAGAAAACATATGATCGAGAAGCAAGGGTCAGCATTTTACGAATGGATATTAATCATACGATTAAAAAGGTATAAGAAATATATACTAAGAAGGTGAAAATCGATCGACTGGTCGTTAGTTTTCTAAGATGGATTTCGAGAACATTCTTTACCCACATAATGAATTATTGGTCGTAAGCCTCATGGTCCATCAATATAATGTATCTCGAATCCTTATCAATGGATGAAGCTCAACAACTGTAATTTTCTGGGAAATTTTTAAAGGTATGAAGTTGTACAATAAGAAAATCAAACCCTACTATCAACCCCTAATTGGTTTTAATGGGATAAGGTCTTCCCACTAAAAATGGTGGAATTAAATGTTTGCATGAGTAAATGGTCGACTTGTTTGACAAAGAAAGTGAACTTCTTCATCATGGACCAATATGTAATCTCGACATATAACAAAATCTTAAGACGAGTCTCCTGAAATCAATTTAAAGTAGTTATATTTACCGTGCATCATATGATGTGGTTTGCCACTCACTTTGGGGTAGGGAAATTCCATGTGAGCAAGTATAAGCAAGAGAATGCTACTTCACATCCACTGAATAATGACAAGATTGTAAAAGGAAGACTACCTCCTATAACATTGGTACGCTTGACCCAAGGGACTAGGAAAAAATAATAAAGGGTGAGGCAGCTGTGCAGGTAGAATAGGTAATCATCGATTAAGACAACCCCTGAAAAATCATGCATATTGGCTCATCCTTGAAATCCAATGTCAAGGTTAAATTAGTCAAGCTCTTTAAAGAGATAAGGTACATATTCGTGTAGTCGCATAGGAATATAATGTGGATTAACTCGAGACTATATGTGACCACATGAATGTGGACTTTTGGGCTAAGGAGACAAAATATAAGCAAAAGTAATTTTCCTCAGACTGTTATCATAACATTCAAGAATAAGTGAAGAAACTTATAGATGCAGTTTCATGGAATAAATGAAGTATCCCTCTTGGATATCCATTATTACCAAAATAGAGAGGAAAGTGGCGAATGTGTGTTAACTTCACCATCCTAAATAAGGAATGCCTAAAGGATTCTTTTCCTTCTCCTTATATAGTTCAAATGGTGGATGTCGCAGTAAGCCATAAACTCATGATATTCATGGATGCATACATTGGGTACAACTAAATATCCATGAATGAAGACAATGCAGAGAAGATCTCGTTTATAACTAACAACTTCACATATTGTTATAATCTGATGTCTTTAGAATTGAAGAATACTGGAGCCACAAATCAGCAATTGGTGAACACAATTTTTGAGGACAAGATAGTCCAAATCAAGGAAATTTGTGTAGATGACATGCTAAATAAGAGCCTTAAAGTTATAGTTCATTTGAAAGACTTAACCAATACTTTTGAACCATTGGAAAAACACTAATGAAGTTGAATCTAGCCATATGTGTCTTCAAAGTTAGATCTATAAAATTCCTTTGCTTCATTATCAACTAAAGAGGAATGAAAGACAATCCAGAAAAAATCAAGGCCTTGATCGATATGAATTAACTAATAAATCAGAAAGAAATTTAGATACTCATAGGTTGTGTAGAGACCTAAAAGAGATATGTTTCCCGAGCCTCTAATAAATTCTTACCATTCTTCTAAGTGTTGAGAAAATCATTTGAATGGAACGAAGAGTGTGAATAACATTTCAAGAGTTGAAAATTTATTTAGGGTATGATCCCTTGTTGTTAGGACCCTTGCATGGTTAAATACTATACTTATATCTAGTTGTCTCAAAATTGGTACTCAATTCAGTAATGATTCGGCTAGATTTTGGGGTTCAGAAGCCAGTTTATTATATAAGAAAACCTTTTTAGGGTGAAATAGTCGATATCCCAAGATAAAGAAATTAACATTTGCACTTATTCACACATTAAGGAAGATGGAAGCATACTTGCACGCTCATGCTATTATGCTACTAATAGTAAACCTCTAAGGAAAATCATGCATAAACCAAAAAATTCAGGACGGCTAATGGCGTGATCTATTGAACTAGGATCCTATGTCATAGATTTTGAGCCTCAAACTACAATCAAGGGACAAGAATTATGAAATTTTGTTACAAAATTCACTTGGGAAGATCCATGTCTTGTTAAGGAAAGTCTATCCTCTAATCCAGATCCTTCAGTTGCAACCTTAACTCTAGCAATTGAGGGACCTCACAAGCCTAAGCTCCAAAAATTGAAGCTTCCTCACAAGCCTCGACTTTAATGATTGGGACTCCCTCAAAAGTCTCGACTTCGATATATAAGTCTCCTTATCAAGCCTTAACTTCATCCAACACATGTTAGAATCCAAGAAAGGGAAAAAGAATTATCGAAGACAAAGACCCAAAGATGACATCAACTAACCAATATGAGGAGTATCATGAACCATTATGTTCATAAATACCTATTTGGAATTTGTTTGTGGACGGATCCCCATGTCTATTAGTAAGTGGTGAGGGATTCATACTCTCGGTCCTGGATGAAACTGACATTACGTATGCCTTCTGATTTAACTTTTTATCTGCCAATAATGAGGCAAAATATGAATCTTTAATAGCAGGGTTTAATCTTGATTTTTTAGTTAGAGTTAAACATATTCAATCTCACAGTGATTCACTACTAGTGGTGTAGACCCCCCATCCTAGGACTCCCCCCCCCCTTAAGCACCTGCTTAGAACCCTAGCACTCACCCATTTACCATAAACCCTAGTTTTACTCCGAGAGTAGATCTAGAGGCCACTAGGTTCTCTCAAGCCCCGTTTGACTCCATAATTTTTTTCACCAAAGTGAAAGCTTAATGAATATTTGAAGGGTTATGAGTCTCTTTTCCAATGGTCTGCCCCATGCATGAATCGATCTCACGGTTCAGGCGAAAGGTTTATTTTACTCTTAAAATTGATCTTGAGGTCACCGGACACTCCCGAACCCCATTTGACTCCGGTTAACTGTCCAGTTTGAGCAAAGCTCAATGAATCTTCAAAGGGATCTAAATTATCTTTCTAACAATCTACCCCATGTACAAATTAGCCTTATGGTATGGACAAACTATTAATCTTACCCCGAAGGATCATCGAGTGCTTTCGAGCCCCATTTGACCTTGATCAACTCTCCAAACCGAACAAAGATGAATGAAATCTCGATAGGCACTTAATACCATTTCTAATGTTATCCTCCAAAAACTTCATATCTAGTAACCAATGGGCGCTTCTAGGCCCCGTTTGACCTTGGTTAACTCCTGGACCCAGGAGTGGCTCAATTGATGAAGGGATTTGAATACCCTTTCAAGCAGCCCATCTCGTGCGTAATTTTGACTTACGATTTGAATTTTATTACTATTTTTCTTAAAAATATGTTCCGGACTACCAAATGGCACCCCAAGAACCCTGCCTTTCAATAGTGTGCTTGAGTTGCTATGCTGATAGGCAGGTCTAGTCCCCTGTCGATCGATAGTCCCTTTGGACCTATAAATGGAGTCCGTGACCTCACTTTAAAAGGAACACCCGAGCACCCCTCTCAGCAATTCAGAGAACATTCTCTCCAATTAAGAGTTGTTCCCTTTCCTTAAAAACCCACTTTTCGACATTATATTTAATCACTTTATTACCTCACATGGTAATTCCCCCTTACCTCTCCATAACACTTTCATACCATTACAAGGTCAGCATAGCTACATCCAAGATCAACATCAAGCGTTCATAAGGAGGTTCAGTTATCCACCCTTATTTTTAATTCTCTTATTTTAGTATTATTTGCTTTGTTTCTACTTGAGCATATTGTTTCATTAAATCACATATATTAATCTCAAACCTTTATTATTAGTATGTTCACATACTCTATTTTAATTTTAAAAAACAAGAAAAAAGAGGGTGTACTTATAAATTCCAAAAGAGGGATTCCCACCTCACATTCTCAATCCTAAAGCACATTGTCTCTACACACATACAAAAGAGAGGTCCCCCATTTGGATTTATGGATTAAACTCCACCCTATGTTATCTCCAAATTATGTGGAATTTGATGCCCCATGGGCAACGTAAGTGTCTTAGGTTAATCCCAAAATTCAAGTCCTCCTTTATTCATGTTTATATATTTACCTCTAGTCAAATATATATATATATATATATATATATATATATATGTCGTACCTAGCTACGTGGCATTGAAAACATTGGATATTATTAAAATGTTACCTTGCTATGGGTTGAATTAAGCATTTCAATGCAAATTGATAACTTGGAAGTTGCTCCAATCATTCAGTCTAAGCTAACTCAACCCACCATGGGTTGGATATAGCACTTTTATTACATATATTCTTAGTGAGTTCATATTCTTATATTCTTGTGTTTCGTCTGATATATATATTTTCTCTTCCATTGCGACTTGTGATTCAAAAAACACTCATATTGTATTTTTAATTATTATTGTCGAAAACACTCTTAAGTATTGATTCACTCCGTCCTTTTCCATGAAACGAGTTGAATGATTCAATTCTTCACCTTTATTATGCACATGAGAACACTTTTCACGGAGTCTAAGAGGAGAAGATTAACATATGACCATGAGAGATTGAAAGGGAGGGATGGGTTCTTAACACCCTCCCATTTCGTAACTTAGTCCCCGGATCTTCAAACTACTTGATTTTGCAAGAATCAATATTGTCCCCGGTGTTGTTATCTCAAGGCGACGATTTTTCTTTTATTTGTTTTGTTCAAAATAGCTGGCGACTCTATCTATACACGTTATCTCCACCATTAATGATGATCGAGCGCCCGGTGAAAGGGCGCAACCCCGTGTGCGTGCCAAAGGGAATTCACAAAGGGAGGACCCGGTATGGCCATAGTGATGACTCCATTAGGGATATATTTTAAGAGGACTAGACTTGAATTCTACATGAGTGTTATTCTTTTCTACATGTGCGCATATGCTCCTACTTGTATGTTCCCTTTTACTCCTATATTTACTTTTTGTGTATATCTACCTCATGCTTATATCTATCATGATCCTTCCTCATGTATATATCACTTTTCACTCACTATTACACTTCACACACTTGTATATGCTCTCCATGTTCACTTTACACACTTACACTTGTATATAGTTTCACTTTTACTCACATGCTCAACACATAACTTATATCATCCATGCTTAGGCTTCACTAGAACACACCCACACTTCTCACACTTGTATATGTCTCCATGCTCACTTACACATATCACAAACCACTTGTATTTAATCCATGTATAGTCTCACTACTACACACATTCACTTGTAAATATTCACATGCCACTCACTCATATATATCCCCGTCACAATGCATAGTATAGTTCCCATGCTTCATGTTAGATTTACTTTTCATGATACTTGTATATTCTCCCACATTAGTGTCATACTCCCTTTACTCATCATGCAAATAAAAAAAAATTAAACTCTCTCTCTCTCTCTCTCTCTCTCTCTCTCTCTCCTTAATATACTAATTAAGACTCATGCATTTTCGTACACTACATCACCAGAGCATGCCAATATTGACCAAAATTTTGTCCTGTATTGGGGCTCACTATGTGATGGGCGCTAGTCCTACGGAGTGCAGTTAACCTAAGTGATATGACTCTCACCTTCCATTGGCCTCGTACCAGCGATGTATATCCCGCATCGTACCGCTTGACCAAACTCACGACGGGAGGTATATAGCAGGGAACTAGTTCACATACATCAAGTTTATCGAATTCGATCTCACACATACCGTCCCCACGAAGTATATCGTGAGGCAATTCACGTACACTCAAGTATAAAAAATTGCTTGTCCATGTGTACCAATGAATGATTTCCCTTATAGGCAAGAGGTATATCATGGAAGTCATACTAAAGGGGGGAACCCTTCCACTAACCCGACAAATGTATTGTGAGTGCAGAAAAATTCACAATAAAAGAATCTATGAAAATAATCACAAATGGAAGAAAGTAAATGGAATCACACACAACAACGATGTACATGGTTTGACAACTTTCCTACGTCCACAGAGAGGTTACTTATTCTTATTAAGTGTCTCTCAAAGTTACCATGTTTATCCCCTTGCCCTGGGTCAGGGTTTATATATGTTGTTACAGAGATCGAGTTGCTTAAGTAACTCCATGATAATAATAATAATAATGATAATGATAATAATAATAATAATAATAATAATAATAATAATAATAATAATAATAATAATAATAATAATAATAATAATAATAATAATAATAATGAGATTGCTCTCCTTTTCCCTCATTTTAAAAAAAATACCAAGAACAATTTTCTCCTCCTTCCAAAATACCCAAAAAAATTATCCCTCCTTTCAAAAATATATTCAAACCGTTTTCCCTCGTAACTCGATTACGTACCCAATTTTGGTCTGGCTCCCTATTTTCTTCGATCTTCCGTTAAACCGCCCTGATGCTCCGCCGCTTCTTTTACTACTATGTTCTAGCTTGGGATGTACTTCCACGAGCTCTTCATGGAAAACACTAACCAACCATTGAATGTTCAGCTAGATCTGACGGTCGTCCAAACCCAACTTAGTGCCAAGATTGACAACCTTAAAATTGAGGTCCAAGACATACAGCGACACCAGACCCAAATTCCTTAAGAACCTGAGGTTATCTTTCCTTGTGCTATGGGTTGACCTGCTCCCGAGCCTGCTTGGGTCCCAGAAGAGTACCATCATGTTATGTGTGCCCCATCTTCGAATGGGCCATCACCTGCTCAACTACCGATTCCAAAACTTGCCCAACCAGGGGCTAATTTGCCCGTACCAGTGGATCCCAAAGAGAAGGAATTGAACAAGGTCAAGGAAGACCTCAAATTGTGGTAAAAAAAGTTCGACCAAGTCAAGATATTCCGTAACTACATGTATTATACCCATATGTCCCCTTATCCCAAAGATAGATTGACAAAGAAGTTCAAGATTCCAAGCATCGAGCAGTTGGGGGAAAAAAGACCCCCAATTGTGCACCTTTGAAGTTATTACCAAGCCATGAGCCTCCTTGGTGCCTTTGAAGAGATAATATCCCGAATGTTTCAGTAAACCTTGAAAAAGGCTCTCTCCGTTGGTTCTTATCCCCCAAAGAACCCAATATCCGTAGTTAGGAAGATGTGGCTCGAGAATAGTCACACCCTACTTTTTGGTATGAATGTACAAGAGAATATTTGTAAAGCAATGAATTAAAGTTAAGTCGAAAAATAGAATTTATTCATTATTAAAATGGTACACATAGTGTATTACCACCGCAGGGGTGAATTACATTTTATTGGCAACTCGAACTATAAAGTAGAAAATAAAATAGTGCCACTCCTTGCTCCCAAACAGTCATATAAGAAAATAGGTGACTGGTGTGTGCCTCAAAAAGGGAAGAGATACTATCCTGTTTATCCTGGGACATTTGGAGGAAAAAAGAATTAGCACAAAGATGCTAAGCAGGATTTACCAATTTTATAAGAAATATCTATATAGATGAGAGGTGGAGTGTATATAGAATTCAATGTTCATCAAATAAAGCGGACACAAATGTTTCTCATAATAAAATTAAAGAAAATCAAGGATTTTGAACTGATAATCCCATACTCGCCAGTTCACTAAGGGGTATAGAAATAAGTAAGACATCAGTATAACCAAAGAAAATCAACCCAAAACCTTTGGGAAAAAGTAACTGGATAGGCACACAAGTGGCACTCGTAGGTATGTAGATAAACTTTGGGCTCTCAGTCATCTGAGACCATAGGCCAAGTAGAAAAATTTTATGGGATAACATGACAATCTACTCCTTAGTTATTACACATGCTTTTACAGAAATAATAATGCACAAAAGTGCAGGGTGAACTGAATCGTTACAATGAATTATTATGATATCATTTATTAGATTAGAAAGGTTCAAATTTGATTTGATTGATTATAATAAAAACAACGAGTGATATAATAACATAAGAGTATGGTAATTTCTACACATACATGGAATCAAATTGGGCTATCGTAGAATGAACTTGATAGCAATTAAATAAGTATGAAAAATTTACTATCTAGGTGGTAAAATGACATACTTAATCGTTAGTTTTGAACTGCTTATGTATCAAAAGATGATATCATGAGGGGATGATACTTAATTATCTGTATACCAATGTTTTGGTGCATAAGAATTATTGGAATTTGAGGCTGGTTTTGGTCAATTTATACCAAAACTGTGTATTTTAAAGTTCAGGACTTTATTGTAAATAACATGGGACTTTAAAATCTTAGGCTTAGGGTTAAATTTGAACTTTTGTGTAGAATACTTTTTGACTTGAAATATTTTAAATTATTTATAGACAAAGTTTGGGGTTAAAATACATAAGTTGAAAAATCAGGATGGGTCAATTTGTAATTTAGGAAAAGTATTTCAAACTTAAAATCTCATTTTTTCCATAACTTTGGTTAGGCTTGACCAAACACAGACTGACCTTATACCATTTTGACCGGAAAAAAAAAATATAAATATGAAGAAAAAAAATTTGATTGGCCATGCGCCCTCACGCACGTGGTAAAGGTTTCCGGTCAAATAGTTCTTCTTCAACATCTCGAAGGTTGACTTTAGGGTTTGAAATATTTTACCTGAGATATCTCCTTCATTTATAAACCATTCCTGATGATTTCTAAACAAACTTAATCTAAAACTTCACGAGGAATCCAAATGTATGAGTTTTATGAATTGTGGTGTAGTATATATTGAGTTTCGTAATTGGGTGTTTTTCAGAAATTTTTACTTAACATTAGAAGCTTTTAAGAGTGTGGCAAGGATTATTATGAATATGGTTATGTTTCTACTATGTTAAGGAAGAGTTTTGTTTTGATTTCAAGGCTTAAGGTGATTTGTGTGTGGAGAAATCAAAGTTTTGAATTTTATAAATCAGAAAACACTTTCGATCAATTGGAGCTTGGTGTTTAAATTCGTGGGTTTTAATCGTTTCACTAGAGTTCCTAAGGTCCTAGTGAATGAGTTCATAGGTTTAAATCTAAGTTATAAGCATTATATGGAAGTTCACCAAGATTTTTCTTATTTGTACATCTAGGGGTTGTTTCACAAGTAAAGTTTCTACTATTTTGATGGATATAAGCATAATAACAACCCTGAAATCATTTGGAAGTAAAAGAAATGAATGTAATGCATAAAATAATAAGCTACCTAATTTGAGAGAAAATTCATGTTTTTCAATACACAGAAGAAGTGAGTTCTAAAGGCTTAGCTCATGGGATTTTTATAGTGTAATCGCGGGGGGTCTAATTGGTTAGAATGGGAGGTGGATTGGAGTAGGCTTTGAGAGTTTAAATGCTTAGTAACTTGTACCTAACATATTTTCATGATTTAAACATGTGATTTTTGGCATTATTTTCTTGTGTGGAAGCTGATATTGATAGGGTTTTTGTGTAAATGTCAAGTAATTGGATTTTAGTTCTTGGTTATTGAGCTATATACTTATACATCCTTAAAAATATATTTTTGGTAAAGTTTAGGGGCATATTTGTAATTTTTAAAATGTTATGGGGTTTAAATTTTATTTTTTTGTTATTTGAAGTCTAGATGTTCACTTTGATATAAAGTTAGGCCCTAGAAGTTAAGTATAACTCAAGTTAGGGTAGTTTGAACTATTCATAGTCTAATTCGCAATGATTGAAACTTCAGGGATACTTTATTAATTTATCTATTTTGTAGGATTTGTAGGGTCGTTTAATCCTTCTTTTGAATATACTTGAGTTTATGCATTATAGGAAGGGTTAAATTAAGATTAGAGAATCTTAATCAGGTGCGGATATTACAAGAATTCCTGTCTCGATACAAGTACAACAAAGAGTTAGAGGTCATGCGCCGGGACCTAGAACTACTCAAGCAAAACCCTTAAAAATCATTCAGTAACTTTATTGGAAGGTGGAGAGAGAAGGCTACCACCATGACCAACAGGCCCTCTGAGGAGGAACAAGTTAGCATTGTCAAGAAGAACTTCTTATATTTTATCTGAGCGTCCATCTGAGGAAAATACTACATGCACTTTCGATCCCTTTGGGAGGCTGGTGTGGAAATCGAGGAAGGTGTTACCAAAGTGGTATCTGAACCGAAGAAGTTAACTTGACAGTTCACCTCCTGAAGGTATGATAATCTTGTTAGTGCTACAATCTTAACCATTAATAAAATACCCTAACCTGCAACTTCTAGGGAACCCAAAAGTCGCCCCAATCCTATCAGGAAAGAGTAAACCGAGCTTCGTGCTCCCCTATCCAAAATTTACCAGCCCATGTTAAGCTGAAATCCCATCAAACCATTGGATCCCCATCCATTACCAAATCCAGTCCCTACAAACTGCAAGCCCGATGCTTGTTGTGACTTCCAACAATCCCAGGTCATACCACCGACCAGTGCTTCCACCTCAGAAATATGATATAATGCCTAATTGGTTGGGGTATCATTGCCCAACCAAATAATACTAAATACAATACCACTCAAAACCCTCTTCCATTACATGAAACTGGGACAAATACCACCTTTCAAGAAAGTGACCCAAAGTTTAACCCATCTACTGAAATCGTGCCCAGTAAAGCACACATCATCCCCACAGTCTCATCTAAACCTCTCGAAGTTTGTCCATATTTTCTCCTATACCTTCATGTCTCACTGATCAAGCTTTGTCACTCCTTACAAGGGCCTGCATTATCATCCATACCCGATCTGAGGGGGGAGGCATGGAGCTACTTGCGGTGTTAAACCAACTCTTAGAGTTTGGGCTAAAACTTCCCACCGAGATGTCCATCAATTATCAGAAATTAAGCAGCTTGTTCATGAAAGCCCAAAAGTGGGATCGGAAATTAGATGAATGGCTAGTGCTAGTTGAAAAAGTCAGTGTAGATAATGTGGTATAGATTATGGATGATATGTTTTTCCAGGCGAAGGAAATTTGTTGCATCTCTGAGTTTCTCACCGCTCTGAAACTTCAGAAATGATTGGTCCCTTCACTCCAACACTTAACCGCTGAGTGGGAAGACTAATACGATGAATCCATTGAGGTTATCGAGTATATTGATTACTCTTGGTAAGAAGACATAGTCACCGTTGGATGGGGGGATGACTTTGATAGTTCAGACAATGAGTCAAATCATGAAGAATCAAGTTTTGTTATCGACTTATATGGAATAATATCCTTCGAGGAATTATTATGAGAAATTAACAAAGTGTTCATTCAGTCCAAGATAGATGAAACCACGGGGTTCTTATTCTTCCCTGCCTCAGTGAATCATATGACCCCATCAGTACGGTACTACAAACATCTTATTCATCATGCAACTGTAGCAAACAAAGGAAAGGGTGTGGGTGAAGAACTTCCAATGCCAAAAATGACCATTGAGGAGAGCAAAGTGCTCGATCATCTCAAGAAGATCCAAGCTAATATCACCCTATGGAGACTTTTTATGTCCTCTCAGCTATACCGAAATGCCTTGATAAAACTCCTCACAGGACCCACAATTCCTCCCTGTACTATTCCTAAAGATGCCGTAAATATGGTTGGATCCCTGAACTCTACCAAACTCCTCTCATTTTATAAAGAAAAAAATACCAAAATTCACCCCTAATCACAATTATGCTCTCAACATCTTCGTCAAAGACTTAGGAAAGATAGTCTCACTATCACTTGTCGATAATGTATCTTTTCTTAATGCCTGTCCACTCAGAACCTTAAACTGTTTGGGATTGAAAGTCAGTGATCTCACCCTTACCTCTGTCACTGTGCGCACTTATGACAACACTCGTCAAAGTAATGGGTTCCATAAAACTCACACTAGGGTTGGACCTATCAATCCTCTTATAGAGTTCCATGTCATCGACATACCTACTTGCTTCAACCTACTCATTGGTCGACCTTATATCCACAACATCCGAGGAGTATCCTTTTCTCTTCATCAAAAGTTGAAGTTCTTTACCAAGGGTCAGGTTATCACCATCTTGGGGGACAATGATATTGAAGAAATTGCCAGCACTAGTAACCCAATATTTGAGATTTAACATGAGACTAATGACATTATCTTTTCTAATTTTAAAATTGATTTGATCCTTATTCTAGTAGGGGATAATTTCAAAGACTGGGTCTGCCTAAAGCATAGCCCTCATAGTAACATCCATGTAATTCAGATTTTCAAGAACATGCACTCTATGCCTGGAATGGGGCTAAGGTGATTCCATCAAATCATACTTGAGCCCATAGTTCTGAAATAAGACTTTCTCCCATGCAACCTCGATTACCAAGTTTCACCGAATGAACTCAAAGCGCTCCATTGTCCACAATCGAAAAGATGTCGAGAAGATGAAAATATTTTTTCAGGATAATCGTTAAATCAAAGATTGTCAAGGAGGGTGAACACTTCATCTTCTATGGATTACCTGAAACGTGGTATGACCATATTAATTAAAAAATGAAATTAGGATAGAAATATTCTTTCAAGACAGTAACTCTAGGGCTGAAGACTAAAAACATGAAGTGTAACCTTTCACCGAGCAAATGATGGAAATTACTAAAGACTCTGAGGAAGGTGACTTCGAATAATCATTTGAATTTCAGACACTGGGGTTGAGTCTTTGCATGATCATCTTAAATATCGCAATGTTGGACCCGTCCACTCAAGTCACAGTTGTTGACATGCATATCCTCAACTGGAATGTCGTACCAGTCGAACCTACTCAAATTCAACCCAACCTTGCTAGTCACCCTATTCAAGTTTCTTCATGAATGTAATTGAGACCTATTTTGACGAGGTTATCGATGTTGTTTTTCCCTAAAAATGAATTAAATGAGGATTTTGAGTAACTTGTTGTTACTTACATTAATTGTCTTAATTCTAATCAAACTCTTAATGATAATGATTTTGCAAATGAACAATTCTTAACTGATCTTAATACGAAAAATAACAAACAACATAACGGCATTCAAATTAATGATGATGAAACCGTTGTTCTTAATTTCAGTTTTATTATCCATCATCGCAAGATTAGGATAGGGTCCACCCTTAATGAGCATGATCATAGCCAATTTGAGGAATTTCTAAAATAATTCATGGATGCCTTCGCATGGTCCTACGATGACGTGCCTGACATTGACCCAGAGGTAGCTCAGCATGAGATCCCAACATTTCCAAAATGCAAACTAGTCAAACAGAGGCTAAGAAGACTCCGTATCTAATGGTCTTTTAAGGTTAAAGAAGAAGTGGCCAAAGAGTTGAACGTGGGTTTAATTCGCATGGTTGAATACCTAACATGGTTCGCCAACATCATCCACCACCAGAATTGAGAGAAATAGTCTGCATGTGCCTCGACTACCAGGATTTGAGCAAAGCATCTTCAACATATAATTATCCATTACCCAATATTGGCATGATCATGGACAACACGTCTATCCAAGCCCTCAAATCGTTTGTCGATAGATTTGCCAAATATAACCAAATCACGACGCACCCTGATCATCAGGGGAAAACTTCCTTCATCACCCCATGGGCAACCTCTTGCTATACTGTCATGGCTTCGGACTCAAGAATGTCGGGGCTACATACCAAAGGGTTTCCATAACCATCCTTCAAGATCTTATTCATAAGGAGGTCGAGGTTTATGCGTATGACATGATCAATAAATCTAAGACTTGGGAAGGCCATATTCCCGCCCTCTGAAAATTCTTCAAACGGCTGCGACAATACCAGATGCGATTAAATCCACAGAAGTGTGTTTTTAGAATCACTAAAATAAAACTCTTATGATTGATGGCTAGTGATAAGGGAATTGAAGCAGACCCTGCAAAGTTGAAAGCCATTCTTGAGATGCCACCACCATGGACAGAGAATGAAGTTCGATGATTCCTGGGCAAACTAAAGTACATAAGTCAGTTCATTAGCCAACTGACCTTTATCTCCAAACCCATTTTCAAACTTCTCCGTAAGGATTCAACTAAAGTTTGGAATGAGGCCTACCAAGAAGCCTTTTGACCAAATCAAGTGATACCTCGCCTGGACTCCGGTGCTCATACCTCCGTAGCAAGGTCTCCCACTTCTATTATACTTGACTGTCACATATACTGAATCAGGGGATTTTCTATCCCAATAAATTAAAGAATCTCATAAGGAAAGATCCATCTATTGTGCTGGTTGAAAACTAGCTAGGTACAAAGTTAACTGCACTACTTTGGAAAAAGCAGGTCTCACCTTAGTTTTGGTCACACAGAAGTTATGACACTACATGTTTGCCTTTACCATTATAATAGTGTCTTGAATGGATCCCATCAAATACCTAATAGAAAAACCCTCTTTTTCCAGTCGAATGGCCCGTTAATTGATGTTGTTAGCCAAATTCGATATAATGTACGTCACGCGGAAAGCTGTGAAAAGGAGAGCCATCTTCGACTACCTTAATGATTACCCCATGGAAGGAACTGATGTTTAGGTCTCTAAATTCACAAATAAACATATTATCTACACCACTCAGGAAGACCTTAAATGGTGAATTTTATTTGATGGAACTTCCAGTAAGAAAGGATACGACATTCGGATACTCATGTTCACCCCTAACGACTCTCACACCCCTATTGAAATCAAAATACACTTCCCTTTCACCAATAACATGACTGAGTATGAGGCACGCACTTTAGGCCTTAAAATAACAATCAAGTAAGGTATCAAGAACCGAGACATTTATGGGTACTATGCCCTCATTATCAGCCAAATTCTCAAAAAATAAAAAGTCATAGACGGGAAGTTCCTACGCTTCCACATCCACCTAGAAGAGTTAGACTCCTAGTTCAAAGATGTCACCTTCCACTACTTGACTCGTATAAAGAACATCCTAGCCGATGACCCTGCTGCCCTAGCCTCCTTGGTTGACATGCCTAAAGGAATAATAATGGCCCCTTTTATGGTTAGCTATTACCACTTACTGCTGCTACATCGAGCTCGTCACTGAGGAAGATTCCAACATGGTAGGGTTATGGTACCACAACATTTGGCACCTCATTAAACATGGTTGGTATCCCCAAGATGCAGATAAGAAAGACCATGCGACCCTTTGCAAATTGGCTTCCCAGTACACCATCGGTGATAAAGTGTTTTTCAAAAGAAACTTTGATGGAACCCATTTGCATTATATAGCAGGCGCGGATATTGAAGGAATAATTCAAAAGATCCATAGTGGGGAATGCGGGCCCCACATGAACAGTCAAATGATTGGGAAAAAGATCATCCGTCAAGGATACTATTGGACCGTCATGGTTCAAGATTGCATTGCTTATGTGTGAAGATGCTTCAAATTCCAAAAGTTTGCCAATCTCTAACACTTGTTTCCTCGAGAATTATACAACATGACCTCTCCCTAACCCTTCTCCCGTTGTGGCATTGACATCATAGGGAAGGTCAATCCCAAAGTATCTAACGGTCACGAGTTCATCTAGGTTACCATTGATTACTTCACCAAATGGATCGTTATCAAGTCATATGCAGTGCTAAATGCCAAGAAAGTGGCCAAATTTATCGTAAAAACATCATTTTCCAATATGGGGTTCCCCATGAGTTAGTATTAGATAATGGACTCCACTTTAAAGCTGAGGTCGACAAGTATGGGATTCAAATACACATATCGTCTCCCTATCGACCCTAATCCAATGGTACTGTCGAAGATGTTAATAAAAGCCTCAAAACCATAATCAACAAGATGATCGAGAGTTGTAAAGTTTTGGCCGACCAGATCCTGTACGCCCTCTAGATCTACCTCACTTCAATCAAAACACCTACTGTGACTACCCCTTATTCTCTATTATACGACATAGAAGCGGTCCTACCTGCTGAGCTAGAAATACCTTCCCTACGTGGCATGTTAGAAAGAAGGGTCAGCAAATAAAATTGGCATCAGAACCACTATAATGTACTCTCACTCATGGATGAAAAGATACTTAAGGCCCTATACCATATATCGGGCATCATCGCCAGATAGTGCGATCATTTAACCAAAAAATCAAGGACAGCGGTGTCGAGAAAGGAGACATTGCCCTCAAGGAGATCGTATAACCCATCTGGGATCTCAAAGGGAATTCAAACTGTATTGGAGCGGCCCCTATATTATGAAGAAGATTCTACCAGTTAGCGTTGCTATGCTCACAGACCTCGATGGAGAGGAGATGTTACATCCAGTCCATCTTGGCCATTTCAAGATATTTTATCCTTAGTCCGAAATCTCGGTGCTCTACAACTCTTCTCACCCCCATTGAATTCTAAAAAAATCTCTTTATTTCATCCTACCAATAACTATGTGGGACCTGATCCTCTCAAAAACATTTCTTTTCAAAATGAAACTCGTGTAAATTTTCACCCCCCCCGGAGGTATGTAGGCAGCCCATGCGCCATATATGGGCACGGTCCCCTTCTTTTTTAGAAAATGCTATTATTTTCTAACCTTTGAGAACGGCGATCCATCTTATCATTTAGGTGAAAAAAGGATTATGTATACCTTAGAGATTGGTATAGATAGTTCAAAATACAAAACTCATCAAGTGGGACAATAAAATATGATCAAAATCATTTTTATTTCTAATGAAGGAATGCAACCGTTACATGAAGTATCAATGAAGGGAGTTAAAAAGACCACCCCTTTCACTGAAATGACCCTCTTAAATAAATATACCTAATCCCTACCAGCTTCATAAAAATTATCCCTAACCCCACAGAAAAACACCAAAACACAAATTATCCCAGCTTCATAAAATGTTACCCTAGCTTTACAAACTTTTTCCTCAACTTCCAGATGGCCCCGCTTCATCAACATTCCCTACACCTAGAGGTCCTAAAGTCTCCCACTAATAGTTAACACACCATATGCGCTCCATGGAGCGATACGCTCTGACGAGCTTGGACGAAACCACAACACCCTCTTCCATGGTGTCAAAGGCGACAAGACACCTTTGCCCAATCTCTTCCTCCATGATATTATCCACTACCTACTTCCACAACCACTTCAGGTTATCCCCAGGCACATGCCAGACTCCTCTTATAGATTTTGAAGGATGGGTAGATGTTTAAAGGCGCTAACACAGAGAACCCAATACCATCGACAATGATTCGGTCAGGTCCTCCACCAAAACGGAGTTCTTTATGTGAGGATGGACTATTTGTTCTCACTCAGCTTGGTATAGAAGCCTTCAAGGGAAATAAAATGAGATCTGACGGAGGCTAACCAACTGCACATATTGGTACTCCTCTAGCTACAAAACAAGATACAAGTCTCCCCACTATGGCACCAACCTACGAAGACACCAGGCTTCATGCTCCATAAACCAGTTTACAAATTTCTTTGTCGATGGGCCGACACTAAAGAAAGGTCGGACAAATAAATTAAACACACCTACCAAGGGGGACTCAGGAGCATCCGCCAGATGAAACCTCTCTGCAAGACACATAAACATCATCATCGGAATGCCCCTCAGATAATCGTAACGACCCTCTTTCCAAGCATCGAGTCCATTTAGGGTCTTCGCTAGCAGCACCGTCACAGGACTATGGTGGTAAAACATCCATGTCCCTATCGTAGCCACTTTAAGATCAGCTACTAAGTCCCTTTTCACCAATAACAGCCTCACAGTCAGACCCAAATCAACGTCTTTAAAAAATCCAACATCATCAAAACCCCTCTGAAGCACTAAATCCAAAATTGCCGAATGATAAATAGTCCATCCATTTACCAATGGTCGAGCCTCCGAAGGAGAAATATGGAGCAATTTAGCCAAAAATGCTCGCGGAGCATGTGAAAAATTGGGCATAGCCACCGCAACACTGGGGCTAACCCCCAACATTGCTAAGAATTCCTCATAGGTAGGACAGACCTCATCCAGTCCAAACCAGAAGGCATAGTCCTCAGGGTTCCAAAATTTAACCGCCGCCATTAGCAAGTTCCAGTCTATGACCCAATTACGCAAGTCACAGGGAAACTCGACGCAAGCTGAAATTGTCATAGTCATCATGGTAGAGGCATATGGCCTTTAAACCTTCAAAATAAGAAGATAATTCTTCGTACATTGGAAGATCCATTTGAAGAATAGAGAAAGAACAGTTAGAGAAGAAATATAGGTGTTGGTGAGAAAACTCACCCCATACACTCCTTTTATAGCTAAAAATCCATGAATTTTTTTTCCTAGAATCCCTTTTAACCCCCAACCCTATCGAAGTACACAAGTATGCTGGAAGGTGCAATCAAAACTTATGTGAGATTTGACTTGACCCCCATGTCGACAGGAAGGTTAAGGGGTATGTCGATCAACAACCCCCTTCTTTTAGATAATCCCATTTTTCCTCTTTTGTCCAAAATCAATTTCAAAATATCCTTACTTTGAAAACTTAATCCCTAGTTATTTTTATTTATTACTTCTCTTTTCATAAAATAAAAAATTTCCTCAAAATCATTTTCATTCTCATCTCTGTCTTCGCAAAATAAAGCAATCTCCACAGAAAATCAATAGTGTATATAGGATAGGTCACTAAATCAAGAAAAATACCAAAAAGAAAATGCATATTTTTCATATATATTCTTACTTTACATGATTACATTTTTCAAATACAAAGAAAAATAGAAAATACAAATGAGTATTCACCTAAACCCTCAACCATCCTAAAAAATCTCAGCCCCGGCGACACACACGCTTTCCTCGATGAAGAGCGGTGGATCCTCCACTCCCAGAGCCAGAACCTTCATCTGAGGTGGAAGATGGAACTAAGAAACAAGTGGTAGACTTATTTATATAATAATACATGGAGTCCATCCAGTCGTTGATGTCCCAAAGCCAGCTGGTCGAAAATCGTACATACTGTAAGTAAAGAGCAACATAAAAAATCGAGCCAATCAGTAAAGAGAAAGAAAAGAATAAATGGAAAAAAAGAGATGAGAAAGAATATACTTCAATACATAAGGCCTCATACATAAGCGTCGTCAACCCAAACACCGACGCATGATGGCAGTGTGGCACACTTAATGACTCACTATTACTTAGTCAAAAATTATAAGGAGGGGGAGTACCCTAGATCAATGGTGCCTCCTATGCCGTCGTCGCCTACGTGCCACCACCCGTGGTATGAGCCAAACCCACTGGTACAGTGGTACCCCTACCTGAAGCAGTGGAGGTTGGAGGCATATTCTCCATATCATAGATATAAGAGGGCATCAACCAGATCAACTCGAAGTCCAAATATTCATTACTGGCCACCGTATCAATGTAGTGCATATAGGGCTCACATATCATCGTTGCCCCTTGGCATCATTAGACATCTCCCTCACCTGCAAAATATACATAGGGGCGCCGACATGGGAACTACATCTCCTCATCGACTATCCGCTTCACCACCCTCTCTCCCAGGTACTAGACGTTCCCAAACTCATGCATAATTAACCACCGCATCTGCACATGCATGCCCGTAACCCCCATGTCCAGCAGAGTCATCCCTCAGTGGTCGATGGTCACCTGCAATACCCAATAGAGAATCATTATCTTGTCAAGAAATAAATATGCCAAGAGGAGCTCAGAAAACATAAAAATTAACCTGGTCATTCGTGACGGTATTCAAGACCTGTCGCACGATAATTAAGCATAAGGACTGGTTTGACCACCGATTAGACTTCTTCCACCAAAACATACAGAATAAGTCTCACAAATCATCATCATTAATGGTGATCAACCTTCCATTGTGACAAATCACCTCATACAACCACGTCTGTAAAAGACAGAAATCAACAAAGAAGAATTCAAGGAAATGCAAAAGGAAAAATAAATCAAAAGTTACCTACAAAAGATATGTGGCTCCCACAAAGGTATACTGAATACATCGACTGAATGCATCCATGGATAAATAAAGGGACGCCAAAGTGAGGCTCCCCTGTCATACATTGGAACGTCAAAAATCATCCTCAGATACGGCAAAAATCAAAGATGGGTCGTCGCCACCAAGAAACTCCAAAGAAAAAGCAAAATAAACAAACGATCCATCTGCCTCACCTGCCACATGTCAGTCACATCCACCCTCCTCTTCAAAAGAGTCTCCCTCAAATTATAAGTACAGATAGAATTGTCTAAGACTATTCTACCCATGTCTCCTAAAATCGCCTGCACTGCCTCAGGTATAACCCTTAAAGTACGGTCCAACACAATATGGAACCCCTCACAATATAGGCCCAATAGATGGTGAACATCAATGAGAGTAATAGTCATATCCTCAAATCCAAGATGGAATGTGTGGATAGTGTCCCACCACCTCTCCCCCAAGAGCACATAACACCACAGTGGAATGCAGTGTCTCATCCAGCACTTTCACCAATGGAAAAAACTCGTTGTACGATGCCATCAACACATAATAGCAAGGAACTTTTACCAAACCTACTTAAACCCAATCATCCCCTGAGATCGAATTGCTCGAAGGAGCGATGTCATCTTGTAAGAAAATAGCAGAATAACCTTTCATTAAGCGCAAGGAATAAAGAGAAAAATAAATTGGAAGACCAAAAGTCACCATACTTATATAGCCAATAGGCTTCTTCACCCTAAACGAACGATGATATGTGGGATCACGCAACAAGATATGCTCATCAGTAACGACCTCAAAAAAGTCAAAATCATTCTCATTGCCCAGGGTAACTGGCACCGCGGACCACCACTGTAGGCCAACCCAGTCACCAATCGCCAACAATTCGTTGTAAACATCACTTAAAGTACCATCCATTTGAATATTTGAAGAATAAAAGTCTTAATAATGAATCTTAGATAGAGAAAAAGAATATTCAAACACTTTAAGGTGTGAAAAATAAAGAGGGATCACCCCCTTTTTATAGGAGGCTAAGGGTCCATTCGATAGGCATCCTCCCGGACCATGCCAATCGGCAACTACCTTTTCCTCTTCCTTAAGAAGCCCAAGAGTCCGTGACTCTTCCAATTGGCACCTTCCCAGGCCTTCCTATTGATAGTCCCCTTCAAATTTTGTACAGAAAATGCTAGAAAATCTAAAAAAATCCAAAAATTTCCCTGAAAGTTTCCCAAAAATTCTTAAAAATACCTGAAAAATATAGAACATTAATTTCCTTTAAGAAAATTATTTTTAAATAACTAAGCCCATTACAAACTCTTAAAATCCCCACCTAGATTAATCTCACGCTCTTATCCATATCATACTCCACAGTGGAACCAATAATGCACCCGTATCCAAGTCTACTACAATTCCTAGTCGGAACCTCAAAATTAAACATTACCCAGTAGAATTTCAAGACAACATCATCCCCAGTGGAATCAAAGGTGAGCCTACATCAAATTCATTCATGCCTTCCCCATCAGAGTTATCCCTGCTCCAAACTACTACTTTAGGTCCTCAGAATTGACCTCGGCCCTTAAAATCGGTCGTGACAACTTTAAGTCTGCAAAATTGATCTTGGCTCACAGAATTAGTCATCACAACTTTACCTCCTCAGAATTGACCTTGGCCCTCAGAATTGATCGTCACAACTTTAGGTCCTCGGAATTGACCTCGGCCCACAGAAGTGGTTATAATAACTTTAGGTCCTCAGAATTGACCTCGACATGCAAAATTGGTTATCATAACTTTAGGTCCTCGAAATTGACCTCGGCCCTCAAAATTAGTCGTTTCAACTTTAGGTCCTTAGAATTGGTAATTATAACCTCGACTCATAGAATTGGTCATCCCCAGAACAACGTTAGTTCCTCAGAACTGACCTCGACCATCTAAATCAGTTATCGTCAAATTGTCCTTGAACCGTTGAATCGGTCATCCTCATCTCCTTAAGTCCTCAAAATTAACCTCGGCATGCTGAATTAGTCACCCTAGTCCCTTAGAATCAACCTTAACACCTCTTCAACTCGTTGAACCAGTCATTTTTATCCTTTTAGGTCCTAAAAATTTACCTTGACCTGTTGAATTGGTTGTCCTATTCTCCTTAAGTCCTTAGAACTAACCTCGACCCTTTGAATCGGTCACCCTCATCCTCTAAGTCCACATAATTAACCTAAAATCCTCTTCTCGAACATTTAAGTGATGTATATCATTTGACAGCCTTCGCTAGTTCCAAGTTCGCCCGTCGAGGGGCTCTCTATAGACACCCCATCCTACGAACCCCCCAAGCACCTACTCAAGTCCCTAGTATTCACTCGTTCACCGTAAACCCTAGGTCATACTCTGAGTATCGATCTATAGGTCATTGAGTGCTTCGGAAACCGTTTGACTCCGTTCAACTTTCTCGCCTGAGCAAAAGCTCTATGAATCTTCGAACGGCTCAAAATCCCCTTTCCAACTGTCCACCCCATGTGCGAATCAACCTCACGATTTGAACGAATCATCTGTTTTAATCCTAAAACTAATCTAAAGGCCACTAGGTGCTCCTGGGCCCCATTTGACTCCAGTAATCTCTCCAATTTGAGTGAAGTTGAATGAATCTTCAAAGGGCTTTAAAATTACTTTCCAACCATCCACTCTATGTCTAAATCAACCTTACAGTACGAACAAATGACCCATTTCACCATCAAGGGTCACCCAATAATTTCGAGCCTCGTTTGACCATGGTTAACTTTTTGAACGAAACGAAGCTAAATGAAATCTCGAAGGGAACTAAATACCCCTTCCAACGGTCTGTCCTGTGTGTAAATTAGTCTTACGGTTTGGACAAACGATACGTTTTCCTTTGAAAACTTCATATTTAGTGACCAACAAGCATTTATAAGCCTCGTTTAGCCCTGATCAACTCCCGAGCCCATAAGTTTCTCTTGAAGGGCTCTGAATACCCTTTTTCATTGTGCACCTCGTTCTCGATTCTAACTTACATTTTCATTTTATGGCTATTTTCTGAGGAACCTATTTCATACTGCCAAATGGCACCCCAAGGACCCTCCCTATCTACAGTGTGCCTGAGATGCTATGCCGATGGGTAGGTCCAGACCCCTGCCAATCAGCAATCTCCTTGGCCATATAAATAGAGGTCATGACCTCACTTTGATAATAACCCTTGAACACCCATCTCAGCAATTCAGGGAACATTCTTTTGAATTTATAGTTGCTCCGTTTCCTAAGAAGCCCATTTTCCCACATTCCATTCCATCACTTTCTTACCTCACTTGATAATTCCCCCTTACCTCTCCATACCACTTTTATACCATTACAAGATCAACATAGCTACATCCAAGATCAACATCAAGTATTCATAAGGAGGTCCAATTCTCTACCCTTATTTCTAATTCTCTTATTTTAGTATTATTTACTTTATTTCTACTTTAGCATTTTGTTTCATTAATTCATATATATTAATCTCAAATCTTTATTTGTAGTATTTTCACATACTTTATTTTCATAAAAAAACAAAAAAGAAGAAAAAGAAGGTTTACTTATAAATTCCAAAAAAGGGATTCTCACCTCACATTCCATTTCCTAAAGCACATTTACTCTACACGCATACACAAGAGAGATCCCTTGTTTGGATTTATAGATTAAACTCCATCCTATGTTAGCTTTGAACTACGTGGACTTTAATGGCTCATGGGCTACATAAGCGTCTTAGGCTAATATCGAGATTCGAGTCCTCCTTTATGCATGTTTTTTTGTTTCCTTGTTGTCATATATATATATATATATATATATATACTAGAAAAATGCCTATGCCTGAAGGCATGGAGAAAAAAATTCATAGTATTAAATCTCAAATAATTCAAGTTAAAAAATTTGAGCAAAATTTCATTTGTTTATAGTATTATCCGCCTTATTTATTTGATAAAAAAATAATCCAACAACATTAATAGTACGTAACAATACTAATAGTCCATCTTGAACCTCACATAAACAAAATCACAAATTTTACTCAAATTGTAGAAATAACGCCAATACATTTGAAAAATGTTTAAAAATTACACCTATTCTTTAATCAATGTAAACTATTTGATTATAAATGGAAGACAATATAGACATAAGTAAAATATGACATAATTGGTACATATTTAAGTCATAATAGTGTAGAATACAACTATTTGAGCCCTAAATTAATAATTTCATGTATCGATAGATTCTTAAGAAGATTTGTTGTAATCGATATATGGCCTCTATTGACATATAACATCCATTAATAACCTCTTAAAGTAGCATTATTTTCCATCTTTGAGTCTACAACTGCTGATAATAAAATATAAACATAAGTAAATAAATGAATAAATAAAAAAGAATTATAATTGATATCTAATTAAATAACTTTAAAAATGTAGAATCGAACCATATACCTCAATATGAATGGCATTTGATCAGCTTCATCTCAAATAAAAACCCCGAGGTTTTGATGGTGCAACAATTGAACTACAATAATGAACACTATAAGAGGGTAGTTCACTTAAAGCCTGGGAGTATAGTAATACTAGTAGACGCGTAAACCCTATAGGTAAGGTAATAAATGATAACCCAAGTACTCTTTAACAAAGACAAATAAACACACAATATCGTATACAATCAACATTCAGATTGAACTCCCAAATCTCCCGTGTATAACTTAAATACTAAAAAGGGAAACTCATAAGCAACTCATTCAAATGGAGAGATAAGTAAGAACCCTAGATATACCTTGGCAGGAAGCCAACACACTAACAACCTTTCATATATCTATGGTTAGCTATTAAAACGTTCACAATAAATGACAATGGTGGGTGAGTAAAACTCTCTCTGGTTTGCAATAACTTCCCTTGAAATATCTTTCTCTCTAGTAATAAACTCTCTAGAAATAACTCTCTTTTCTCATAAGTGGTTGAGGTAAATAAATAACCCCACACCTTTCCTGAGATGGCTCAATCCTTCATAGTTATGAAACACAACCCCCTCACACTTTACGTCACAAGCATCAAAATGTCTGATGGGTCAACACACCCTACATTATGATCATTAAATGCCAGGATATGCCTTTTGTCTAACCACTATGCGTCAGAGGACTATCACCACAGAGGTGGCTCACCAAACTGTCTAACAACCCCAATACCACAATGGTTTACTCAAATTTGGATTGGACAGCGTTTAGCTGGTTGGTGACATCACCTAAAGTAGATGTGACATTTGGTAGAGGACTGTTTGGATCAAAGCTCAATATACAATGGAACTTAAGGTTATTCTATGCAAACTTCCACGATGAAATATCACTCGGTGCTTTACCATGTGTATCTAAAATGGTCAAGACAAGCCTTAACGCTGCCTCACTTCTCAATTCTCCAAACCAAGTCCCTCTGAAGTTCCCATGGCGAGGTCATTCGATAGAGCATGTGAGATGTCCCAAGCCCTATTAGGCCTGGTCTCTCGCAAGTACCGTTTGACCTCACACTCATTAATACAATCGTTATAGTCATTACAATCAATGGATTTAAAAGATATAATTTGTCCAAATAATAACGGAAGATAAATAAGAGATCTCTTGGCAATTTTCCTCGCAGAGTTACGTCACTGAGCTGCCTCACTGAGATGCCTCGCTGTCTTCTCTATGCTTCCTTCTCTTGAGTCTCTTCTATTAAAGGGGTGATATTTCTGATTACCTTTAATCCCCCCTACATTTTCCCTTTCCTCTAGAGATTTGTTGTGAGCGCAAGAAATGTCTACATGAAAACTTCTCAATCTGATGGACCGTCTTCTTTTGCGAGCACAAATTTGTGACACCCCGCCTAATTAAATACTGAGTGATCAGTCCTTTATTAAATTATAACCAAGGTGAACGGTTGGTTCATTCTTAGCATCACTGTCGCAAAAACAACTTTTCCAACCTAAATAATTAAAGCTAAGTGACAAAACCATTTTTAAGACATCAATTTCTAAATTTAATTTAAAAACCAACATTTAAAACCTTTCATAATTCATAGTTTAAGAATTACCCAACAATTACACTGGAACATATAATCCAAGAAATTTAAGCATCCAACTAATTAATTCCAACTTTAAAACTTCAAAGGAAAACATCCTGACAGTCACAATCCCAAAGTATAAATATTGGAAATAAATGAGTCACAATCTCTGATAAAACCAACTGAATAATGGAAAAAGGGAGACACATGCCCAACTGGATAAAATGAAACTAGAAGTGGAATCAATAATGAGATCGTCTAAGAAAGAGGCCTGCAACTCCCACCTAAGTTGCAGTACGTTCGTTCCAAAGGATCCTATGCAAGACGCCCCTGTGGCTGGGCACCTGTAATATATACATATATATACAAGAGAGAAGAGAAAATAGGAAACGGGTCAGAGCCCGATTGTAAAACAGTTTAAAATTAGTTTAGCAAGTATTTAAAATGCTTACCGGTTAATGCAACAATCATATTAGTGTGGCACTCTCTTGAGAAATTCTCACCTCTCTTCTAATGTGCACACCTACCGCACTACTACCCCAACAATTTACCTTATCTTAAGTTACTCACAAGGTTTCATGCCGACAATTTCTAATTGTTAAGAAAGTTAATTTTAAAAGCAAAGTTCTCACATAAACCTCATTTGATTATAAAGTTTCTCAATATTGCCTCAAACTTTTCAAACGCTTATATCTAAGTTGAAATAATTACTCATTACTTACCTAGCTTTAGCCCCAATAGATAGTTCCCAAATTTCAAGTTTATGTATATATATATATATATATATATATATATATATATATATATATATATACTATCGGAACCCCACATAAAATTTATGGTGCGGGCATACTCTGCTATCAAGTCCCCATATCACTCGTATTAAGGGAAATACTAGTTCGGAATCACTCTCGAACTGTATTAACACAAAACACATACAAATTGAGGCGAAGCATAGTTCTAAGTCACTAAGAGGTCAGCAATACCCTCACGTCTCTTAGGACCGTCTGACTATCGATCTGATATCCCGTACCAAGGATTCCTATGTTCTAGGGTACAAGTCAATATCCCCCATAAATGTCCCATCGAGATAAGACTGTCCCAGCGCGGTAACCTCAGTGATAGCAAGTAGCGCGGGCATGATTTTTACACGTATATAGTATATGCACAATCACAGTCATATATGTTTACTACTATTCCCAATTCTAATTTAGGTGCACCCACGACCCATACATATGGTATTTATTCTTATTGCACACAACTAGATTATCCCGTATAACGGTTTGTCTCTTTTATTCTTATTTATGGGATTATTTCGACTTATTTCTTAACACTCTTGAAATTCTATCTTCGTAAGTGTAATTTCAGTAGGTACTCTTTTATTTTAACTACGTAACTTTCTTATGAGTCTCACCCTTTAAACACATGTTATCACTATTCCTTAAGTGTAATTTACTCCCCGTTAACCCTAATTTAGTCTTACTTGAAATGTTCCAAATTTATCAAGTCCTACTGGTCCTCTTTATCTCCCAAAATGTTTTAATAAGAATGTCCAAAAATTACTACTCATTTAAATTGAAATCAACCATTTAAAAAAAGAAGTATGAGTCTGCCAGGAGGGGTCGATCGATCTATGGCAGGGTCTCGATCGATCGAATCATCGATCGATCGATGTTCTTAGGTCGATCGATCGATCAAGCAGTTATGGTGAAACTGCAGAATTACCAGTTATGGGAATCTTCTTCCAAAATCATCCAAACCAACATATTTGACTTCCAAACTCCCAACAATTTATACTACAAGTGTTATATCCTTAATTAATTGATATTATACGTAAGTCATGCGAATTTTCATCATGAATAACGAATTAAAAGGGGCACAATCCATAAAAATATCAAGAACCCTAATATTTTCTTTGTTCAGTTTCTTCCCATTCCTTTCTCAGATTTTATACTCCTAATTTAATGAAATTTCATGGTTCAACCTCTACATGTGAATTTTATTTCCAGAATACGTCTTTTACCTATACATCATGCAAATTCAAGTCTCCAAATTAGGTTTTTCTTTCACAAAAACTAGTCTTAATCAACCCTAGACTAATATCATTGAAGCATTAACTGAAATAGAGCAAGATAGATACTTGACTGGGAATTTTTGGCTCAGATTTGTGGAAAAATTGGTGTGGCTGTGATCCTTGTTGCGCGATCTAATGTTTGGCGGCGACTGCGGCGCAAACGGTGGAGTTCTTGGCCTAGAACCCCTTTGGAAAGCTTCTCCTCTTCCTCTCCAATGGTCGTCTTTAGTTTATGGTTATTCTAACCCTAGAAGATGACTCCTATTATCTGATATACACTTAGAAATTTCGTGGGTTTCCATGCCCAAAAATGTGAAATGTCTAAAACGCCCTCCCGGGATGTTAATTAGGCCTAAAAACGCCCCAAGGCCCAAACTAAACCCCCGCGTACATTATTTTGACTATCTCGACCCTTCTGGACAAATTGACGCACTCAAAATGACCATACGGATGACTTATAATTTATTCACTTTTAATAATTCGAATTTAATCCCGACACGACACAAGCGCGTCCCGATAAATTTCCAAAATTATCAAATTAGATTCTCGTGATAATTTTACTAAATACAATTACACCACTTACTTTACCCATAAAGTAACTTGCAACAAAATTCCAATAATTACTAACTCTCATCACGCTAGTAAGTATTTAAATATTTTTTCGGATTAACATTAAATTAATATCTCTAATTAAATTTAATAAATCCCCAAAATTAAAAGTCATAAAAATACGGGGTATTACAGAATTCTTTCTTATTCGTAATTTCGTCCCGAAATTCGAAAAAGTAAGGTATACCTGATAAGAATAACTATGGGTACTTCTCACGCATGCCTGCCTCACGCTCCCAAGTAGATTCCTCTACATTATGATGCTCCCACTGGACCCGTACAAGTGGGACTACTTTCGACCTCAATCTCCTCTCATTATGGTCTTGAATCGCTACTATTCTCTCCTCATAAGAGCTATTAGGCTGTAAGTCAATATCCTCAATCTCGATGTGGGTGTGGACCATGTCATCCCGAAGGTATCGTCTCAACGACGAGATATGGAATACATCGTGAATGCGGTGTAAATGCTCTGGCAGTCCCAATCGATATGCTACCGGCCCAATCCTCTCGAAAATGGGAAATGGTCCCACGTACCCCGGGGATAGTTTCCCTTTCTTCCCAAACCTCATCACTCCTTTCATAGGAGATACACGTAGTAATACTTGGTCCCCCATGTTAAATTCTCGAAAGAACCGTTTTGCATCGGCGTAGCTTTTCTGCCTGTCCTGGGCTACCCGAATGCGACTCTTGATAATCTCAATCCTAGTGGAGGTTTCTCGAATCACCTCTGGTCAGAGCAACTTGTTGTCCCCCACCTCTAACCAACAAGTGGGAGAACGACAAGGCCTGTCATATAATGCCTCAAATGGAGCCATGCCAATTGTGAACTGATAAGAGTTATTATAAGCAAACTCTACTAGTGGAAGATGTGGCTCCCAACCTCCCCAAAAATCAAGGACACACATGCGTAGCATATCTTATAACATCTGATTGGTATGCTCTGTTTGTCCATCTGTCTGTGGGTGATAAGTTGAACTCAACCTCAACTCTGTACCCATGGATTCCTGAAAACTCTCCCAGAAACGCGACACGAAAATCTTGTCTCTATCTGACACAATATCCAGGGGCACCCCATAGTCTAACAATCTCAGCAATGAATAACTGAGCATACTGGTCCGTGGTATAGTCTGTCCGTACTGGTAAAAAATGAGCCACCTTGGTCAAACAGTCCATAATCACCCAGATGGAGTGCCCCGCTGTGATGTAGGCAACCCAATAATAAAATCCATGGAATTATTCTCCCACTTCCACGTGGATATTTCCAATGGCTGAAGCAACCCCGATGATTTCTGGTGGTCCACTTTTACCATCTGGAAAGTAGAACACTTGGACACGAACTCAGCAATGTCCTTTTTCATCCCACTCCACCAGTATTTCCGCCTCATATCCTGGTAAATCTTGTCTCCCCCAGGATGCACCGCAAATCGGGACCCGTGAGACTGGGTCATCACTGCATGACGTAAGTCTGCTCCTTCTGGGACCACAATCTCCCATTAAACCTCAAACCTCCATCGGAACTAACAGAATAGGATTCATCACCCTCAGCTAAAAGCCGTACAATCTGCTCCTGGAAAAATGGGTCTGCTGTCTGTGCTTGTATTACCCTCGTAACAATCTTAGGTGTCAATGTCATGACAGATATGAAGGAACGGGCTACCGCATCCTGGTGACCCAACTCTTTCCACTTTACTTTCCAGACATCCGCTACATCATCTACCGGTCTACGGCTCAACGCATCAACAACTACGTTGGCCTTTCCCGGATGGTACTGTATGTCGAACTGATAGTCCTTCACAAACTCTAACCACCTGCACTGACACATATTCAGCTCTCGCTGAGTGAATAGGTACTGCAGTGACTTGTGGTCTGTGAACAAGCAGAACTTCTCCCCCAATAAATAATGCCTCCATATCCTCAATGCGAAGACGACCGCTGCTAACTCTAGGTCGTGGGTAGGGTAATTTCTCTTGTGTGGCTTAAGATTGCGGGAGGCAAAATCGATAGCCTTCTCCTCCTGCTGAAGTACTCCCCCGAGTCCTCGTAAGGAGGCATCGGTGTAAACCAAATACTCCACGCCCGGCTTGGGTAGCGCAAGAACCGGTGCTGAAGTCAGCTTATCTTTCAGCTCATTAAAAGCTAGTTGACAAGTATCATCCCAAACATATGGTACCCCCTTGCGAGTCAAGTTCATCAATGGACCCGCTATCTTGGAGAACCCTCGGATGAACCTCCAGTAGTATCCGGCTAACCCTAAGAAACTACGCACTTCCGTCGGTGTTGTGGGTTGTCCCCACTCCCTTACTGCCGACATTTTACTAGGGTCAACCGTTATCCCCCATTCAAAAATGACATGTCCTAAGAACTGCACTTCTCGTAGCCAGAATCCGCACTTCTCGTACTTAGCATACAGCTGATGCTCTCATAGATTCTGAAGAAATTGCCTCAAGTGGACAACATACTCCTCCTCAGTGTGTGAATATATCAGAATGTCATCTATGAAGACGATGACAAACTGATCCAAGAACTCTCTGAACACTCAGTTCATCAAGTCCATGAATACGGCTGGAGCATTTATGAGTCCAAATGGCATCTCTCTAAACTTATAGGACCCATATCTCATCAGGAAAGCAGTCTTTGAAACATACTGCTCCCTAATTCGTAGTTGGTGGTATCCTGACCTCAAATCTATCTTGGCAAAGAAGGTTTCTCCCCTCAGCTGGTCGAACAGATCATCGATTCGAGGCAACGGATATTTGTTCCGTATCGTGACCTTGTTCAGCTCCTGGTAGTCCAGACATAGCCTCAGTGAACCATGTCTCTTTTTCATAAACAAAACTGGAGCTCCCCAAGGTGAGGTAATCCTACGAATAAAGCTCTGACCTAACAGCTGCTCTATCTGATCTCGTAACTCTCGCATTTCCGCCGGAGCCATACGGTATGGAGCGCGTGCTATCGATCGAGTATCTGGTAACAAATCTATGATAAAATCTATCTCTCAACTGGGGGTTAGGCCTGGTATCTCCTGAAATACATCAGAATACTCACGAACAACTGGCATCGAGTCTAAGGGAATCACGACCTCCTTAGAGGTATCCTCCTCTATGTAATACAAATGAGCGGTAGATCCTCCCTATGGGCGACGCATCGCCGCTACAAACATCTCCTGCCCCAGAATGGCAAAGACAATACTCCCACCGAAATAATCTATCATGGCTCTGTACGCTGCGAGATAATCCATACCAATAATAACATCGTGCTCATGAATATCTAAGACTAACATGTATATTGGTAAGATTAAGCTACCAATCTCTACTCCCATACCTTGACATATAAAGATACGCATGTCACAGTGCTCTCTGCTATGGCTAATAACCCTAAGGCCTTCGCAAAGTGAGTATCTATAAAATAGTGTGTCACCCCAGTATCAAATAAAACCCGACGTATAGTACCATGGATAGGAAATGTACCCTCAATCGCGGGTGGAGCCTGTGGAGATGTTGTCTGGTGGACGTTATAGACACGTACGTACTGTAACTGCCCCTTCTTCACTCGAGCTACTGGAATGGATGGTAGGGATGGTGCCTGAGCTGGCGCTGGGAGGGCGACTCAAAAAAGTGGCCTCTGTGGCTCATTACGAGGACCCTGCTGCTGTGGGGCCCTATCTCCCTCTAGATAATCATGGCGCCTATGGCCATTTTTACCACACCAGAAGCATCGGCCCCTAAAATTTCCTCCTCTTTGTTCCTGTTGATTACGGCCCTACTGGCCGTTACCACCCCACCATTGGCCCTGCAGGCCCTGCTGAAAATGTTGTTGTCCTTACTGGCCTTGTTGATTAGACTGGCCATGTTGGCTCTGCCTAAATCCCCCAAATCCCTGCCTGGAGTCACCTGATAGAAATCACTTGGCAGGGTCCCCCTGATGGGAACTCTGCTCATGTTGACGAGCCTTTCCCATGGGATGTCGGTGCTCCACTAGTACCACTACCCCCTGTCCTGCTCTGCTGGCTGGACTCTCCTGCTTGCTTGCTTCCCTGCATATGGAAGCTGTGATCCTGGCAGTGTAACAAAGCATCATTGAGTACATCCATGTAGGTACTTAGTGACAGATTTCCTATGAGGTGTTGACGGATCCTCCAGGCCAACCCATCCACAAACAACAGTATCTTCTTTCCCTCAGTGGGTGCCTCATCTGTCACTATAGTGAGAAGTCTAGTGAACTCCTCTTCGTACTCAGCAACAGTCGAATTCTCCTATTTCAGACTCAGTAACTTCCGCCTCATCTCAGTCTGCACGACGGATGGAAAGTATTTGCTGTCAAACCGCGCCCAGAATGACTGAATAGTGATAATATCCCTCTAATCCAAGGTGGTGGTGGATTACCACCAATGCAAAGCGGCCCCCACTAGCTTGAAGGAGGACAACATCTATTTCTGCACGTCCGTACACTCGTACATGCGCAGATGCCTTTGGATCTCCTTCTTCCATTGGCTGGCTACAATGATATCTGAACTCCCCGCAAACTCTGGGGATGTGCCTTCTGGAAGGCATCCCTAACTCGCTCCCATGCAGATGGAAGCTGTGCTGGTACTGGCGCCACTTCCTGAACCTGGGGTGGAGCCTTTTGTACTACCACTAGCGTGGCATTCACCGCCTGAGAAACGATAGCGGCTACCTCGGTTGCGTTCATTGTTCCTTGAGCCAGAGCTGCTGGCTGCTCGGCTTAGGCACGCCTATCCTTGGGTGTGCGTCTTGGAGGCATCTGAAACGTAAAGAAATTTATTAATCTACAGTTATTATCAAATCTCAAATAGCTTAAGACGTAAACCTAAAAGCAAGAATACAACAGTCCTAAAAATAGGGCTCTATAGCAAGAATGCTAAGCTGAAAGTGAAGTAAGCCGTACAGATCCTAAAGGCCACTAGAACCTGATACTCTGATACCACCTGTGACACCCCGCCTAATTAAATACCGGGTGATCAGTCTTTTATTAAATTATAACTGTTGATACCAAATTTAGTCTGCTAACGTGGATTAGTTAAGTGGAGACACGTGTCAATCTACATGGCACCTACAAACATTTCTGAACAACACCTTGACTTCGAGGAACTCAACCTCCCCGACCAACTCAGACACTCTGAGTAACAGGTGTTCTACGAGAAACTTTACTGTAACGAGCAACTCATGAATACCGAGCTACTTAGGCGGTCCGAGCAGCTTAGGCGGTCCGAGCTGCATCTCGCACAGAGCATTAATATCCGGATAACCAACAGATTGACTGCGCATTAAATGCTCATTATTATCATATAGATGTACACGCCTATTAAATAGCTATGTATTACCCTTTCATATTTACAGCCTCAAGGCTATAAATATATTGTATTATCCTCATTGAAAGAGGACTCGGAATTTCTTGGTAAAACTTATGATCGAGAATTCCCAAACAGTCAGGCAATAACAAAATAGTGGACGTAGGCCATTCTTTCAAGGCTGAACCACTTTAAAATTCTTTAGTCTTATTTATTTTTATCTGTGATTGAATAATTAGAGATAGTCTAATTTTTTACATCAACAGATTGGCGTCGTCTGTGGGAAACGACTGTAATTTTCGTTTTTCACCAAAATCATTCATCATCAATGGAAGATCATCCAGAATCCAGTAATCAAAATGCTGGGATTCCTCCGAATCCATCCACTCCTCCAAATATCCAAGATCTGGCCAGAATAATGGCTAACCTAGCCCAAGGCCAAACAGCCATGCAGGAAACTATGCGACAACTCATACAAACTGTCCAGGGTGGAGCATCTATTCATTCAGGACAACGGAGCGTTCAAAGAAATATATGATTGCCTTCTAGGCGAACGTTACTCTCAGAGGAATCTCGATCTAGACGTGCCGATTCGTATCACACTGAGAGAACTGATGATTTTTCTTATCAACCTGGTCGCACTTCATCAGTACGAGCTACAGATACTGAATAAAACATCACTCTCACTCAAGAAAGGACTAGTGTACCGGAAAGATTAAGTAGAGTCTCCCCTTTTTATCGTTTGGGCCCTAGGAGGAATAGAAGTCCTCCTAAGGCTGTGTCGAGGAACTTTCGACGACCATCCGACATAAGAGAGGGGTCTGCCCAATCACGACCAACTGCTCGTCATGAAAGATCCCAAGAAGCGAATTCAATATGATTGGTTGCTCGAACCAACAGGCCCGAGGAGGGAAATGATGCATGGAAAGGATCTATTAAAAGGTTGGAGGATAGACTAGGAGAAATGGATAAGGCCAAGAATCCTCTACAAATAACTTTTATCCAGGGGATACCTTTTATCCAGGCAATTGTGGATTTTCCTACACCATCGAAGTTCAAAGCACCGGTTGTGACTCCTAAATATGATGGAAAAACTGACCCTGTCCTTCATATAGAACAATACCAAGCTGCTGCCGACATCTATGACGTGCCAGACGAGATGAGATGCAGGGCATTTTGAGGAACTCTTACCAGATCTACTCAAATATGGTACAAAAATCTTCCTCAGGGGAAGATTTTGACTTTCTTTCAACTGGCCGAGCTCTTTATTGGAAATTTCTGCTTTGGGGCGAAACCAGTTAAACGAATAGCACACATGTTAAATGTTAGACAAAAAGCAGGTGAGAGCACCGGGGATTACATAACTCATTTCAATAACGAGAAACTCGAAGTTATTGATTACGAGGAGAAGATAACAATTACAGCTTTGATGAGTGGACTGTTGCCAAATAAATTATACTACACTTTGGCCAAAGATCCGCCTAGGACCATGTCAGAACTAATGGAAAAAGCAGCCAAAATCATGAACGCCGAGGAAGCTATGGCTGCGAAAAAGAACATGGATATTAAAGAGACCAAAGTTGAGGCCGAGAAGGGTGAGAAGAAAGATCAGAAGAACAATGGTGGTAACAAGCAATCAAAAGCAAAGCCATCATGGGAAACGTTGAAGAAATTTGGAAATTATACTCCTTTGAAAGTATACATAAACCATGTTTTGGAAGAAATCAAGAACATCGAGGAGCTAAACTGGCCAGAGAAAATGAAGACAGGTCCTGACAAGAGGAATAAAGCCAAATATTATGAGTTCCATAAAGACCATGGTCACACGACCAAAAATTGCATAGCCCTTCAGAATGAAATTGAAGCACTCATCAGACGAGGAAAGCTGGCCAAGTATGTTGATCGAAGAAATGACGGGAAAAGCAACGACCGAGAAAGTCAAAGGTCTAGATCTCCTCGTCGAGAAAAAGAAGACAAGAAATGAGATCATGAAGATGATCCAGAAGATGACCCTGATCTCCCCAAAAAACCAAGACAACCAGAACGTGAGGTGTTTTCAATTCATTTTGGATCATTTGATTGTAATGTTATTACAGGTGGAGATGCAGGAGGTGGAGACCTTACTGCAGAAAGGAAAGCTTACCTCAATGAGGCCCAAGCTTGTTCATACATACAACAAATAAATCTAGCTGAGGATGATCGCCCGAGGAAGGTGAACAAAGATAAACTGGTCATCAAATTTTCTAAGAATGACCTCGCAGGTGTGCTATATCCTCATGATGAACCCTTGGTGATCAAAATGAGGATGAAGGAAGTAGTGATTTTAAGAGTACTGGTGAATAATGGCAGCTCGGCGGACATCATGTTCTATTCATGCTTTGATAGTTTAAATTTAAAGTTGTCTCAATTGGAGCCATATCACAGGCCCCTCCTCGGTTTTACTGGCGAGAAAGTTTTTCCACTTGGGACGATCAAGTTGGATATGTTCATCGGTACATGGCCTGCTTGTCGAATAGAAAGAGTGCACTTTTTCATGATGGATAAGAATGTCCAATCGACTTACAATATCATCATGGGAAGGGTAGGTTTGAAGAAGTTCGAAGCAGTACCATCTACTATACATCAATGCCTAAAATTTCCAACCAACTTTGGAGTAGGAATTATGAAGGGTGACCAAAAAGTAGCTCGGGAATGCTACTATTCATCTGCCGAGTAGGAAGAAGTGGAGGAATCAAGGAAAAAGACTACTACCTATCAAGTAGATGAAGGAGCAAAAATTAAAACATTAGATCCCAGAGATGAATCGCAGCTTGTGAAAGGCTAGGTGGTAGAAGCTACTGAAAATGTCATTTTGGACGACGAGCACCCGGAACGAACAACTCAAATAGGTTCGTCGTTGGATGCCTCACTAAAATAGGGACTGATAATTTTTCTAAAAAGCAAAAAACAAACTTTTGCATGGAGTCACGAGGACATGCCAGGGATAGACCCAAATTTCTTATGTCATGAGCTCCATGTGAATAGGGAAATTAAGCCAGTGAAGAAGAGAAGAAGAGTGTTCAGCCCCGAAAAGAACCAAGATATACAAGAGGAGGTCAAAAAGCTTCAGAAATCTTGCTTTATTGAAGATGTCAAATATCTAGACTGGTAAGAAAATGTGGTGATGGTGAAGAAGAAGAACAACAAGTGGAGGATGTGTGTAGACTTCACCGACCTCAACAAAGCATGCCCAAAGGATTATTTTCCTTTGCCCCGAATTGATCAATTAGTGGATGCTACATCGGGACACGAGTTGTTAAGCTTCATGGATGCTTATTCTGGTTACAACCAGATTAAAATGAAACCTGAAGACAGGGAGAGTACATCTTTCATTACCCCTAGAGGAACTTATTGTTATAATGTTATGCCTTTTGGTTTGAAAAATGCAAGTGCAATATATCAGCGTCTGATGAACAAGGTATTTGCAGAGCAAATCAGTTACAACATGGAAGTTTATGTGGATGATATGATGACGAAGAACAAGAAAGCTGCTGATCATCTAGTTGACTTAGGCCAGACCTTTGATCAACTAGATAAATATCAAATAAAGTTGAATCCCACCAAGTGCATATTCGTAGTACGAGAAGGCATGTTCCTCGGGTATATTGTCAACCAACGAGGAATCGAAGAAAACCCAGAGAAGATCAAGGCTCTATTGGGACTACGGTCTCCAATGACGAAGAAGGAAGTGCAAAGTCTCACTGGGCGAGTTGCAGCACTGAATAGATTTGTATCACGAGCAATAGATATATGCCTCCCATTCTTTAAAACACTCCGAAAAACGTTTGAATGGAATGACGAATGCGAGAAGGCCTTTCAAGAGTTGAATAATTATCTGGGAGCAACTCCACTGTTGTCCAGGCCAGTGATGGGAGAAAGATTGTACTTGTATTTGGCAGTGTCGGAGAATGCAGTTAGCTCGGCATTGATAAGAATGGAGGATGGAGTGCAAAAACTGATCTATTACACTAGCAAGGCCTTCCGAGGAGCAGAGATCAGATATACAAGACTGGAAAAATTAGCACTAGCATTAATCGAGGCGAGTAGGAGAATAAGGCCGTACTTCCAAGCTCATACCATAGTTGTGTATACTGATATGCCGTTGAGGCAGGCTCTTCATAAACCAAAAAAGTCAGGAAGATTGATGTACTGGGCAGTAGAACTTGGTGAATATGACATAGTTTATGAGCCTAGATCATCGCTTAAAGGGCAAGCAGTAGCAGATTTTATAGCAGAGTTCACCTATCCTGACACGCACGAGGAACAAAAGCTGAATACTGACCAACCTGTGGATGTTACAGGATCATCAAATTTAAACCCCGATCAACTTAAGTTGGTCGACGAGCAAGAGAAGATGGTCAATGAGCAGCAAGAAGTACTAGAGGAAGACATAAGGAAGCAACAAATATTCCACCCAGGAACTCTGTCTAACCAAGAGTTTCATAATGATATACATGTGTGGAATTTGTATGTAGATGGATCTTCGTGCACTGCAGGTTGTGGAGCAGGGATTGTTTTGAACAGCCCAGACAAGGTCGATGTGGAGTATGATTTGTGCTTCTAATTCAAGGGTTCTAATAATGAGGCTGAGTATAAAGCTATAATTGCAGGTCTTAGTCTGGCAAAAACCATGGGAGCAAAGCAGGTTATCGTATTCAGTGACTCACAGCTAATCATAAATCAAATATTGGGGGAGTATGCAGGCAAAGGAGAATTAATGATTAAGTATCATGAAAAAGAAATGGAGATTTTATCAAGTCTGATGGAAGTGCAGATAATTAGAATACCAAGATTGGAGAATGCAAGAGCAGATGCCTTAGCTCGGTTAGCCTCAGTAACACGCACCGAGTTATGAAGAGCAATCCCAATAGAAATCTTGGATAGTCGGAGCATAGATGAAGATCTGATGATGAACTTTATTACCCTTGATTTAGGACCATCTTGGATGGATCCCATCAAGACATATATTGAAGAAGGGGTTTTGCCAACTGATAAACTCGCAGACAAGAAACTGAAGTTTAAAGCTGCTCGTTATGTACTGACTAATGGCATTTTATATAGATGAGGAATCATAGCAGGTGTGCATAGATGTGTACATCCCTCCGAGGTGAAAGACTTGATTGAAGAGGTTCATGAAGGGTCTTGTGGAGACCATGTAGCAGGTCGGACGCTTTTGCAAAGAATAATGATACAAGGATACTATTGGCCAACGATGAGGGCTGATTGTATAGCCTATGCCAAGAAATGCGATAAAT
Source organism: Sambucus nigra (assembly GCA_949130495.1). Taxonomy (NCBI): domain Eukaryota; kingdom Viridiplantae; phylum Streptophyta; class Magnoliopsida; order Dipsacales; family Adoxaceae; genus Sambucus; species Sambucus nigra. The sequence goes on along the minus strand of OX422216.1, from coordinate 404,616,783 downwards.
GTCAACGCTTCTCCTCTATCCAAAGAACACCCCAGGCATTATTAGCACCCATTACTTCCCCTTGGCCATTTTCCATGTGGGGAATATATTTGGTCGGGCCACTTACAACGACCAGGGGGAGATTTAAATATCTTGTGGTCGCAGTGGATTATTTTACTAACTGGGTGGAAGCTGAGCCTCTCATTGAAATGACATATGACAAGGTGTATCAATTTATTTGGAAGAATATAATTTGTAGACATGGTTTTCCCCATGCATTCATCAAAGATCATGGAACTCAATTTGACAATGAGGAATTCGCTACATACTATCATCAATCAAACATATTGAAGACCCACTCTGCACCAGGCCATCCCTAGAGCAATGGACAAACGGAGGTGACAAACAGAACGTTATTGAATGGTTTGAAGAAAAGACTGAATGATGCGAAAGAAAATTGGATCAACGAGCTACATTCTGTACTATGGGCTTATCTCACTACTCCCCGAGCAGCAACAGGAGAATCTCCATACATGCTGGCATTTGGAAGTGAAGCTGTCATACCTGCCGAGCTGGGCCTCCCAACACACAGAGTGCTGAATTTTAATTCTCCTATCAGCGACTTGATGAGAAGATTAGATTTGGATATGCTCGAGGAAGTTAGAGAAGAAGCAGCCATCAGGAATGCTGCATACCAGCAACGAATAGCTCTGTTCTACAACAAGAGAGTGAAGAAGTGCGATCTGAAAGAAGGAGACTATGTGCTAAAGAAAGTAATTCAAAAGTACAACAAACTGGAAGCTAACTGGCATGGGCCCTACAGAGTAACAGAGGTTGTTCGACCAGGGACATATAGGATTGAAACCTTAGAAGGAGAGGAGTTTAAGAATGCATGGAACGCAGAGCATCTGCGCAAATATTATCAGTAATTCAATTTGTATGTAATAATATGAATAAAGTTTTGGATATTTTGACCAATTCTCTCCTTTTGTTGAAGTTTTTTTGGGGTACTAGTGCTACACAATACGCATCAAGTCCAGAATAAAAATCCACCAACTACGGTTGGTCGGGAATAAAAATCCACCAACTCCGGTTGGTCGGAAATGAAAATCCACCAACTACGGTTGGTCAGGAATAAAAATCCACCAACTACGGTTGGTCGGGAATAAAATTCCACCAACTCGAGTTGGTCGGTAATAAAAATCCACCAACTCCGGTTGGTCGGAAATGAAAATCCACCAACTCCGATTGGTCGGGAATAAAAATCCACCAACTACGGTTGGTCAGGAATGAAAATCCACCAACTACGGTTGGTCGGGAATGAATTTCCACCAACTACGGTTGGTCGAGAATAAAAATCCACCAACTCCGGTTGGTCGGGAATGAAAGTCCATCAACTACAGTTGGTCGGAAATAAAAATCCACCAACTATAGTTGGTCGGGAACATTTGGTTAAACAAAGCAGAATCATGGGATGAAAGTCGTTTCATGGCTTAAAATTAAAAAGTGATAAGTCACTATAACAAATTTTCACAGAATTTCTTTATTTATGATATATCAAAAGTTGGTCGTCAAATACTTATTACCAATTATTACCAACTCAAGATGGTTAACAGGTTTTACCAACTCTAGTTGGTCGACATCTTAGAGTAACACAACATATCTTTATCTTTTTAACAGATATACATGCACATTCATTAGTAAATAAAAGAAATGTTTTACTGAATATTTACAAGACAATGACAATCAAGATTGAAAAGAAAACTAGAAGTTTTTCATTAAATCTAGAACCAAATACATTAAGAATGAAATACATATTACATAAGAAATTATTACATCAAGATTCCTATTCTATCGATTTCTTCCCCTCTGCCTTTGAAACAGGTTCTTCGCCAGCAGGAGGATCATCTAAAGCATAGGGGGAATTTATGAAATTCAGATCTTTGAGCATCCTGATGTTAATCATAGATGGCCGATCAAGAAGGTGCTCCGAGCGAGATATCTCGAAGTTGGAATGAAGGCTGTAGTCGCTGAGATACTTTGAAATCAGACATTGAGGAATGGCCCGAGCAGGAATCTAGCTCATGTCAAGTTTGAAAGGTGACACTGGCAGGTCGAGCAGCCCAGGATTATGGTAATCCCACAAATAGTGACCTTGTTCCAATTGTAGCACACCCAAGGCATTCAGCCATCCTTGCTTGTACCCCTCGTTGTTCGACTGTTGGATCCGGTCATCGAGGTGATAGAGGATGTCATTATAACTAGCCATCCAGAACTCTCAGGGCTGCTTGTGGAATTAATAGGTTAACCTCTCCAGTTGATCGTGGAGGTTCTTTGTTAAAAGTTCTTTACTCTCCAAGGCTGACTTTTGTGCAGAAAGATGCTCATCCAGATTCAGAATCTTATTGGACATCTCAGTTAATGCTTGATTTTTTGCCATTAACTGGAAGGACTGATTCTCCAAAGATGATTGAGTTCTTTTCTCTTCAATAGTAACCCGAGCAGCCCTTGCTCGTCCCTGATAAGCTCTTGCTCGTCCGCGAGCAGAGGTAGAAGGACCAGTCCTCTTCAAGGTTTTTAATTCGTCTCTCAAATTGGCATTTTCGACTTCTATGAAAGAGAACCCCTCGTCGTTGACAGGGACCAAAGCGCTCGAGGCAGATGCAACAGATTTGAGCTGAGATATCTCTCCTAGCAGGTTATTGTTTTCCTGTTCCAGCAACTTCACGATCTGCCTATGCTCTTCAACTTCGGTCTTCAAAGTTTTGTCCTTCATGACATAAGCAGCGACCAATTTATCATATCCTTTATCAGCATTTAGTTGCTGATACTTTTTCTCATATCCCTGGTGCAAAGGGTTGTAGACTCCTTGTATTGTTGTTGAAGCTCCTCGAGAGTGCCCTAGAGGTCTTCAATCATCTCATAATATTCTACATTGTTAGCCACTGCACGGTCGACCAGGCATTTTAAATACTGGTAGGCTTCAACTGCTCGCTCTGAAGCATCTGGACCGAGGATATCGACGATTTGAGATTCATTCAAATCTGCATGACCAACTTTGAAGTATTCATTGCATTATTTCAGCAATTTTGTATCATGAGCTGATAACAATTCCATCCTGGCCATAAACTAGTAAAGAGAAAAGATAACAAGAATCAATAAGAGTGCAATCAGAGCAAGAAGAAGAGAAGAAATATGAGCAATAACTCCAAATTTTATTACATCATAAAATAAGTACATAGCCCAGAGTTACATTTAACAAAAAAGTAAAAAAGTCCCAATAACTCTACACCTTCTCCTTGTCTCCTAAAACTTTCTCGGGAGGTTGGGACGAAGAGGTAGGTTGCTCGAACGACATAGAAGGTTTCTCAGAATGTGTTGGAAGTTTCTCGGTTGAAACGCCGGTTGATTGAAGTTGCTCGCAGGAGGTTTGGACAACTGGGGGATGAGAAATATAATCTCCAATCACCATCGAGTATTCCTCGAAGGCAGCTTCATCCTCTTCTTCTTCCCCGGGAGAAGGAGGGGGCCATGAATGTGTCGTTGAAATAAGTCTGAATTCTCATCGACATTCATCTCTCTCAAAGAAGCAACCCAACCATCCCTGAAGTATTTGAGGCTGCCATACTCCATTTGTGAGATCATGGCAGCCAAACCCTTATTCCACCCCTTATCCCAGCCAGCGCTGAAGGATTTCTTAATAGCCTTTCTCCTTTTTTTCTCTCTTCGAGGAGGTCCTTTCCCTAAGGATCTCCTCGATATTATTCAGCTTATTCTCAACTTCTTCCTTCTGACGACCAACGTCACGAAGCCTGTTTAACTCTTCCTCAGCAGACTTGAGCTTACTTTCAAACTCTCCAGCATTTTGGAGCTTCCCCTCTAGCTCTTTATTCTTCCTTTCCAAGTCTTTTATCTTCTTCTCCAACCCCTTGGAGACTTCAACAGCCTGATCCCTCTCTTGCTTGGTAGAATTGAGTTGCTTCTCCCAAGCAGCTTTATCTTCGTCATACTTCTGACGAGAATCCTTCAAGGACTGTGATAGACCTAAAAGAGCCTCCTACACACCTGACGAGGAGCTCGAAGATTTAATAGCTTCATCCTTTTTCAGAATGCTGTTGAAACAAGTTACCAACTGGAGAAAGAAAACAATTGTAAGTCAGTACAAGGATATAATATTGAAAAATGAAAGTTTAGAATAGTAATACTTACAGAGGCAATATGTTGAGCTGCCAAGGTAGTAACCCTCTCCCGAGAAAGATTTTCTTCAACACCTTGGATCTAGGGGATAATCCAAGACTTCACCGAGCTCATGGCAGAGCTCGGAGCAACAAAAGTGGGAACACCACTTCCAGTAGTTAGAGGGTGAGAGATGGATTCAGCCAAATTGTTCGAGGAGCTTTTCTTCAACTTCCTCGTGGGAGCAGGAACATTCTCGACCAAGGATGTCGTCTTGGTCGGTGATATAATTATAACCTCACTGGGAGGGGAAACAGCTGTAATATTGCTCGGAGCCACAGGGGGCTTCTCGACAACCTTCTTAGTAGCAGCTGGAGGGGGTGCATCGATTTTTCTTGTCCCTTCTTCTGGGACATCCTGCTTACTTTTCTTTGCCTCTCCAACAGTAGAGGCAGACTTATCAAAGAGGGCAGAAGCTCTTCTCTTCTTCATTCTATCACTAAGAGGAATATGTGATTCAGGAGAAGAACCTTTAGAAGTTAGTGCTGGTTCTATGTTACTTATCACTGGACGAGCAGTGAAAGACGAGGTATAACTCTTGTACTGCAACAAGTACGAGGCTGATCTGATATGTTCGTCAGCAACAGTTTGATGCAAACCCCAGATAAGTTTCAGATGCTTCAAATTAACTTCTGTCTCCTTTGGAGACCTTCTTTTGTTGTCAACTGCAAATAAATAAAAATCAAAATATCAGTGACGCATTTTATCGAATATAAAGAAAACATGATTTCAAAAATTAAATAAAATAAACAAAACCTATCCCATTGCCATAGGGAGGGCATCTAAGACCCTGATATACGTTATTTTCATTTAATGGCAACTAAAGCCCTATTTAAAAACCTATTTTTCAAATAAAAAGTACTGTCACTGACAACCCATCTATAGCAAAACATAATTTCTGGAATTCCTATACGGGTTCCATGAATCTGATTTAACCTATGAACTCCATTAACTATTCTCCATGTATTGGGGGCTAGTTTTGCAGGTACCACGTCAAAATATTGACAAAATTCCAAACACAAGGGGTTTGGAGGAAAAGAAAAGCCACATTTGACCACAAAGAGACTGGAGAACCAATGTCCCTCAGCCAAACAAAAATAATCTAAAGGTTCAGAAAGTTCTTCCAAAACGACCCACGAAGGAATAGAGAAATCAGAACGAAATTTATCAAGCGACTCAACAAGGTAACCCATGATGAATAAAGGAGATAAAAGAGAAGGAAGAAGATCTTACAGAAGAAATGTAGATCAGTTGATAACGAACGATGGAAGGAATGAACGCACAAGATGGAGAAGAAACGGAAAGCTCAAAGATACAGATTTGAAAAAGTAAGAGACAATAGGATTTTCTGCAACGCTTAAATACCTTACCTTGGGAAGGGGTAAAAATAATTATTACAAAGAAAGACGTTTGCGCTACCGGCGGCTAAAAGGATAAAAAAGGCACGGAGACCGAAGTAGTTAGAAAAATTCCAAAAGTCTGATTCTATGAATTCAAAAGGAAAAATAAATACAAGGAAAATACTCCTAAAATTCAGGATGACTATTTAATCCCGCCAGAGTTTGAGAAGAATGTTCCACACTCTTCAACCTCGAACAGTGAAACATTGGGGGCCTCTGTTGATACCAAATTTAGTCTGCTGACATGGATTAGTTAAGTGGAGACACGTGTCAATCTACATGGCACCTACAAACATATCTGAACAACACCTTGACTTCGAGGAACTCAACCTCCCCGACCAACTCAGACACTCCGAGCAACAGGTGTTCTACGAGGAACTTTACTGTACTGAGCAACTCATGAATACCGAGCTACTTAGGCGGTCCGAGCTGCATCTCGCACAGAGCATTAATATCCGGATAACCAACAGATTGACTGCGCATTAAATGCTCATTATTATCATACAGATGTACACGCCTATTGAACAGCTATGTATTACCCTTTCATATTTACAGCCTCAAGGATATAAATATATTGCATCATCCTCATTGAAAGAGGACTCGGAATTTCTTGGTAAAACTTGTGATCGAGAATTCCCAAACAGTCAGGCAATAACAAAATAGTGGACGTAGGCCATTCTTTCAAGGTTGAACCACTTTAAAATTCTTTAGTCTTATTTATTTTTATCTGTGATTGAATAATTATAGATAGTATAATTTTTTACATCAACAATAACCAAGGTGAACGGTTGGTTAATTCTTAGCATCACTGTCGCAAAAACAACTTTTCCAATTAACACCCTAAATAATTTAAGCTAAGTGACAAAACCATTTTTAAGACATCAATTTCCAAATTTAATTTAAAAACCAACATTTAAAACCTTTCATAATTCATAGTTTAAGAATTACCCAACAACTATACTGGAACATATAATCCAAGCAATTTAAGCATCCAACTAATTAATTCCAACTTTAAAACTTCAAAGGAAAACATCCTGAGAGTAACAATCCCAAAGTATAAATACTGGAAATAAATGAGTCACAATCTCTAATAAAACCAACTGAATAATGGAAAAGAGGGACACATGCCCAACTGGATAAAATGAAACTAGATGTGGAATCAATAATGAGATCGTCTAAGCAAGAGGCCTGCAACCTAAGTTGCAATACGGTCGTTCCAAAGGATCCTATGCAAGACGCCCCTGTGGCTGGGCACCTGTAATATATACATATATATACAAGAGAGAAGAGAAAATAGGAAACGGGTCAGAGCCCGATTGTAAAACAGTTTAAAATTAGTTTAGCAAGTATTTAAAATGCTTACCGGCTAATGCAACAATCATATTAGTGCAGCACTCTCTTGAGAAATTCTCACCTCTCTTCTAATGTGCACACCTACCGCACTACTACCCCAACAGTTTAGCTTATCTTAAGTTACTCACAAGGTTTCATGCCGATAATTTCTAATTGTTAAGAAAGTTAATTTTAAAAGCAAAGTTCTCACAAAAACCTCATTTGATTATAAAGTTTCTCAATATTGCCTCAAACTTTTTAAACACTTATATCCAAGTTGAAATAATTATTCATTACTTACCTAGCTTTAGCCCCAGTAGATAGTTCCCAAATTTCAAGTTTATATATATATTTATATATATATATTAATCACTCATATAATAAATATATATACTATCGGCACCCCACATAAAATTTATGGTGAGGGCATACTCTGCTATCAAGTCCCCGTATCACTCGTATTAAGGGAAATACTAGTTCGGAATCACTCTGGAACTGTATTAACACAAAACACATACAAATTGAGGCGAAGCATACTTCCAAGTCACTAAGAGGTCAGCAATACCCTCACGTCTCTTAGGACCATCTGACTATCGATCTGATATCCCGTACCAAAGATTCCTATGTTCTAGGGTACAAGTCAATATCCCCCATAAAGGTCCCATCGAGATAAGACTGTCCCAGCGCGGTAACCTCAGTGATAGCAAGTAGCGCGGGCATGATTTTTACACGTATATAGTATATGCACAATCACAGTCATATATGTATACTACTATTCCCAATTCTAATTTTGGTACACCCACGACCCATACATATGGTATTTATTCTTATTGCACACAACTAGATTATCCCGTTTCACGGTTTGTCTCTTTTATTCTTATTTATGGGATTATTCCGACTTATTTCTTAACACTCTTGAAACCCTATCTTCATAAGTGTAATTTCTGTAGGTACACTTTTATTTTAACGACGTAACTTTCTTACGAGTCTCACCCTTTAAACACATGTTCCCACTATTCCTTAAGTGTAATTTACTCCCCGTTAACCCTAATTTAGTCTTACTTGAAATGTTCCATTTTTATCAAGTCCTACTGGTCCTCTTTATCTCCAAAAATGTTTTAATAAGAATGTCCAAAAATTACTACTCATTTAAATTGAAATCAACCATTTAAAAAAAGAAGTATGAGTCTGCCAGGAGGGTTCGATCGATCTATGGCAGGGTCTCGATCGATCGATTCATCGATCGATCGATGCTCTTAGGTCGATCGATCGATCAAGCAGTTATGGCGAAACTGCAGAATTACCAGTTACAGGAATCTTCTTCCAACATCATCCAAACCAACATATTTGACTTCCAAACTCCCAACAATTTATACTACAAGTGTTATATCCTTAATTAATTGATATTCTACGTAAGGCATGCGAATTTTCATCATGAATAACGAATTAAAAGGGGCACAATCCATAAAAATATCAAGAACCCTAATATTTTCTTTGTTTAGTTTCTTCCCATTCCTTTCTCAAATTTTATACTCCTAATTTAATGAAATTTCGTGGTCCGACCTCTACATGTGAATTTGATTTCCCGAATACGTCTTTTACCTATACATCATGCAAATTCAAGTCTCCAAATTAGGTTTTTCTTTCACAAAAACTAGTCCTAATCAACCCTAGACTAATATCATTGAAGCACTAACTGAAATAGAGCAAGATAGATACTTGCCTGGGAATTTTTGTCTCAGATTTGTGGAAAATTTGGTGTGGTTGTGATCCTCGTTCCGCGATCTAAAGTTTGGCGGCAACGGCGGCGCAAACGGTGGAGTTCTTGGCCTAGAACCCCTTTGGAAAGCTTCTCCTCTTCCTCTCCAATGGTCGTCTTTAGTTTATGGTTATTCTAACCCTAGAAGATGACTCCTATTATCTGATATACACTTAGAAATTTCATGGGTTTCCATGCCCAAAATGTGAAATGTCTAAAACGTCCTCCCGGGATGTTAATTAGGCCTTAAAATGCCCCGAGACCCAAACTAAACCCCCGGGTACATTATTTTGACTATCTCGACCCTTTCGGACACATTGACGCACTCAAAATGACCATACGGGTGACTTATAGTTTATTCACTTTTAATAATTTGAATTTAATCCCGACACGACACAAGCGTGTCCCGATAAATTTCCAAAATTATCAAATTAAATTCTCGTGATAATTTTACTAAATACAACTGCACCACTTACTTTACCCATAAAGTAACTTGCAACAAAATTTCAATAATTACTAACTCTCATCACGCTAGTAAGTATTTAAATGTTTTTTCGGATTAATATTAAATTAATATCTCTAATTAAATTTAATAAATTCCCAAAATTAAAAGTCATAAAAATATGGGGTATTACAAAATTCTTCCTTATTCTCCTTCGTTGCAACTACCGTCGTTGTTGTTGTTAGAAAAAAGCAAGGTTCTAAAAAATGCGGGGCTTAACCGAATAATTCTTTTCAAGCGCTTAGCTTACGCTACCTTATTAGTAAAGGACATAATGAGTTCCTCATTGTGTGGCCGTAGTTCTCTAGCGTGGGACTCCCATATCACCCTCATATTTCTACACACGCTCCTATACCATGCCAAAGATAATCCAAGCTATTCGACGGGAGGGATCATCAACCTTTCAGTCAATTGCCCAGACTTTTCCTCCCCCCCCAAAAAAAAACTTAAGGTAATTTCGTGTTCCTTGAGAGCTCCACCTCCCCGGACGTAGTCATTCGAAATAGAAGGCGAACTGGGTAAACAGAGTCACGATCAAAATAAAAACGAAAGTTTGTTGGGTAGGGATACTACTTTTTAGGTCAATGTAGGCCCCTTTTTCTTTTGAATTGTTCTTTAAGTATGTCAAAAATAACTTTCTTTTAGAAAAACTTTTTTTCAAATTTTATACGCACTAAGTATGTGAACCAATTTTATTTAAGCCCAATTTTATCTTATTCAATCCTAAACATGCATCTAGGTGATTAAAGCAAGTAAAATAAATTAGTTCACAAAAGAGACGCCAGATGTATGAGGAACCACTAAGGGAAAAAACCTCAGATATCCCAAGACAAAAATCACTATGATGTGGTGTTACAAAGTACAGACAATAGACTTACTCAACAACTCTAAACCCCACAAGTATTGACGCTCCGCTAATCCTCGAACCACTCATCCATAGTGCCCACGTAGAAGTCCTTGTACGATACTTGTGCACAGAACACGCGTCCACGAATGCCTCAATGCCCACCGATAGGCCTTGGCAATGTCTACGATGTTGAACATGGACTCCACTGCTTCTTCACTACAAAACCTAACAAAAGAGGTTGTTTCCTATGGATGAGCAAACTCCACTGGTGTAAACAAAGATCTCTATAGCATATGTCAATGAAAGCTCGGATGCTTAAACACTAATGATATTTTTATCTTTTAAACCCTTAGAAAACTTTTACAGAAATATTAAAAATTGTTTTCTCTGAAATATTGGTTCTACACTTGTGAAATTTTGAGTAAAACACGCCTTAAATAAAAAACTTGAGTCGACGGGTTCTTTTGAGCGAGATCAGCACATCGCTCGAAGGAAATGGCCATGTCTCTCGAACGACATGTTCATCTCCCCTAAACGAACTTGCAATTTCCCTCGAACGATTGCAAGTGTTGTTTGATCCTTCTAAACATAAGGGAAGGTTCTATACCGCTCTAAACAATACTTATCTCAAAATAAACGAAGTTAAAACACTTTAAAATCATTTTTAACATTTTAAAGACATTTATATATAAAATAACATCCTTTAAAATATTTTTCAGGTCCCATAAACATTACACATTCATACCTAAGAGATCAAAATGCAATGAAGACGTGAAACATGCACTTAATTAATCTCGGCATAATAAATCTTTGAAGCTTGTCCGCAACATCTTCAGTAAACTTTATGTCATAGACTATGTGGGAATTGTGACAAAAAAAAACTATCTATAACTAAAAAACAAGTTTTGTTCCGAGAATAAGTCAAATACTTACAATGGACTCAATTGGAAATTTTGTCCTTACACTCCTAAAGTACTTGTGAATCCTGTTTGTCATCGTTCTAATTTATAAAAAAAAATAGAAATTCTCCTCAATCTTCGTCATTCTGTTCCACCATTGAGTGAACTTGTAGTGCGGGGACATTTTCATTAGGACTGCCCCTAGTAACATGAATTCTCTCCATTTTCTCTTCTCGTACTTGTAAAATTTTCCCTGATATATCTGAGTTGTGGCTATCACCATTTCAACTTGTTCAAAAAGAAAAAATTCTTCCTGATGTACTGAGTCAAAGTTATCTTCGTTCAGACTTATCGTGAGGGGACATCGTGAATTATTTGAACTGTGATGTGAGCAACCTCCTATTCTTGGGAGGTCAAAATTCTCCCCGGTGCATCTTCAACATGTTCTATCATCATTCGGTCTTAGAGCGTGAGGACTTTACTTAATTGGGCATTTTGGATTTAAATGTATTTCAAAAATTTTGGCACCAATAATCATTACTTATTTTGAAAGAAACCCTCTCTCTCCCAAGTGTCACGTCATTAATGACATGAGATTGTCTTTTCAATTGTTAGGTCGCTCCCTGAAGTGTCACCTATCTCATGGTAATCATTATGGGCGGCCACGCACGTGATTTAGTGGGAAAACTAAACCATTTATTTGAATTCCACACTTTCAATACCTCAAACACTCACGCTTTTATTTTTTCATGCTTTCATTTGTTATCATCATCTCCAGATCTTTAGAGAGAGAAAAAGGTTTTCTTCCGCCATTGTTTCTCAAGACTTCATCTTACTCTTCTTCTCTTTGCCATCTTCACCTCCTACTGCTCCATTATTCTTAGACTACCCTTTCTTCTTGTCACCATTACCTCACCTCAAGCTCCCATGCATTCTTCGTGTGCTTCTCTAGGTGCCCCAGCTACCTTTACTTCTACTGCCATCGTTGCTACACTTTCCATCGCCTTGGACGCCTCAAGAGCAATTCCTCTTTCACCATCGTTCTCTTATTTTTTCCAAGGATGACTAATACTTGGCCATGTGCCAAACCATTATTTTAAATGCCAAGTGTGAGTCCTTGACACTTGGTGATGAAGATGATGAGGTTGTTGCTTATTTTTTTACCCTAGAGGGTACTTTCAATTGTTTTCTTAACCGAGGTGACTTCCATTATTCCCAGATAGACTTCTAAGGGACAAGAGGCTCCCCAACCCATTTTGTTACTTGGAACATGGATATCCAGACAACTTATGTTGACGCCCTCATAAAGGTTGGGATCCATCAGGCTACATGGTTTGATGAGTTTACCTTATCCAAACACAACGTTGCACTTTAAGTACTTGTATCTCGTTAGAATGTTACAACTCACACCTCCATGGTTACGTAGAGGGAATTTATCGTTACACTAGAAGATATTTGTGAGATGCTTGGGCTTGAGTCCACTAGTACCTTGACTTACTCTGATGAGGATTTAGACATCGAAGAGACTTCCCCTTGGATCAGATATGTCGAAGGTGCACAAGGTCCTCCAATAAAGCTACATTATCCCCTCTCATCAATTATTTCTTTCAAGCTCCTTCTGAGAAGGATGGTTCCTCTAATTTTGGCAAAGGCAAAGGTACACCTTTAGAGTTACCAACTTACATGCTTATTATCCTTTCATGTCTTGTGCTGGTTGGATGGGACCCACTTGGATATGAAGAGGTCCATTGGCTTCTACAACTTGACCAATTTTACCAATACCATAATCATGAAAAGTTTCCTCTACAGCCGTTATCCAGAGATAGCTGTCGCCGAAAAGACTTGCCTAGTTCGCGCAGACCTCAAACCCTATCGATTCTTTTAGTTTCATAAGAAGCAGAGCCTAAAGGACTTTCTTCTCGTTATTAACAGGCCCAGTTGCTTCGTCGTGCATCCCTATGGCAAAAATTATATTGGCCAGACTTGGTCCTTCTTTACCTATGTAAACAGACCAGTTCAAATCACTTTGGAAGAGCTCGTCAATGAAAATCCTTCCTTTTCCATCGTACTCCTGTTAACCCTAGGTTATCTTCCTTTTTACACCGAGTGGGGATACATCTCAAAACACTACAACCCCAATCGCTGCTCTCATCAGTTTGGCTTCAACCAAGGGGTTCCTCGCCCTATTTTCCAAGAATCCTATACTAGGGCACTTTCTCTGAGGCATATTCTTTTTATACTACCTCAGTTGCCTCCTTTGTTTGTTCAATAATTACTGGCCAAATCATCATCCCCAAGATAACACGAAAGGGTGATATAACTTCTCTTTTTGTCACCAAATACTGGCCGATGCACCATGATTAGATAATACATTCAAAATCCCCTAGTCGACCCTCCTGTTCTCACCTTCCCAACCTTAGAGTTGGGGATCAAAATCAATTATGTCCTAGGTATTGAGTTCCCTCTGATCAGCACTACCAAAGATCCCATCATTGATCTACCTCCTTACTGCCCTTTGGTTGTTACAGCAACCCCCAAGGCTAAAAAATCTTCATCTCCAAAAATGATTGCCCTTGTGGAAGGTACCGTTACCACAGGTGCTTCTGGCGAGGGCCTTCTCAACCCCCTTCAAAAAAATCAAGGACAAAAAAAGTGGGACTTCCTAAAAATCCAAATATAAGTCTAAGTTCCAAGTCCCTATGGATGTCTTTCCAATTGATTTTGTTCCCCCTCCCATGTCTACAGACTTAAGTGGGAAGATATGAGCAAAATGTCAAGCAAAGATTGAACGGGTTCAACGTGAGTTCTAATGACACACTCCTCCCATTCCTCCTCCTTCAGCATTTCCCACCATACTGGTACCTCCTACCTAGGGGCCACATCAAAGAGAAAATTTTCTAGAGTCCCCTCTGCTACTGGCGGGTCTGGTACAAGGAACAAGTCTCTGGGTAAAAAATCCCATAAGAAATGAGCCTACGAATTGCAAATACTTGTTGCCTTTGTTCTCAGGAATTCTCCTCCACCATCTTCTCTTGATCCCATTACCCTTGATGATATCCCTAAAGTTGAGCGTGGTCCCACTAAAGAAGCCTCTGCAGTATCTTCATCACCTTCTTCGCCTATAGTTATTTCGTCCCACTCTTCTCCCAGAATAAGGGGTATGTTTTTCAACACTTATCTATTTCTAACTTATTGATGTATTTTATCTAACACTTATGCAAATGACTTTTTTTGTAGGAAGGTAAAACAGATAGGCCTTCTCCACCCGTGAGCCCTTTCGTGGGAGGACATTTTGGTGTTTCTAAGACTGTTGCATCTCATCCTCATTCTCCCGTGATTGGGCTTACCTATTCTCACCATTCTGCCTCCCAATGTGTAGAAGATGGAGTTGCTACGTCTATGGAATCCGTTGGAGCTTCCTATCAGCCAGAGGAGACTCCTTTGGCTTCTTCATAGACATCTCCCCTTCTTATGATTCCTCTGGACATTATTCCAGTATCTTCAAGTCCTCCATAGGTGATAACTTTTCCTCTTTTAGTTATCCTTTCCACTTGGTTGTATTGTATTCTTAGCATCTTTTTGGCTTTCAGGATGTAGTTACTTCTAACCTAGCCACATCTCTCGCTAGGTCACTTATTCAGTTCCCTCTGGTGAGGCATATCATTGGGTTTACCCCTTTTTCTAACATTACTGAGGTAATCTCACTTCTTGTAACTTTTCTTCATTTTATGTGGTGTTTCTTGTGTCTAACACTTTAATATTGTTATAATCTTTCTCCAGGTTTGACTCCTCCCTCTAATTCTGAGACACCACAGGTTCCTCAGGCTACCATTACTTCATCTTCTCTCCTAGAGGTTCCTTTGGCCCCTGTAAAGGTTAATACATCTAGAGTTCGAATGACTTTGGTGGAACCTTCCCCAATCTTAGCACTTGTGCCTTTTCGAGAGGAAGGTGCATCGCCAAGGACTGAGGTTCCTTTTTTTAAAGGTTCGGCTTAAACTCACAGAGATGTCAAAGTTATTCCTGCAGTTGTTACTGAGGTATTTACTGTCTTCTCCCTCTTTTGCATGAGTGTTATCATCATGCCTGTTAAAATGAATGATAAGAAACCAAAATACATCTTCCTTACCAATGAAAATAACTTGTTAAGGTTCTTCACAAATTCTCACATTGTTAAGGTTTTTCGTAAACTCCGCCTATAATAGTGACTTAACAATGAAAATACACTTGTTAAAATTTTTTTATCAAACTCCACCTATGAAGGTGACTTAACAATGAAACCCACTTGTTAATATTTTTCTCACACTCCACCTATAATGGTGACTTAACAATGAAAATACACTTGTTAAGATTTTTTTTTCAAACTCCGCATATAATAGTGACTTAACAATGAAATCACAATTGTTAAGATTTTTTGCTCAAACTCCACCTATTCCAGTGACTTAACAGTGAAAACAAACTTGTTAAGATTTTTCTCAAACTCCACCTATAACGGTGACTTAACAATGAAACCACACTTGTTAAGGTTTTTTTCTAACTCATTCTTCTTTATATCCTTTCAAGTTACAAGGGAACCTGCTCCTGTCGAAGAGCCCTCGTAGTGTGGTCACTTGCATGATGACTCTGCTCATCAATGACCATTCTCTTCATAGGAAACCAGTCCTAATGATTATGGTTCCACTACAGATCTCCCAGTAGATAGTGATTTCAATTGTGAGGTTACCCAACCTAACATTTCTCATCATGAGTTTTTCCTTATGGTCCTTTTTTAGTCTCCTCAAGTCTCTGCGTGCAATCGTTCTATTATTGAACAAATATCCACTCATCACCCTTAAACCTTCACTACTGATAGTTTGTGTTCAAACGTGTTGGTGATTAGATATAGGCTCTAGGTTCTGGCAGCCATTATTATTGCGGTTGTCAATACTCAAGCGTTAAGTCTTAATAGGCCCCTCATCAATTGGTACCTGGGTAACTTGAGGGAGATGGGAAAGGATGGCTTCCAACTGAACTAGATAATTAGCCACTTAAAACTTTCAAAAATCAAATAGTTGGATATCCAGAGGGAGCTTCATCTAAAACATATCGAGGCCCAACAGGATGAGGAAGCTAGGTTTTTAGAGTTGGCCCCTCTGTTGGGAAAGGCTGATAAGGAAGTTAATGCTACTGAAGAAGCTCTACTAAAGGCCAATAAAAAACATGAAGCCTTATTGAGTGAATGGTACCAAGTCCAGACCAGACTTGAAGGTTGTATTAATACTCAGAGAACATGCTTGGATGCTTCTTAGGGCTTGCCTAGGGACTTTTTCTCCTCTCCTGACTTGTGGTTTCTTCTAGGTTGAATTCCCTTATTTTATTGTGTCGTAATTTTTCTCATTTCCTCATATGTAATTCTTGGGCAATAGTTCCCAATTTTTTTGTAATCCTTTTGAGTATATGAATGGAAAAAAATAATTATTACCATGCCATGCTTTGTTATGACTCTTGTATTTATTGCAACGATTAAACTCTGATAATTTACAATCAAACTCTTTCTTCTGAACTCATGAGAGGAATCACAATTAAAAATAAATAACTCATAATAAATTGCAACATAACTTTAGCATAAAATAAATCTATAATTGAGGTTACTCGCTTAAACATGATAGACCTTTAACCATTTGTTATTAATCTTGAAAGGTTTATCCTCTTCCATCTTACAGATTAAACAGTAGCCGGAATCGTGAGCCTCTTTCACAATGAAAGGTCCCTCCTAGTTTGTAATAAATTTACGCAATGGGAGCCCTCGAATGTGTTTCACTGTTGTTTTCAAAACTAGATCCCCTTCTATGAACTTTTTTTGCCACACTAAGTTGTCATATGCCATAGAGAGCTGCTTTATGTACATTTGGAAGTGTTGCATCGCATTATCCCTATGTTCATCCAGTGCTTCCAATTGTACGTATCTACTCTAAGGAAGCTTACTGCTTTTACAAGTCATACCGAACCTAGGGAACTTCCAGCTCCACTGGCATAATTGCTATGGCACCAAATACAAGAGAGAATGGAATATACCCAGTGGGTTTCCTTTTTTTTCATTCGATAGGCCTAGAGAACTACTGGAATCTTATCATACCATGAACCTGGGAAATCCTCTATTGTCTTGGCTAAGATGTTGACCAAGGTCTTGTTAGTCACTTCGACTTGCCCGTTGCCTTTGTGATATGCCACCATTGAGGTATGATGGATAATGGAGTACTTTTCTATGAGCATAGTCACTTCTTTGTTAACAAATGGGGTCCCGTTATCAAAGAGGATAACCTTTGGGATCCCAAATCGATAAATTATGTACTCTCTAATGAAGTTGGTCACCACACCTGTTGTTTCTCTCCTTAGCGGTATTGCCTTAGCCCACTTTGTAAAGCACTCTGTTGCCACTAATATCTAAATTTTTCCACTCGAAGATGGATGTATTGACCCTACCAGGTTGAACGCCCATATATGGAATGTGTAAGGAGTGACTAAAGAGTGTAAATCCACCGAGGGAGCAAGGATCATACTTCCATGCACCTGGCACGCCTTGCACTTTCGAACAAACTCAGTAAAATCTTTCTCCATGGTTGGCTAATAATAACCCAAGGTCATTATTTGGTCATATAACCTTTCCCCTCAAATGTGAGTTATTTCGTGAGCCTATTTTAAGAATTATGTTGCCTCTCCCTTTGTGATGCGCCGTAACGGCCTGTTGAAGTATCCTCGATGATAGGGCTACTCCTCTTAGACGTAGAACCATGGGGCCCTTCGCTTGAGTCGCATCACATCAATTTTCTCCATCGAAACAACTCCATCCTTTATAAAATCAATGTAAGGTTGCCTTCAATCCGCTTGACGAAGTGATGTTTGGCTCCTTAAAATAAAATTTGGCATTTATCACACTTTCATTGTAACTCTGTTGCATCCTTCTTCATCGTTAGCCAGAAGTATCCATCTCTTTCCATTCTTTTGTACAGAGAGGTATCAGTTGTTGCACAGTATTTATCATGTGACTCCTTCAACTTTTTCTCTGCTTCCTTTAGCCCGATGCACCTTGATTGCCATCTTCCTACATTCTTGAATTAAATACTTCCTTAGCTTATAAAATACTATGCTAGTTATCTGAGTTCCATATTTCCTTCCTAGACTCCAACTTCTTCCTAATCTTGCCTCTCCAATCTAAATCATCTTTCATCGATAAGATCTTATATACCACCGAGGCAAATATTCTTCGTTGTATCACAACTGTTGTTGTGTCGCTCTTCATGGGCACTTTCTCAGCAATGGTGGCATAAGCTTCAGCATGCCAGTTTATCGTTCTTAGATGTCTCCTTATCTTGACCTAATGGAACTGGTTGATCAGTCATTGGATGATTATTCTATAGGGCGTCAGGCTGAGGTGCTTCAATGCATATTCCCCATTCACTTACTGAACCACTAAGTTAGCGTCACCTTTAATGCACAGTGAACGGATGACCCTTTAAAGGGCTTCTAGCAACCCCAGCAGTAACGCCTCATACTTTTCTTTATTATTAGAGCAAGGGAAATCTAACTTATAGGAAAGGAAAATTTCTTCCTTCCTATTTGAGAGAATAACCCCTACTCCCCCATTCTTTTCTATTAAAGAACCATCAAACTGCATAGTTCATACTTCAAGGTTTGCATCCAAAACGTTGGCCTGCAGATCATCTCTAGGAATGCTCTCACAGGTGGCTCAAATATTTTACATGGAAAAATTATCAATAAATCTGCGTATGCCTGGCTCTTGATCGTTCGAGGGACCACACACTTCAAGTCATATTTTGAAAGGATGAGTAACCACCTAGCTGCTCTTCCAATCAAAATGGTTCTTGATAACAAAAACTTAATAGGATCACATCTTGTCACAATATGAATTGTGAAAGATAGTATGTAATGTCTAAGTTTTTATGTTACAAATACCAAGGCTAAGAAATGTCTCTCTATACTACTATACCTTACCTCTGGTCCATGTATGATCCTACTCAAATAGTACACTGGTCATTCCTACCCATCAACTTCCTGCACCAAGTGAACTCCGATAGACCTGGTGGTAGACGTAAGGTAGAGATGCAACAATATTCCTGCCTTTGGAGGAATCATAGTTTGTAGAGAAGTGAGCAGCTTATTTAACTTTGTGAGATATTCTTGGCGAGTTTCCTCCCACTTGTAATTCGTCCCTTTTCGCAGTATCTCCATTAGTGGATAAGTTATCTCAGCCAGCCCTGGCTCAAATCTCCTGAGTTAAGAAACTTTACAGAGGAAAATCTTGATATCATTCGTTGTTCTTGGACATGGCATTTTTAGGATTGCTTATTATTTATCTTAGTCCATCTGTACCCCTAGCCTATCCAATACGAAGCCCAGAAACTTCCCTCTTATAGGTCCGAAGGCACACTTCAATAGATTCCTCTTCAGCTTGTACTTCCTGCACCGAATGAACACCTTCCTCAACTCATCCATATGGGACTCCTCCTTCTTTGACTTGATGACCAGATCATCCACATAAAATTTCAAAAGTTTATGAAAGAAATCATAGAAAATGGCCATCATCATTCTTTGATATTTTGCTCCAGCATTTTTCAACCCAAAAGGCATTACTTTATATATAAAATTCCTTAACGGTGTTCTGAATTCTATTTTCTTTGCATCCATTGGATCCATCTTGATCTGGTTGTATCCCACATACCCATCCATGAAGTTGTACATTTCATGCCCCGCAGTTGCATCAATCAAGCTATCAATGGAGGGCTGAGGGAACTCATCCTTTGGGAAAGCTCTGTTCAAGTCCCTGAAGTCCACACAGATCCTTATCGGGTTCTTATCCTTCTTTCTCACTAGAACAATGCTTGACAACCAAAGTAGGAGTTGTATCAGCTTAATAAACCCCACTGCTAGAAACAGATGAACCTCCTTCTTAATTTTTAGATTCAGCTCAGGCTTGTAAGTTCTTGTAGCTTGCTTCACCGATATGGATGAAGGCATAACATTCAGCTTATGGTAACTTACTTATTCATCTAACCCCTTCATCTATGTGTACTTTCATGCAAAGATGTCTCTGTATTCCTAAATTAGCTCAATCAAGGCCCTTCTTTTCTCTTTGCTCAAATCCTTCGAAATGAAGATGGGCCTTGGATCTTTTCCTTCTTCAGCTAGATCGAATTCCTCTAGCTCCTTTACTTGTGGCTTTGGATGGTCCATTATATACTCTAGTTTTTCACCTACTTTTTTCATAAACTCTTATATGTTTGACTTGTCTATAACCATGCACTGACATTATTGGTCTACCAAAAAAATACCCATATACCGGGCCAGCCTCTTCGTCGGCCTCTGGAACAACTCCTTTGACCGCCTTCTCACACCTTCAAAGGTGATAGATCACCTTACCATCCTCTATTATTACTTTTTTTCACTCCATATTGGCCATTACGACTACCTTTCATTTCCTTTCTCTCAAAGCTTCTGCCAACCTATTTCTTGAAAACCTACTCAGCACGCTCTGTTGTTGGGCCTCATACTCCATCGGGTCCATCCTAGGCCTCATCCTATCTCTCAATTTTTTAGAGATATTCTGATGTTTGGGATCAAAATGATTAATCACCTCAGCTACTTCTCTCCTTCCTACTCCTTCACTACTTTGACCATTCACAGGCCCCATCCTTTCTCTGATAGAGGGAATTAGGGATCCCTTTATTCTTCTCGTTAAGACTTTTGCATCCTCTTCTAGCTCTGTGTAAAACGTTGTGTCCACCAAGTGATCCTCTTTAGTTAAAAAGGGTTTCTTCATTCCACGTATAATGATCTCAGTCCCCCTCACATTTGCCTTAGCGCATTGGTGATATGTCGAAGGGACTAAACCGTGGTTGTGCATTCACACCCTTCCTATCAGAAGGTGGTAAGAAGTAACACTCTCAATAACATGAAACTTGATGTGTGAAGTAATATTCCCCATTAAAATTCCTATATTCACATACCCAATTGACTTGGAGGACTGGTTGTCATAACCAGAGATCATTAAAGGCATTGGTATCAACCTTGCATCAGAGATATTGGATACGTGGAATGATTTTATGGGAATGATGTTAATGGATTATCCCTTATCCATTAGATACCTCATAGGACTTACACTGTTGATACTAGTCATTACATATAAGGGCCTGTTATGTGGGAACCTTACAGCTCTATCGGCGTCACTGAAAGTCACTTCGAATAAGAACTTCCTTACCAATATGGACACAAGACCCCTCCATCTCAGAGATAGAACTGCATTCTTTCGTGCAATGTCCATAATCATTTACGTTATCTCCAGTCCAATTTCCTTTGGCATCCCCACCTGATCAAAGAACCATGAGAATTTGGGCGTCTGCAATACAACATGATATTCCAACCCTTTTACTTCTTCATTATTAATATTATACACATCCTCCATGTCTCTGGCATTAGCTTCATCGTAAGCTATCACCACATAGCCATTCCTCTCGTGCAATCTTTTAATGACTCCTCAAAATCTTATTGCTCTACCACCAGTTCCTTCACCTCCCATTAATCCTCTTCATCATAAGCAACTACGAGGTTAGCTCCATGTGCTGGTAGTGGGTTATTATTGACATTCTCTTAAGGGATCTGTAAAGTCCCTGCCTTCATGTGTTTGCTTGTCATTGGATGACCAATCTTTCGATGGATCTGGCAATATTTGGGATTAGCTCTTGTCTCTGCATCTGGCTGTATAGCTGGAGTATCCTTGGGGCTCATAAATTATCCCTCCTTCCACCTTAGCTTTCTAACAACTGATGGCCTCTTCAACAGTACAAGGCAATGGTGGTGGATCATATCTATTTCTACCGAACTTCCTCTTATTGTCCTTATTCGGCGTCTTACTGCCCTCTCCTTCATCAGTGTATCCCACTTATGGGGGCTGGCCGCGTCCCATAACGGGTTGTACTGGATGCCTAAATATCACATGCACCATGATCAGGTTTGGCCTATGACCAACGAGATGTTTCTAGCTACTTTTAAAAATGCCGCAAAGGTTCATTCGCGTGTTTCATTAATGAGGCGACAAATGTACTCTGGGATCAAACCCTCTACACAAATCTGAAGTAATTTGGACTACTTAGCCTACTCCCTCACATCGAGGGAAATTTCTCTGAACCTTCAGACATATGCCACCACTTCCTCCCCTGGCCATTGCTTTTCCCTGCCTAGTCGTGCAACATGAATTCGTCTTCTTCCAGAAAGAACTTCTGGACAAACAGATAGTGTATTTCCTCCCACATTGAGACACTCTTCAGTGCCAAGTGAGAGTACCAATTATACGTCTTATCAGTGAGGGATTTGGAAATCTCCATCAACCTTAGCTTCTTATTGTTATAATGAGCCCCCAAATGCTCAATGAACCTCTTGATATGATCCTTCGGGTTTCCTCCCTTCCCTATGTACTTCTCAAAGATTATAGGAATGTATTCCTTTGGGTAAGGTTCCTCATTGTACTCCTCAAGATAGGGAGTACTAAAATCATCATACACTAATGCTACCTCATTGGATGACTACGAGGAAGTTGCTATCATCTTTAGCATTTCTTTCTGCATCTCCTTTCTCATTTCTTCTAAGGAAAATGAAGGAGTTTTCTCAGTCGTGGGAGTAATGGGATGAGGGACCAAGGGTGGAATACTTTCCACACCTGGGTACTCCCCATTAGGACAGGGGTAGCTATAGTATTCGTAGGAGCAGGTCCCGTTAGAGTTACGCTCAATGGGTCTATTAGAGCCGTCATTGGTGTTACGAAGGAGATTATGCATGTTCTTAACTTTCGGGATGCGTCATTAAGCCGGGAGACTTGTAGTATCTATCCATGGATGGATTTATATATATCTATAGCTGTGGGTGGCTTAATAACATAACCCAGTCTGGAAAGGCTTGAAAGTATACCGTATATTAGCTATGGGTGGCTTAATAACATAACCCAGCCTAGGGAGGCTTGAAAGTATCCCGTAAATTAGTTGTGGGTGGCTTAATAACATAACCCATCCTGGGGAGGCTTTATAGTATCCCACATATTAGTTGTGGGTGGCTTAATAACATAACCCATCCTGGGGAGGCTTGAAATTATCCCGTATATTAGCTGTGGGTGGCTTAATAACATAACCCAGCCTAAGGCGGCTTAAAAGTATCCCATATATTAGTTGTGGGTGGCTTAATAATATAACCCGGCTTGAGCATGCTTGATAGTATCCCGTATGTCTATAAAGGTCCATGTTCAGATGGAAGGTCTAGATGAGTGTTGTAGCCCTGTCAATACAGCTGCGGCCATTAAGGATCTGTTAATTCCTAAGACGTGGCAGAAAGACAAGATTAAAGAGATTAAGAGTTGTTGCGGTAGTGAGTTGGATTTAGATCCAATTAAATCTACAACAGAGGGAATCCAAACATTAAAAAGTACTATATCCCTGTCAATACGGCTGCAACCATCAAGGTGTTCGTTCTAACAAAGAAGAATGTCGCAGCATTATCATTTGGGTTGAACGAAGCTTTGAAAGTGATGGAAGATTATAGAAAAATAAGTTAAGCCGCAGTCTCAGTATTACAACCCACTTGGAAAAATTAATTATAGTCAAGCCATAGACTAGACTGGACAAATTTGAAGTCGAGGCTGGACAAATTTGAAAGTGGTGGGGAGCCCCCAGTGAGGCAAAATACAAGTGAAAAGTGCAAGGGAAAAGCACACCAGGCCGCAACCCTCTTCGAGAAACCACTCACATAGTGTTGTCGCAACCTTATGTCCATTGAAGTTGAAGTAATCTTCCAAGCTCATCCAATCAAATAAGCAAGTATCAAAGCAAGAAAAGGAACAAGTAAGATAGATAGATAGATAGATTAAAGGCCAAAGCCTTGGAAAAGATTGAAGTTTTACAAACAAGTGGCCGCAGCCTGAAATAAAGATTGAGTTCCAAAAGAGGTCATAGCCTTGGTTAGAAGTTCACAAAGTTGCAAAAGGACGCAGCTTCGCGTATATTAGAAAAAAATTAGAAGATTAGAGAGGGGCACAGCTCAGTGTTAAAATTAAATAGAAGACTAAGAGGTCGCATCATCATCTTCTACATCTCCTTTTGCTACTTCTGAGGCAGTCTCAGATTCATCATCCACAGTCGCAACCCAGTCGCAACCCTAAAGTTGTAATTGGGACCGCGACTTTAATCTATCATTATGATGAAAATGACAAAAGCAATGGAAAAAATGAATGGCCGCAGTCGGTCACCAAGGCGCAATTAATTTGGGTATAATTTTGCAAGAAGTTGAGTTGTTAGTAAGATTTAAGAAATTCAAGGTTGCGGCACATTCTTCAGTACTTGGCCACCACCTGGGATCAAATAGGCCACAGCACATTCTTCAGTACTTGACTGCCGCCTGGGATCAAACAGGCTACGGCACATTATTTAGTACTAAGACACCGCCTGGGATCAAACAGGCTGCGACACATTCTTCAGTAAGCCGCTGCCTGGGACCAAATAGGTTGCGTCACATTCTTTAGTACTTAGCCGCCGCCTGGGATCAAATAGGCTGCGACGCATTATTTAGTACTTGACCGTCGCCTGGGATCAAACAGGCTGTGGCACATTCTTTAGTACTTCGTCGCCGTCTGGGATCAAACAGGTTGTGACACATTATTTAGTACTTGGCCACCGCCTAGGATCAAACAAGCCGCATCACATTATTTAGTACTTGACCGCCGCCTGGGATCAAATAGGCCGTGACACATTCTTTAGTTCTTAGCCTCCGCCTGGTATCAAACGGGCCACGACATGTTTTAATTGTTGTCACACTCAGAGGTGACTCAGTCGCAGCCCCAATCGCATTCTCTTGTCACTACGCCTTGGGGCTTATTGATATGAAAAATATAGCACCCTTCCGTGGACGTTACTCAGGCATGCACAGGGTGCGGCCCTACTCAGCACAGGGTGTGGCCCTACTCATCACAGTGCAGCACCCATAGTTTTGGTCATTCATACATGTCGCATCCTTATCTTACACAATGCGGAACCCGCGGCTTCAGCCTCATACATGATGCAGCCTTATGCTATGCAGGGTGCGGCACCCATAGCTTCAGCCTCATATACGGGATGTAGCCTTATGTTATGCAGGGTGCGGCACCCACGACTTCAACCTCATATACGGGATGCATCCTTATGCTATGCATGATGCAACCCTATGTCATATAGGTTGCGGTACCCACATCTCTAGCTTCACTAACAGGGTACGGCCTTCTCGTTCACATCTCCAGTACAGGGTATGACACATACCACTTGGCTTTACATATAGGCCGCATCCTTATACTACAGGGTGCGTCACCCACATCTTTATCCTAATATATAGGATGCAATCTTATGCTATGCAGGGTGTGGCACCCACAGCTCTAGCCTCACTAACAGGGTGCAGCCTTCTCGTTCACAGCTCCAATACAAGGTGTGTCACATACCACTTGGCCTTACATACAGGTCGCAACCTTATACTACAGGGTGCGGCACCCACATCTTTATTCTCATGCAGGATGCACCCTTATACTATGCAGGATGCGGCACTCAATAGTCCTGCCTTACAGGATGCATCCCCCTTATTCACAGATGCTCCAGACTTTATATATGTCACGTGCTCAGGGCACGTGACACAGCTCACATACCTCTAATAAATAAAGGTCCACACCTCGGGATAGGGGGTCCAGATGCTACGATACCTGGCGAAGCCTTGCCAAATTCCCTCCACACTACTTCAACATATAGCTTGGAGGCTACTCACCTACATTGTAGTCATATCTCCGGCATTCCCGGAACCGCTACAGTCATGTACTCTTCTCTATCATCTATCTTTTACGCCCATTGTGGCATTGTAAACTTGTACTATGCAATGCATATAATGAGAATGGAGCAACACAATGGACGTAGGCTCAATATTATAGTCGAACCACTCTATATCTTGTCGTTTATCTCTCTTTACTTGCTCTATTTACTTATTATACACTTTACTCTTGATTTGCTGATACGAGAACGACTTATGGGAGATTTCTCGTGTCATCAGGACTTAAAGAAGGAAAGTGGACTGTTAAGTCCAGATTTTGACTTCGTCCAGGAAAAAGTAAAGAAGTGGAATAATGTGAACATGTGTAAAATGTTAAACACATTAATAAGGACTCAGATGCAACCGGGAATAAGCAAGAAGGACCCAAAGCCCTTGGGTGAAAATCCCTAAATCACTAGCCAGAGCATATAGTGCGCATATCCATCGGTGTGGAGCTCGTGTAAGTATGCGGTAAAAAGGAAGATTTCGAGAAAATATAAAAGGAATAAAGAACATGTCAAGAAAATGGATTGTGTGGTAAAATGTGTTAATACAACCTAACTTGAATGAATGTAATAAATGTTCAGGTACAGATGAAATGGATAAGTAAATGTATAGATCTATTAATGTCCATGAGTGAAAGTAAGAGGGAAAAGTAGTGTGGGCTAATGGGTGGTTAATTAACCTAAGTTGTTATCCCGCAATATGCATGTAATGGAAGGTTTTCAAAATGTCAAACAAGTATTTTCTAACACGGTGAATGCGTGTGTTGAAATGGTACTTTTCAATGAAAATACTAAAGTATACTTTATAAATAAAGGGGATGGTTCCAGTAAAGGAATGGATTGGGATAAATCAAGTGTAGTGGTGTTAAGTGTGTAACCGAGTGTGTTAAATAAAGTGATAAATGCTAAGAATGAATAAAGGAGGTCTTCACGGATTGAGATAAATTAATCTGGATGAGTAAAGTTTTCAAAAGTAAAACGCTTAATGCACTTAAATGTGTATTTTTCAAAGGGTATATCTATATATATGTAGATACATATATAATTTCGCATGCATGTGATTGTAGCATGTGAGTATTCCTTTCTGTCGTTTGTTTCTATACTGATTTGTATATTCCAACTAGGCATAAGCTCACACCCTAGCTTTGTTATGGCAGGTTGGGTGCGTATTCGTATTTTGAGGGAGTTGTACAGGTGAGTGTACTTTATTTGTTTTATGTTAGTATCTCTGTTTACTTGGACTCGGGGTGCTTCCCAAGGGTCCCACGCATAATTTATCTTGAAATTGGATTCTCATACTAAACAAGTGAAACGCTAATTTAAAATAAAACTAGACTAGCAACATTATTTAGGTTATTTTATTTCACTTCACACCTAATGCTCGGTTCGAATTGGATTGACTTGTTTAACCCATATATCCGGGTCGGGGCATTACAGATACAATTCTTGTTACATGTGAATAAGTGTTGAAATAATCAATTCCCTTCTTTTGATTGTATCCTTTCACAAAAAGTCTTGCTTTGTATTTATCAATTGAACCATTTTCCTTCTTTTTTCTTTTGAATATCCATTTACATCCTAAAGGTTTTATTTCGGGTAAAATATCCACCAGTTCCCATGTATGATATTGAGAATGGATTCAATTTTACTATTGATTGCATCCTTATAATATAAAGCTTTCGGAGTGGATAATTTCTCTTTAACACTTTGAGGTTCACTTTCTAACACGTATGTTATAATCTGGACCAAATGACCTTGACATCTTGTCTCTTTTATGATGCCTAAGTTCTTCCCCAATGTCCTTTTTGATAGGCTCATTATTGATTAACCTTTAAGTATCACTATCCATAGTATCATGCATCATTTTATGAGAAATTTCCTCTGGTACATTTTTGTATTCAAACAAATCTTTAAAAAATGACGTGTTCCTAGATTAAGTGATTGTTTAGACATGAATGTCAGGATTATCAGATTTATGAATGAGAATTCAATATTCTCTACTATTATTATCATGACTAATGAAAACACAACCAATGGTTTTAGGACCGTTTGGGGTCGGGAACAATTATTTTGACAAGACACTGTCACGCTTTTAAGTATTTAAATGAAGGTTTTCGAAGTTCCATATTTGATAGGGGATCTTATTTCTTTTCTTACGAATTAATTTGCTGAGAATATAATTATTAGAAAGAAAATCTTACCCCTACATGTTTTAAGGTAGTCTAGAATTTATCAATATAACATTCATCTTTTGTTTTGAGGTTCAATCTTTCCCTGAAAAACACCATTGGATTAAGGTGAATAAGGAGAGGTAATTTGGGGTATCGTAGCAATTTAAAAACAAAAGTCCTTAAACGATTGTCCATATGCACCATCATTATCACTTATTATAACCTTTATCTTCTTTCCAAGTTGATCCTCAACCACATTCATATAATGTTTAAACATTTATATTGTCTCATCATTGATCCTTTATAGGTAAACATAACAATATCTAGTGCAATCATCAGCAAAAGTGATAATATACTTTTTACCTTCTCTATTTGCACAAATTTTAAATCACTTAAGTATAAACTAAGTCTATAGGTTTGGTATTTATTTCAATTTAATGAAATATAGTTAATTTAGCTACGCATGTTTCACATTAATGATTTGCGTCAATTCTAAATATAGGAATTAATCATAATTAAGTTAATTAGTTTAATGTATTATAGTTAACATGTCGTAGTTGTGGCCATCCCCGAGCCTCGCCTCGGGCGGGCGCGTGAAGGAGGATCCTCGGGTCCCACACGTCCCTCTAGGGAGCGCTTCGGCCGGCGTCGTTTGAGATGAGGTGTAAAAATGTAGAGAGATTTAGAGTCGCTAGTCTATTTTACTCAAAATAGACAAAAGAAAAGGGGGAACCCATCCCGAACGACGGCATCCAAAAATATACTGGTGCATACGAAACAAAAAATGATTCGAGAAGGGTTCGGAGGCTAAGTTACGAAATAGGAAGGTGTTAGGCACCCATCCCGCCCTTTCGGTCTCTCATGGATGTTTGCTATTTTTCTTTTTTATTTTCCCCGTGATATGTGTCCATGTGTATATATATAGTGGATATAGGAATCCTCGACTTGTATCATGGGAAAGATAAAGCGAGTCATCCGTAGGAAAGTATAAAAATCATATTAGAAAATAAGATTTACGCGATTACTCTTACGTTGATTGTTGTAATGGAACGATAATGCATATGGAGTGATATGTCACTAATAACAAGTATATAGAATATAAGAAAATTGGATTTAGAGAAGATAGAAAATGAGAGAGAAAGTGAGAATAGGACTCGAGTCTCGGGTTTTACCCCGAGACGCCTATGTAGCCTATAAAGGCATCAATGTCCACGTAGTTCGCATACAAAATGAGGGGTGGGGTTTATCCCATGAATCCAAATGGGGGATCTCTTATTTGTGAGTGTGTATGTGTGTAGAAAAAGTGTTTTAGTTGTGACAAAAGTATGAGAATCCCTATTTGGAATTTATGAGGAAACCCTCTTTTTCTTGTTTTTGGGGTTTTATTTATATGAAAATAAGAGATGTGCAATAAAAATAAATAAAAAGTATATTAGGATGTGTGAAATGAGATGATAAAAGTGCTAAGTAATAAAACAAGTTATTGTGAATTTAAGAGAATTTGAAGAGAAAGTTCAGAAAGTTGGACCTTCTTGAAGATCTTGAGCTTGATCTTGAATGTTGGAGAGCATCCCTTGCACTTGGATGATGATGGAGAGTGGCTAATTCATCAAGTTTGATGAAAAGGATGATGAAAAGCGGAAGTTAGAAAGGGATTTGGATGTTGAAATCGCGCTGCCTTCGAGAGAGGTTTTTGGGATTCGCTGAGAGCGATTTGTATCAGATCTGGGTTCCATTTGAAAATGAGGTGAATGCCTCATTTTATAGGCCCAGTTCAATGCTGATCGTCATAGACCTGGTCCTGCCTATCGGCACCTGCCGATAGGCAGGGTCTGGAACCTGCCATTTGGCAGTGTGTTTCAGGCCTTTTTGAAAAATTAGTTGTCGAGGGCAAACTGTTGGTCAGAATCGCGCACAGGGTGGACCATTGGAAAGGTAATGCAGAGAAATTTGAGAGTCCCTTGGACCGCTCCCAGGTTCGGGAGTTGACTTTGGGTCAAATATGGCTCGAAAGCGTTTGTCGGTCCATTGGACGGGGAATCATTCGGACGCAAACGGATCATTCGTCCGCATGGTAAGTTTGAATCGTGCACGAGGTGGACCGTTGGAAAGGTTATGAGATTTACTTTGATATTCCAAAGATTTGACCCAGTTTGGGGAGTTGACTTTGGTCAATCGGGCCCTAGAATCATTCGGTGACCTCTGGGAGTTAAACGGATCGTTCGTCAGCATGGTAAGTCAGAATCGCGCATGGAGTGGACCATTGGAAAGGGGTTTCAGTTCCCTTAGAAGATTCATTCAGCCTTAGTCGAGCTGAAGAGTTTAACTTTTTGGTCAAACGGAGCCTGGGAGTGCCCGATGGCTTCTAGGTCAGTACTCGGGGTATGACCTAGGTTTGTAGTGATGAAGGGAGGTACTAGGGACCTAAGGAGAGTTAGGGGTAACAGAATGGGTTGTCTAGAGAGCCCCTCGACGGGTGAGTTTGGAACAAATGATAACCGTCGAATAGACACCACATGATGCTTTTGATGGAGTATGACCGATTCAAAGGGTCGAGGCTGATTCTGAGGACCTGAGGGGTGTGCTGGGGATGACCAATTTTTTGGGTCAAAGCCAAATTTACGGGCCGATTCTGTGGGTCAAAGCCAATTCTACGGGCTTAGGGTGAACATCCAATAACAGAGGCCAATTTTGACCTAAGAGTGGTGACGACCGAGAACCGAGGTCATTTCTGACCTAACTTAGTTGATGATCCAAGATCGAGGTCAATTCTGACCTAAGAGTGGTGACGACCGAGGACCGAGGTCAATTCTGACCTAACTCAGGTGACGATCCAAGACCGAGGTCAATTTTGACCTAAGAGTGGTGAAGACCGAGGACCGAGGTCATTTCTGACCTAACTCAGGTAAAGATCCAAGACCGAGGTCAATTCTGACCTAAGAGTGGTGACGACCGAGGATTGAGGTCAATTCTGACCTAACTTAGGTGACGATCCAAGACCGAGGTTAATTCTAACCTAAGAGTGATGATGACCGAGGACTGAGGTCATTTCTAACCTAACTCAGGCGACGATCCAAGACCAAGGTCAATTCTGACCTAAGAGTGGTGACGACCGAGGACCGAGGTCAATTCTGACCTAACTCAGGTGGCGATCCAAGACCGAGGTCAATTCTGACCTAAGAGTGGATAAAGATTGGATTTTGATTCTGCTGGAGGAAGTGCTTTATGATTTTGATTTGAGCTGGGGAGCTGATAGCTGGGGAAGCTTTTGTTTCTTTAGGAGGCCTCGCAGGGGGGAACAACCAATTTTGGTGCTTTAAAAACTCTACTGGAGAAGTGATCAAGCGATCCTTAGATATCCTCTGGGCTTTGCCAAGAGGTGATTCACTTGATTTTTGAGGATTCTGCTGGTAAAGAGGGGTTCCACTTGAGGGAATGCGAAATTTTCCTGGTTCAAATGTTCTAAATCCTTCCTGGGATTTTTAGGATTTTTTTGAGGATTTTTCGGGGCTTTCTGGTATTTTCTGGGAATTTCTGTACGAAATTTAAGGGGGTGCCGATCAACATGGTATGAGGGGTGCCATTTGGCAGTGGCACAGAATTTTGGACTGCCTCGGGAAGGTAAGGAGTCAGTGCCGATTGGTATGGTTGGGGTCAGTGCCGATCGGCATAGCGTTTGGCATCCTATATAAAGGGGGCGAATCCCTTTATTTTTTCACAGCTTCTTTGCTTTCTCTTTTTCTGTAATTTCTCTACAAATCGTTCTAGCATTCTAATCTTCAAGAAATGGCCACTTTTGTGAGCACTACCGTCCACAGGGAGTGGTTGACCATTGATGACTGGGAGAATGTGGAGTGGAGGGCCAGGGTGCCTCTTGATTTGGAGATGGAGAACTCCTTTGATGCGTTTGAGCCTGTTGCGGATGAGCGGACTTTGCTACGGGAGCCGTCGCATCATCGCTCTTCGAGACAGAATCCTGGCGGTTATGTAAGTAACCTGACCTTTGGCATTCCTTTCTTTTTGGTGATTTTTTTTCTTTCTTGACTTCTGATGAGATTTTTCCTTTTTGCCAATCTGATATTTCTTTGAAGAACATGCACGCCTGCGGGACTACGGGGCTCAGGGATATCTGGGAGCATCTCCCACCTGTGGTGTGTTGGGTGGTATCATCAACGGGTTTTGGGAGATTGGCATATGTGCTGGATGAGACGCCATATTCGACAACGGTCCTGTGCGCTTTGGGGGAGAGGTGGTGGGATACTACCCACACCTTCCATTTTGTCTTCGAGGAGATGACTGTGACTCCCATAGACATGCATCAGTTGTTGGGGCTGGATTGTGATGGAGAGCAAATAGAGGTTGATCACTCTTTGCGGGTGAGACTGGAGGCAATGCGTGCGGCACTTGGTGATGTAGGGAGGATAGTTTCTGGGGATTCTATCCAGCTGTCCCTACTGAAGGATGTTCTGTTGGGCAGGGTGATTGACGTGAAGGACGGGATACAAGTGAGGCAGATGGCCCAATTATTTATTTTGCTGGTGTTGGGAGGTTTCATGGTGGCGTTGAGCGGCGACGTTGTCCATTTGTGGTTCTTGCCGTACTTGAGAATATTTTTTAACATCCCTTTCTATGATTGGGGTTGCCTGACTTTGGCAACCCTTTACTCTTCTCTGGATGCATTTAGCCGGTGCTACCGGCAGACCTTTACTGGAGCCATGTACCTTCTTGAGGTATTCTTTAGTTTGCGCATTTCTTTTCATGCATTCGCATTTTCTTTATGCGTCTCTTATTATTTGTGAATTCTTATCTTTAACAGACGTGGTTTTATGAGGTGATTGGGCGCAATACCCCACTGATCGCTCTGAAGGACGACACTGTTGGGGACTCCTGCCAATTGTATCGATGGCGTAAGGCCAATCGACAATCGAAGGGATCTCTCTATGGAGGCGGTGCTTCAGGTCTTGAATGACCTAACCAGCGGTAGGGTAAGACTCTTTCCATTTTAGTCTTGGTTTTTGCACCTTCTGATCTTGTATTGATTTATGCCTGCTTGGAGATTTTTAGGTGACCTTTTATCCCTGGGGGATAGCCATTGAGGATATGGGGGTGAACGGGGTGAACGCGCAGATGAGGTGTTTATTGGCACATGAATTCGACCATTACTGGTATCTCGGGGAGACGGTGGTTCGCCGGATTGCTAAGGAGGAGGTGGTGGTACCACCTGCGCAGCCTCCTATGTCTATGAGGCGGGAGCGACTGCTGTCAGAGGATGCGAGGATCACGGCGATGATCGGCGAGTCCTACTTCTTGTACACTGATACGACTGCGTCGTATGACTATATGGACTTTGTGACGAGCTGGTTGATGGCGCCCAGCATATATTATGCCCTGCCTTTCCTTCTTGCGGGTTCGAGTCGGGCGGTGGGAGAGGTCCGACGACATCTGCGGCGGTGGCGACTTTGGAGGGTCCTTTCGTGCGATTGCACACTCCTTTATACAACATCCGACGGGCTGATGGAGGGATATTACCGATGCTGCATCGTCCTCATGCGATGGATCCGGAGGAGTTGGGATTGACAGAGGAGGTCCTCCGACTTGCGGTATACCTTTTTGTTCTCCTTTTTCTTTTCTGTTTTGGTCATCTCTACTTGGATACTGATTTTGCCTTTTTCTTGCAGCAAGTTCGAGTGTCAACCACTTGGCTAAGAGACATCAGAGACTGGATATCTTCGGCAACTGCCCATATTCGGGATGCGGTTCTTGTTCCTTCTTGCTTGGTTCCATCTTCTTCGTCTGGAGAAGGCTCTAGCTCGGGTAGTGGTGGTGTATCGTCTCTCCGTAGGGGAAAGAGAGAAGGTCGCAGGGGTGGAATCTCCTAGAGAGAAAGATAGGTGAGAGAGAGAGAATGTGGGTTCGGCCTGAGTCCTGTTGTTTTTTCTTTTTCTTTTTATTTCCTGCAAAATTGATGTAACACGGAAAACAAATAGATGGAATGCAATGGAGTTTTTTATTATCTTTTATTAATGATGAATGAATGCATGCACATGCACTTTTTACTTTGCTGCTGAGACCATAAAAAGGAGTATTTTTTGAATTTTTGAAGGAAAGTTTTTAATTAAAAGGGGAAATTATATAAGGAGGAAAGGGGATTTTGAAATTCTGTTGAGAATATCAATTTATTTTTATTGACTTTTCTGATTTGACAAAAGAGGAAAAAAGGGGAATTTCTAAAAATGGGGGGTGTCGATCGACAACCACCCTGTCCTGCCTATCGGTAGTTAAGTCCAGTCCCATCAATTCAAAGCTTTTATTGGTACCCTCTTCATCCTTTGGTACCTTGTGGGGTAGGATTCCCGTCGATTTATGCAGGGATTATGTCTCTTGTGAGGGTTCTCAAGTATAAAAAGGGGTAAGGGTGGAGTGTTTTCATCACACCCTTGCATTCTTACCTACTTGCCCACTATCTCTTAGCCTTTCAAGATGGCTCTCCCTGGTAGCATTGAGTTTGCTAAATACCTCGAAGCCTTGGAAGTAATGTGCTCTTATAATGTCGATTGTGATGCTTTCAACATGCGTCGAGTCTCCTTGTGGCGCAATCGACCTATTGAGTGGAACATGCTGATGGCGGCAGTACAATTCTGGTACCCCGAAGACCATGTATTCCGCTTTGGGTTGGATGAAGTTTGTCCTACCTTTGAAGTATTTTCTGGCATGTTGGGTATAAATACCAGTGTTGTTGCGGCTTTGCCCCAATTTTCCCATTCTCCCAGGGATTTGTTGGTCGGGCTTATTCATATTTCGCCTTCGGTGGCCAGATCACTAGTTGCTGGAGGAATGATCTCCCTCCCGGTGGTGCTGCAGTCCATTCATTAGTGGTAAGTAGGTGATGCTGGCTATGCTGGAGCCATTACTCTGGGCCTGGTTTCAAAATTGCTGCTGGTGACTGGGGAACGGCTGGTGGACCCGCAACTTACAGTCATTACTTCTTGGATGTCATACCGTCATAATCTTGCGGCGGTGATACTGGAGGAGACCCTGAATGGCCTGGATACCTGGAGAGAAGGCCGTTCTAACTTTCTGAGGGGTATCCCTGTGCTGCTGTTCATGTGGTTGTCTGAAAGACTCCACTTGGTGGCCCTTCCAGAGTATCCTTTGTCGGCTGTACCCAACTTCTTTTCACGTTACTTCTTCAGCGTTGGCTTGGATATTGAGAGCTGGGAGAATTGGTTTATGGAGAATAGGGCTCGAAATCTGTATTGGTCAGTGCCTTGGAGGGGGCAGTTGTTGCATGTTCTGTACCTAGGAGAGTATTCATATGTGCGGCTAGTTGGTCTCAGACAGACCTCTTTTTATTTCCCTTGGTGGCTTCAGCGCCAATTTAGCTGGGCACAGGTCGTGCCATCTCGGACCTCAAATTTCTTCCCGACGGAAGATTTGACTAAACGTCTTCGCATGCAGCTTGGCTCCTTGTGGGAAAATCGGCGTTCGTCGACCCGTCCTTCTCAGTCCGTTGGGAGAGTTTGGAATGTCCCTAGGGATTATATGAAGTGGTTGTGGAGGAGAGTAGTCAACAAAATATTGGCAGTGGATACTTGGCAAAGGTGGTTTATTTTATTTAACACCAAGGAAGGGGGTGTTATGGTTTTTTCGAAGCTGTTTCAGGCTTATCGGTCCATGGAGTGTTTACGGCACTCTGTTCAGGCAGGGGAAATTTGGGGACACCATGATGTAAATGATGAGGGTGCAGGCTCCTCTGGCAGCTGTGGGTAGGACTCTTGGAGAGTTTATTTGTGTAATAGGGAATAGATGTGGGGATTTTGGATTTTTATGGCAGTAGGGGGAAGGCAGTTATCCGTTCCTTTTCTTATGTAATCTGTGCTGTAATTTCTTATAAATGAAATAAGCAAGTTTCTGATCATCCAGTTGTACCTTCCGATGAATTTTGTATTTTTGAATTATCTATACCGATCGCTAAGGCATACATAATCCCTTTGTTCAAGTTTTTGTTAAAATGAACGGTCGTTCTCGGAGATAAGAAAAGAATAGTATTTTGTGAAAAAGAAAGGGCCTTGCTCTTGTAAGATGTATGAGATTTAAGCACCTTATACTCTTGACTCACTTGAGTTTGTATTGTATAAGTGTTCATCTAGTTTGGAAATTATGACAAAATTGTGTCTATCCTAGTTTGCAAATTGTGACAAAATTGTGTCTATCCTAGAAACCAAAGAACCCCAGAGTTTGGTTTGCTATTTCATTCCTCTTGCTTGATTGATCTAGATAATTTTACTAACACTCACACACATTAGAATTGCATTCATACATTTCATATTGCATATAATTATGTGTATATATGTTGAGTGTGTTTAAATCCCTAAAATTGTTTTTTAATATATTTTTCGGAATTTATAAACTTTTAAAATAAGGTTTTTATTAATTAAAATTTGTTTTTAAAAGTTTTGGGAATCTGCAATTATGTATTGGTGGTTATATTGGCTGGATGTTTGCTTGGGTAGAATCCGAAAGCGGTAGAGACTTCAGGGTGCGTTTGTAATTATGTTTGGACGCGCGTTTGTTAACCCATTTTTGCCCAACATTTGTTGCATCCTTATTGGTTACATTTGTGTTTCTTTGAAGAGAGTAAACCAGCGTTGGTTGATAGCCCTTGGATCGTTTTTATCAACGATCTGCATGCGCTCCTACATAATCCTTGTGAACCTTTTTTGAGCTAGTCATGAGTGTAATAACCACCTCCTCTGTTTAAACCATTGGATCAAAGTCAATCATACATGACCAGATCCTAGCCCTTGATCTTGGTTTGTGTTCTCGAATCGTCTCAGCCTCTTATAAAAGGACCCGTACCCTCAACCATTTGATACTTTTACCACTTTGTTCATTCGAGAGAGAAGAGAGGAGAGAGAGAGAAACCAGAGTTAGGAAACCCTAACCCTAATTCGTCCAAAACTATTTTCAAACCTTAACCTCTTTCAAAACCTGTATATACCAAACACAACCTTGAGTGTTTGAGAGATTTTGAGTGATTGGTTTGTTTGTTTTGTTGCTGTAACCTCTTCGTTCCCAGATCTTGTTATCAACTTAAACATATTTTTGGATCTGTGTTTCTTCTTTTATAGAAACCTTATATCTAAAACGTTGCATGTTATGTTACACATAGATCTACATTTTTAGTTTCTCATCTTGAGAAAATATTTGTTGATTTGGTTCTGTAAATGTTTTTAACTTCAAAATCAGCAAAATACTTTTCTGTTTCTAGTTCTCTTCAAACAAGACCTTTGACCTAGTTTGGAATCGTACTTGGTGATTTTCAATCTCAAAAATATTTTCAAAAACTGAGATTGATTAAGATCTTGATACGTCTTCTGAGCAAGATAGCCGTGGATTCTGGGATTATTATAAAGGTCAAATAAGGTTAAGTTTTGTGAGAAGAGATAAATAAAAAATCACAGCATATAGTTCTTATATGTAATTTGTTAGGACTGGTTGTATGAAATAAGTGTGTGTGCATGCATGCATGTGTTAGAAAGCACCTCCACAAACACTATCACCCTACCACACTAAAAGTGTTGGTAATAGGATCTCAAGAACAAGAGTCGACATAAAGAACTTCAACAAATTGGAAGTTTGCAAACTGGGAGAACAACATCAACAATCAGAACTGCAGAGAAGTTATAAGGACACCAGTGGGTACATTCCTAAACTTATATAGGTCTGAGTTTTATGCATGTTTGTTATTTAGTTTGTAACCATTAAAATTTGTTTTAGTGGAATTTTTGGTTTACTCCGTAGAGGGAGTCGTGGTTGTTTCCTCAGTTGGGTGAGGTTTTACCATGTAAAAAATTCTTGTTCTTAATCTTTCTACATATCTTCATCTAATTCTTGGTTGTGCTGTGTTTAAAGTTTTTTAAACTGATTTATTAAACCTGTTAAAAATCTTGAACAAATCTCGTACATATTTTTTAAACACATCTTGTGATTAATTAGTTTTGATTTTAAAGAAAAGAGTTTCTTCAAAAAACTGTTCGGAGTTACTTAAATAGTTTAATTTTATATTAAACAGCTTTAGTAACAGATTTTCAATTGGTATCAGATCTTTGTAAACTTCTTTTAAAAGAGATCATGTGTTTCTAAAATTATTTTCTGAAAATCAAACATGGACGAGAAAAATGAAAGATTTGGTAACTTGACCAGACCTCCTATCTTTGATGGAACCAATTCTGCTTACTGGAAAGTAAGGATGATTGCTTTCATTCAAGGAACTTTGGGAGATGATGTCTGGGACAGTGTTGAAAATGGATACATTTTTCCTACTAAACCAGCCACTGAACGAAGTAAGAAAGTATTAAGTGAGTTCACACAAGAAGAGAAGCAAGTTTCTCACAATAATAACGAAGGAAAGAATGCCATATATATGTCCATAAATGAACATGAGTTCAAAAGAATCTCATCCTGTACCACTTCTAAGGAAGCTTGGGACACTCTGGTTACTGCTCATGAAGATCACAATAGAGTTAAGGCTGCTAAAACACAAATGCTTATTCAACAGTATAACTCTTTAATTATGTCTGAATCTGAGTCATTTGATGACTTCTATATGAACTTGACTGATATTATGACAAAACTGCATGCTAATGGGATAACATATGACAGACATGAAATTGTATCTAAAATTCTGAGATCATTACCACAGAAATTTGATAACAAAAGATATGCTATTGAGGAAATGTGTGACATAAATCTCACTCCTGAATTACTCAGTAGTAAATTAAGAACTGTGGAAATGGAATTAGAATTGAAGAAACAATTGACCTAGTCCCATAGGAAGCAGATTAGTTCCAATCTAAGCTTTTCTTCTAAGTTGATTAAACCTGAGTTTAACATTCCCAATGATAACTCTGATGAGGAATGCGATATAGAGAGTTTGGACAATCAGATTGCCTTAATGTCAAAACAGTTTAAGAAAATTATTAAGTTTAGAAACAACATGGAAAACAAACAAGGCAAGTCCAATTATCCAACTCACTCTAATCATAAACCTCATGAGAAAAGTCAAGACAAACATTACAAGGACTCTCACACTAGACCTAACAGATACCTTAAGAAGACTGAATGCTTTAGATGTGGAAAACTAGGACACATTGCATAAGATTGTAGAGTTAACTGGAACACTCAAAATAAACACGTTAGAGCCAACATTTGCAAGACATGGGATGATTCAAGTGACTCTGAAAATGAGGAACCTGAGTCATCTGATGTTTTTTATCCTTGCATATCTTTCTTTGCCAAGATTATCTATAATGATGATAGTCCTGTGTTTGTTAGTGAGGATAAATCTAGTAATTCTACTTCTGTTGTTGCGAATCATGCAGTTACTGGTTTAGATGCTTTAATTAGTGAGAACATTTCTATTTCTACCTCGGGGTGTGTGAGTCAAAGGGAAAGCGATAATGACGATGTCAATGGGTGTGTGAGTCCAATAAATGAAGCCTTAGGGATCACTTCACACACTACACTTAGTGATTCGGACAATGAAGATCTCCCAAATATTCACACACTTTATGCAAAAACTCTCAAGAAAAGCACTAGACTAGAGAAGACTGTGAAAGATCTCACCAAGAAGTTAGAAGATCTAAGACTGATTGTCCAACTTAATGTTGAAGAGTATACTACCCAATGTCTAACTCATGAAAGTGAAATTAAAATGTTTGATAAAAAACTGAGAAATTTGACTGAAACAAATGAAACTCTGGAGAAAAAATATAAAGGAACATTGTTAGAATTGGAACAAACTAAAGACAAGACAGTAACTGTTTTCAAAAAATTTACAAAATTCGAAAATAACTCAAACTTTTTTGATGGATTTGTTGCTGAATCAAAAACCAATCTGATGATCGAACTGGAATAGGGTTTTGCCCCAATTTGAAGACACAAACAAAATCTTTTGAACCTATCAAGTTTGTGTCAGGAGGTAAAAGACCTATTGAAACCTGCCCAGACTTTCATTATCTAAAAACTGAGTTTGACTCAAAACACCAAAATTTTGACATTGGGAATCAAGTTGCTCTAAACATGAAAGTTGACCAAAGGCTAAATATATTTTCCCCTTTATTAGGAAGAGTGAATCTACA
The DNA here is from genome assembly GCA_949130495.1 of Sambucus nigra. Classification (NCBI taxonomy): domain Eukaryota; kingdom Viridiplantae; phylum Streptophyta; class Magnoliopsida; order Dipsacales; family Adoxaceae; genus Sambucus; species Sambucus nigra. The sequence goes on along the minus strand of OX422216.1, from coordinate 404,576,651 downwards.
TTCAAAACTGTTCTATCTAGGAATAGGGTTCAACCTCAAAATTCCTTAAAGCCAATGTTTAGAGATTTTCCTAAGGAGACTCCTACCTTGAGCAACCTTTATTGCTCCTACTGCGATATATACGACCATTGTTTTGATGGTTGCTATGATAGAAGACTAGTTAAACCTGTCTGTAATCCTCCTATTTATCAAAACTTTAACTATTCTAGGAGAAGCCGCAACAATTATGTACTGCCTAGACAACCAGACAAAAACTCTAATTATAGGAAGAGAAATACCAAACCTAAAAGAACATTCCCTAGAAGGATTCCTAAACACTTTCCTAAGCCAAATGCTCATGTGTTTCATCAAATTCAAAATCATGCGCAAAATATTTTTCAACAAAAATCGAATGCTCGCAAATTTTATCAATTGAGAGCAAATAAACGCAAAATGAAAACAAGAGCAATTTGGGTTAGAAAAGATGATCTATTACCCCATATGAAGTGTAACATTGTTATTACTGCTTTAAAAGCTGAACACACATCGTCTGGTTGGTATTTAGACTCTGGATGTTCTAAACACATGACTGTGGATGATATTAAACTCTTAAACAAAACTAGCTTTGCTGGAGAAAAAGTTATTTTTGGTGATGGAGTATCATCTCAGATCATAGGTAAAGGAACTCTCCAAGAAGAAGGACTTCCTTTTCTTGAAAATGTTCTTCTAGTTAAAGGTCTTAAGGCCAATCTACTTAGTATCTCTCAATTTTGTGACTCAGATCATACTGTTTCCTTTTCAAAGAACAATTGCAAAATTTTAAATGAAAAAGGTGAATACATAATTACAGGATTCATGACTCCTGACAATTGTTATACTGTCCAGAATAGTACTGAAGTCTGTAACATTGCCAGAATGGATGACAATGAAATATGGAATAATAGAATGGGTCACATAAATTACGATAATCTTAGTAGATTGACTTCGCAAGAAATAGTTAGAGGAGTTCGAAAAATCAAATCCATTTCTAATATTGTCTGTGGATCATGTCAGGAAGAAAAAATTATTAAAGCACCTCATAAGAAAGTTAAAGATATCCTTACCTCTAACCCCTTAGAGCTCATCCATATGGACCTAATGGGTCCCTCCCAAGCCGTTAGTCTATGTGGACACAGTTACATTCTTGTTATGGTTGATGACTTCATTAGATTTACATGGGTGGCCTTCTTAAAACAAAAGTTTGAGACTTTTCAAACTTTTTTAAAAATACTTCTTCGGATTGAAAATGAGAAGGACACTCAAGTAAATATAATTCGTAGTGATAGAGGTGGAGAATTCAAAGACACTGGTATAATAGAGTACTGTGACTATTGTTGACGCAAAAATTCTCCATCTACGAGGACCAATCAGAAAAGGACACATGTCATCCTGCGTGGCAATATTCGGCACCCGAGGAGAGTTGGTCAGTACCCGAGGAGAGTTAGTCGGCACCCGAGGAGAGTTGGTCGGCATACGAGGAGAGTTGGTCGGCATACCAACCAGGAAGATCAAAGGATAACTATGCATTTAATGTGCATTAATGAAGATGACAGCAGATTTAATGAGCCTTAATGTACATTTATACTGTATTAATAGATGACAACACATAGCATACTAAGCAATTCAACAATTAGATTCATTGAATGTAGACATAAATGTCTACATACAATGAATCTCTTTATCTCCCATCACTATAAATACATGTATTGCCTTATCCAAAAGGGAGGAGATCCGACAAATATGAGAGACCATACACAAGATACACCCTTTTTCTCCCTCTCTCTACCACATTGTGCTATTGTAAACCCCTGGTAATAAAATAACAGTGGACGTAGGCTTCTTTCTTATAGCCGAACCACTTTAAAAATCTTTGTCTCTCATGTGCTTGATTGGATTGCTTTTATCTATTTACTTGTGATCATAAAAATGGGATTCGGTCCATTTTTTTGCATCAACAGATTGGCGTCATCTGTGGGAACGTGTTACAAGCATTGTTATCCATCAAAAGCTAAGTTTTTATTTTCTCTACGTATAATCAATTATACATACATCTTTTGATTCAATCATAATTTTTATGTTTACATACATAAATTAATTGTCCAATTTTTATCTGCAAAATATTGCATATCATGAATTTTAAAATCATAACTATTAGATTAATTCTTATTTAGAAATCTGAAAAATAATGGATTTCATAAATCATAACTTTTTGCTTGATTCTCAAGTTTCAATTTTATATCATGGAATAAATATTTTAAATGATTACATATACCAATATATATGACGGTGGTAAGATTTGATAATTTTCATTATAAATTTTGTAAGATCTTTGATGTCTATTAAAATTCCCATCATATTTTTAATCAGAGAATGGGAAAAGTTAAAATCAAAAACAATTTCTCTCTCTCGATAATCACAATTCTGACCCAGATCTGCTTTAAAAGTTCTCATCAATTTGATTCACAAAAAAATAATAATATATATATGTATGTTTATATTCAGTGTTAGACAATTTTCATCATGAACGTTAAGCATCTATGACTCTTCTTGAAAATGTTCTGGGCAAACACGTTTATGTAATGAGTTACATCAAGGAAAAAGATTTGACATATGTTGATTCACATATTTCACATCTTCTACAAGGGAGTAAAAATTCAAAACCATTCTTTTTCCTCTTGGATATTGATCATATTTTCTCTTAGATCTGATGATTTCTATTGGTTATCTCTTAGATCTAAGAATTTTGATTTCTTACGATTTATTAATTCTGATAAAGATTGATTTATTGGTTCGATGATTGATTTTTGGTATAATTTTTGTAATGATTTTTATCATCCACCGTATTTTTTATCTCCCCAAATGGAAATTAGGAAGGAAACCCAAAATAGCCTTCTCTCTCCTGAAAAACCTTTACCCACTTTCGTAAAGAAGATGAAAAATGAACAGTCGCTCAAGAAAGGCAATGGAGAAACTTTCCCAGAAAGATGAAGAAATTTTGGATTTATTAAATTCATATCAATCGTTTTGACTTCAACCGTCTACAGCAACAAAAATAATGAAACTGGGCGGCATAAAAAAAATAACCTACAATTCAAGGACGATCATCCACCTCACAACTTGGTTCGGCTTCAGATCAACAAAAAATTTCAATCCCAGGATTATATTACTCTCCGATTCAAATTTTGCCTACCTTAGGCTCAAAGGTCCCATGAATCTGCAACTACTGTTTAGCATCAATTGTGTGAGGATGAAAAATCCAGAAGAAGGTCGTCGGATGAGTATTTCTGGTCGGTGAAAAACTATGTGAATTTTTGCTTTACTTGATCGGAATAAAGAAGTAATCTCCTCGGTATATCTCATTGACAAGTATTGTTGGTCGGTAGATTCGCCGGATTATTTTTTTTTATTGGTCGGCGGTCATTGTTTTTACCAATTACCTCCCCTACCAATGCGATCACAGTACCAAAGTTTTGTTCACTTGCACTGGGTGATCGGCGACTTGAAATTTATGTGGTCTCGACCTCCTATCTGTTGGTCGGTGAGGAACAAATTTCCCTCTGACTGATCCGCGACACCAGGTATTATACAAGTTGAGGGTTTCCCAACCTCTTATGTGTTCATCGCCCACATGTATGTCCGATCGACAACATCTATATTACTGATCAATAGCAAATGATAAGACCCGTTTGGAATGTTTGGGTCTCAATAGCTGATTATGTTCATTCATATTCCACAAATTTTGATGGCTTGGTCGGCAGCATTTTTGTTGGTCGGCACCATCTACTGTTGGTCGGCGACACCTGGTCGTTACCCGACCAAAATTTGTTTACCGGACCATCCTTGCTGGTCGGTGGTCATTTACGAAGAAAACACGAACAACTTCACTAAATTTTCCAATCACGGTCAATAAAATCTTCTGGTCGGAGGCACCTGATTCTAGTTGGCAGAAGTTATATATTGGTCGGTGGAGGGCTTCACCCAGGTTGAAATGCCTCCCGACCAACTAAACTAGGTGAAATTTTATTATTCGGAGACATCTAATGGTGGTATGCAATTGGTTGGTGAACCTATTTGTTGATCGAGAATTTCACCAAACCATTTTTGTTGGTCGGTGGTAGGCTGTGAAGATCCATCAGCAACAATGGAGTAGATCGGCAACACCTCGGTGGTTGTTTCAAAACAAGAACATTTGGTCGACATCTACTTTTGATAACAAAGAAATAGTTGGTCAACAACTTAAAAGGCCAAAGTTGGTCGGAAACAAGTTTTAGCCAAAACAAAGGCTTCTTGATCGTATGTACATGGTCGGCAGATCAAAACGAAGGCATCCCAACACTGACGTCACACTATGCTGGTCGGCGATACCACTGGTCAGAGATGGTTATCACATATTGACGAGGAATGCTGGAATGGAGGGATGACAAATTTATTTGCCCGGATTATTAATTTTGACAAAGTCAAAATTATGACCATTGCTACCTATTTATTTTTCTCACACTTCTCTAACAAAATAAATGTTTTAAAATTAAATAAAATATATCCCTGAACTTTATCTTAGAATAAATTTTTCGATCCCATATTTGAGCATTTATTTAAAAATAAAATTATTTTATAAAAAGCCCAAATCAAACCTTATGACATCTAGTTGATAAAAAATTGCTCACATTGACACACATTTGGCACAAAACATTTTATTTCATATTTCGAAATTTTTATTGCCTTATGTCTGAGCTGATACATATTATATGATATTTAGCTGAAAATTTTTGCTAATGATAATATCTATGAGAATCAATCTCAACAGGTGTTCGAGCAACTTATTAAATGCCTCATGTACAAGATTCAACCCCAACAGTTATCCTTTTATCATGTATTATACATCAAGAGGAGCTCCACGACTTACTATTTGTTGGTCGATGTCATCTATTTCTACTCGACAGTTCTCATACACTTGGTCGGCATCAAGTCGGCAACAATCCTCCACCAAGTTTTAGTTTACCAATTCCAGTCATCAACAAAGAACGGTTGAAAATTTTCTGGCATAGGTCGGCTATAAAAGGTCGGGGCACCTCATAATTGTAAGTATGGCTGAATGATTATGGGAGAGCAGGTCGGCAACCAGTACTACAACAATAAACATCACCAGCACCAATTGTGTTGGTCCACTATATATAGCTAGTCGGAAAAATCAAATGTTGGTCCGAGGCATTTCATTATGATCGGTGATGGATATTATGCAATTTGAGGAGTTCCCGAGCTCACATTCGTTGATCGGCTACATCTATTTATACTCGGATGTACCTATTGTTGGTCGGCGTGTATATAGTTGGTTGAGAAAATAAATTGTTGGTCAGCAACATCTCAACCTTGGTCGGAGGCAGTAGAAAGCTAATACCAGAATTGAAAATTGACGATTCCTTTGGTTCAGTCTTTTTGATTTTGACTAAATCACTACTTCGCTGCCAAAGGACAGGACTATCCCCTTATTCCTATCCTTATCCTTTATTAATTCAAAACATGAAATTCCTAATTGAAAATTTTCATGGAGAAAAATTAAAATGCATACTTGGTTATTTTCTAATCCACATAAACTTTATGTGAAAAATATTCCAAGACCAAAAAATTATATTTGAGCATTTATTGAATTTCAAATAATTCCTAAAATGATAAATAATTTCTAAAAAACCAATTTATATTTGGCCCTTTACTTAAAATTAAAATTCCTAGCATTTTTATTAAAATTTGCTCATGAAATACATGTGTGGCACAAAAATATTATTTCATATTTTGAAATTTTTATTATTTTATGCTGATACACATCACATATTGTTTGGCTGAATAATTATTCTCATGATAATAATTACTTTCTCTAGTCTCGACATGTGCTCAGGCAGCTTATTAAAATTTCATAAAGACGAGATTCAATCCCGATGAATGCTCTCGTAAACCTCTGGAAACTATTATTGCTCGACATCAGGTAATTTTGCCTCGACATATCAGCCAACATATATTATTTCATTTTTTGAAATTAATATTTTTATTTCTCAAACATATACCTATCATATATTTATTGGATGATTAAATTATTCTCATGACTAATCAATTCAGCCTACACATATGGTGGAGCAAGATATTAATTTTTACAGGTACAAGACTCAACGTCGACGAATGCTCGGAAACAATCTGGAAACTATTATCATTTCACCTCAGCGAGGCATTATATATTTTATTATTACTCGGAGATATCGGCTCAAGCACAAATTATTCTATATATCCCTTGGGATTCATATTGTATATTCATCTCAACGTGGAACTCGGCGAGATATTCATATTCAGCTTCGAGGAAGAACTATAACATTTATTATATTTCACCCCCAACGAATAGTTGGTCGGGGTAATTCTTATTTATATTCAGCATGGAGCTCGGAAAATTTCTTCTCTCTATATATATTCAGCTTCAAGGATGTCTCCAGTAATTACTATATCTTATTCCCAACAATCCGTTGGTCTGCTCCGAGGAAGTCTCCATCATTTATTATAAAAAATCCACCAACTCTGATTGGTCGGGAATAAAAAATTTCCCAGAAATACCAACTACGGTTGGTTGGGAATAAAATCCACCAACTCCGGTTGGTCGGGAATAAAAAATTTCCCAGAAATACCACCTACGGTTGGTTGGGAAGGAAATCCACCAACTCCGGTTGGTCGGGATTAAAAAATTTCCCAGAACTACCAACTACGGTTGGTTGGGAAGAAAATCCACCAACTCCGGTTGGTCGGGAATAAAAAAATTTCCCAGAAATACCAACTACGGTTGGTTGGGAAGAAAATCCACCAATTTTGGTTGGTCGGGAATAAAAATTTCCCAGAAATACCAACTACGGTTGGTTGGGAAGAAAATCCACCAACTCCGGTTGGTCGGGAATAAAAAATAGCCCAGAATCACCAACTATGGTTGGTTGGGAAGAAAATCCACCAACTCCGATTGGTCGGAAATATAACATTTCCCAGAAATACCGACTACGGTTGGTTGGGAAGAAAATCCACCAACTCCGGTTGGTCGGGAATAAAAAATTTCCCAGAAATACTAACTACGGTTGGTTGGGAAGAAAATCCACCAACTCCGGTTGGCCGAGAATAAAAAATTTCCAAGAAATACCAACTACGGTTGGTTGGGAAGAAAATCCACCAACTACGGTTGGTCGAGAATAAAAATCCACCGACTACGGTTGGTCGGGAATCAATCTCCATCAACTCCGGTTATACGAACAACAGACAGTAGGTGGAGCAAATCTTATTGTCTATGCAAAATAAGAAAATTTGTCAAATAACATACTTCAAGGCCGAGAAAGCATTCAAAATTCATATTCCAAACTTGGGGGCTTCTATTACAAATTCTGTTGTTCATTCGGTGGCACATTCTCATAACATCATGCAGTCGAGCATCAAATTCAACTCCATAAACTTACATAGTCGGGGCCCCGACTAATTATCATTCAGAAGTTGTTTTTCTTGCTCGAGAATTAGTTTTGATATTGAAGTTCAGGAGGCTATTGAAGTTCAGGAGGTGCATTCAGAAGTTCAGGAGGCATATTCAGGAGTTATTATGCACATGCTATTGAAGTTCAGAAGTCAAATTTAGCATCTACAGCACCGAGATCTTTACTACTACTATCCCGACCAATAATGAAAAAGAAGTTGTATGAAAATGTTTCGAAGTCCACCACTAGCTTGATACATTGAAGAATTGGGTTCAAAAGCTAGAATGTTACTCGACAAGGTATTTAGAGGACCATAAATCAGAAGAATCAAGCACGTGAAGTTATCACTCAGTTGCTCGGCACATAAGGCAGTTGGTCGGCTAGCAAACCAATCAACATACTTGAAGATTATGACAAGCTACAAACTGCATACTATGGCATGGTTGCATCCAAATTCCCAGGGGTGATACATAGCACACGGAGTTCCTCAAAAGAAAGATTAGCAACCATCGATCAGCCTGCATCATATGTCCTCCATGAGATAATGCACTTTATGTTGAACAAATCAAGAAGGTAGATCAATAATTTCACGAGCACCGAGTAACACTGCAGAATAAATACTCCATCCTTTCAGTAAACCATCGAGCATGGAGCATTGGGGGCTTATGTTGATGCAAAAATTCTCCATCTACGAGGACCAATCAGAAAAGGACGCATGTCATCCTAAGTGGCAATATTCGGCACCCGAGGAGAGTTGGTTAGTACCCGAGGAGAGTTAGTCGGCACCTGAGGAGAGTTGGTCGGCACCCGAGGAGAGTTAGTCGGCATCCGAGGAGAGTTGGTCGGCATACCAACCAGGAAGATCAAAGGATAACTATGCTTTTAATGTGCATTAATGAAGATGACAGCGCATTTAATGAGCCTTAATGTACATTTATACTGTATTAATAGATGACAACACATAACATACCAAGCAATTCAATAATTAGATTCATTGAATGTAGACATAAATGTCTACATACAATGAATCTCTTTATCTCCCATCACTATAAACACATGTATTCCCTTAGCCAAAAGGGAGGAGATCTGACAACGATGAGAGACCATACACAAGATACACCCTTTTTATCCCTTTCTCTACCACATTGTGCTATTGTAAACCCCTGGGAATAAAATAACAGTGGACGTAGGCTTCTTTCTTATAGCCGAACCACTTTAAAAATCTTTGTCTCTCATGTGCTTGATTGGATTGCTTTTATCTATTTATCTGTGAACATAAAAATCGGATTCGGTCCAATTTTTTTCATCAACAACTATAATGGTTACAAACATGAGTTTAGTGCTCCTAAGACTCCTCAAAAAAATGGTATCGCCGTGAGAAAGAATCGTACTCTTCAAGAGATGGCACGTGTTATGTTATATGCCAAGAATTTGCCTAAATATTTTTGGGTAGAATCTATTCGTACTACGCGTCACATTATCAATAGGGTCTATCTTAGAAAGAATTCCAAACAAACCCCCTATGAACTTTGGTATAAGAAAAAGCCCAACCTTAAGCACCTTAGAACCTTTGGTAGTACTTGTTATATATGAAAAGATAGGGAACACTTGTCCAAATTTAAGAGCCGGGGAGATAAAGCTATCTTTCTAGGTTACTCGCCTAACAGTAGAGCCTACCGTGTTTATAATCTTCGCACTGAAACCTTGATGGAATCCATAAATGCAATTGTAAGTGACACTACTGTAGAGTTTAAGACTGGTGAATCAACTATTGAGGAAAAGCCTACAAATGTTTTAGAAAATGACTCTCCAGAAATAGATGACTCATTACCAATTGAGATACCTGAAGTACCTAACTGGGTTTCTAAAGATCATCCCATGAATAATGTTGTTGGTAATCCTAGTGAGCATGTGCATACAAGATCTCAATTAAGAAATTATGCACATTATGCATGTTTTGTTTCCCTAGTGGAACCAAAGAATGTGAATGAGGCATTGAATGACTCTCACTGTATTTCTGCTATGCAGGAAGAACTTCTTCAATTTGTCATTCATGATGTTTGGTATCTTGTACCTAGGCCTAATCACAAAAAGGTTATTGTCACACATTGGATTTTTAAAAATAAGCCTAATGAAAGTGGGATAATTATTAGAAACAAAGCTAGATTAGTTGCTCAAGGATATTCTCAAATTAAAGGAATAGATTTTAACGAAACATTTGCTCCTGTTACTCGTTTAGAATCTGTTCGCCTTCTCTTTGCCATAGCTTGCCACTTGCATTTTACACTTTACCAAATGGATGTCAAATCTGCATTCCCTAATGTAATATTGACTGAAGAGACCTATGCGGAACAACCAAAAGGGTTCATTGACCCTCAATATCCAAATCGTGTATTTCGTCTTAAAAAGGATTTGTATGGCCTTAAACAAGCGCCTAGAGCCTGGTATGAGCGTCTTTCCAGCTTCCTCTTAGATAAAGGTTTTAAAATAGGTGGAAATGATCAAACCCTATTTTTCAAACATTTTGGTAAACACATCATTATTGCTCAATTTTATGTTGACGATATTATCTTTGGATCAAATTCTCCCTCAAAAGTAAAATCCTTCTCTGAGATTATGCATAAAGAGTTTCAAATGTCTCTTATGGGGGAGTTGCAATTTTTTAGGTCTTCAAGTCAAACAAAATTCAGAAGTATTATTTGTCTCGCAATCTAAGTACGCTTTAGAGATAGTAAAAAAATTTAGCCTTGAGAGTGCTAAAGATGCTAAAACTCCCATGAGTACTACGTTAAAACTATCTAAAGACGAAACTAGAAAATCTATAGATCCAACTCTATATTGTAGTATAATAGGAACCTTGATATACCTTACTGCCTCGCGTCCTGATATAATGTATGCTGAGTGTGTATGTGCTCGTTATCAAAATAACCCTAAAGAGAGCCATCTATCTTCTGTTAAAAGAATCATTAAATATGTAAAAGGCACTCTGAACCTAGGACTTTGGTACACTAGTGACACACCAAGCACTATAATTGGATACACTGATGTTGACTGGGCTGGGTGTACTGATGATAGTAAAATCACATTAGGAGCATGTTATTATATAGGTAATAATTTGGTAGGATGGAGTAGTAAGAAACAAAACTGCACATCACTCTCAATAGCTGAATCTGAACACATAGCCGCTGGAAGCTGCTGTGCTCAATTACTTTGGCTTAAACAAATTCTAACTGATTATGGTATTCAAGAAAACCAATTGCATCTCTATTGTGATAATCAAAGCGCGATCAATATCTCTAAAAATCCTATTCAACACTCGCGAACAAAACACATAAAAATAAGACATCACTTCATACGCGAATTGGTTGAAACTAAGGAATTGGAAATCAATTATCTTCTTACTGATTTGCAACTCGCAGATATGTTTACCAAACCTTTAGATTACAATCGATTTATTTCTTTGCATAAATCTATAGGTATGGTGTGTGCTGATTAATCTCTTTGATCTCTATATTTTTTTTCCCTTTATCTATTTGAGACAAAATAGGGGAGAAATTTGAGTCTAATGAATCGTTTTACATATGCTAACCAGCTTGATCTTAGTGATTCATTGTAGGATTCTGTACAGTTATTCTCAACAGTTGTAATAGGGTATTAAATTGTAAATAGTTGAGTTATGTACTTTAGCTTTCTAGGAAATGGGTAGATAGAATTTTTTTAGGAATAGGTTTCCTTATTCTTGTTGCCCTACGAGTTCTAGATGACTCAAAGGAGATTTTGCCTCATATTTCCAAAGGGAGAGATTGAAGCACCTTATACTCTTGACTCAATTGAGTCTGTATCGTATAAGTGTTCATCTAGTTTGGAAATTGTGAAAAAATTGTGTCTATCCTAGAAATCAAAGAACCCCAGAGTTTGGTTTGCTATTTCATTCCTCTTGCTTGATTGATCTAGATAATTTTACCAACACTCACACACATTAGAATTGCATTCATACATTTCATATTGCATATAATTGTTGAGTGTGTTTAAATCCCTAAAATTGTTTTTTAATATTTTTTTCGGAATTTATAAACTTTTAAAATAAGGTTTTTATTAATTAAAATTTGTTTTTATAAGTTTTGGGGTCAATCTGCAATTATGTATTGGTGGTTATATTGGTTGGATGTTTGCTTGGGTAGAATCCGAAAGCGGTAGAGACTTCATGGTGAGTTTGTAATTATGTTTGGATGCGCGTTTGTTAACCCATTTTTGCCCAACATCTGTTGCATCCTTATTGGTTGCATTTTTGTTTCTTTGAAGAGAGTAAACCAGCGTTGGTTGACAGCCCTTGGATCGTTTTTATCAACGATCTGCATGCGCTCCTACATAATCCATGTGAACCTTTTTTTATCCAATCAGGAGTGTTATAACCATTGCCTCTATTTAAACCATTGGATCAAAGTCAATCATACATGATCAGATCCTATCCCTTGATCATGGTCTGTGTTCTCGAATCTTCTCAGCCTCCTATAAAAGGACCCCTACCCTTATCGATCTGAGACTTTTTCCACTTTGTTCATTCGAGAGAGAAGAGAGAAGAGAGGAGAGAGAGAGAAAATAGAGTTAGGAAACCCTAACCCTAATTCGTCCAAAACTATTTCAAACCTTAACCTCCTTTAAAACCTGTATATAACAAACACAACCTTGAGTGTTTGAGAGATTTTGAGTGATTGGTTTGTTAGTTTTGTTGCTGTAACCTCTTCGTTCCCAGATCTTGTTATCAACTTAAACAGATTTTTGGATCTGTGTTTCTTCTTTTATAAAAACCTTAGATCTAAAACTTTGCATGTTATATTACACATAGATCTACATTTTTAGTTTCTCATCTTGAGAAAATATTTGTTGATTTGGTTCTGTAAATGTTTTTAACTTCAAAATCAACAAAATACTTTTCTGTTTCTAGTTCTCTTGAAACAAGACCTTTGACCTAGTTTGGAGTCGCACTTGTTGATTTTCAATCTCAAAAATATTTTCAAAAACTGAGATTGATTAAGATCTTGATACTTCTTCTGAGCAAGATAGCCGTGGATTCTGGGATTATTGTAAAGGTCAAATAAGGTTAAGTTTTGTGAGAAGAGAGAAATAGAAAATCACAGCATATAGTTCTTATATGTAATTTATTAGGACTGGTTGTATGAAATAAGTGTGTGTGCGTGCATGCATGTGTTAGAAAGCACCTCCACAAACACTATCACCCTACCACACTAAAAGTGTTGGTAATAAGATCTCAATAACAAGAGTCGACGTACAGAACTTGAACAAATTAGAAGTTTGCAAACTGGGAGAACAACATCAACAATCAGAACTGCAGAGAAGTTATAAGGACACCAGTGGGTACATTCCTAAACTTATATAGGTCTGAGTTATATGCATGTTTGTTATATGGTTTGTAACTATTAAAATTTGTTTTAGTGGAATTTTTGGTTTACTCCGTAGAGGGAGTCGTGGATGTTTCCTCAGTTGGGTGAGGTTTTACCACGTAAAAAATTCTTGTTCTTAATCTTTCTACATCTCCTCATCTAATTATTAGTTGTGCTGTGTTTAAAGTTTTTTAAACTAATTTATTAAACCTTAAAAATCTTGACCAGATCTCGTACATATTTTTTAAACACATCTTGTGATTAATGAGTTTTATTTTTAAAGAAAAGAGTTTCTTCAAAAAACTCTTCGGAGTTGCTTAAATAGTTTAATTTTATATTAAACGGCTTTAGTAACAGATTTTCAGAGCTGCCTACGTACCTCTGGGGATTTTGATAAAAAATTATTTTTCTTGAAAAATGTTTTTTTACAGAGGATCGGGCCCACGTAGTTCTGGGTAGAGGGAAATGAAGACAGTTTTTTTTTTAAATAGAAGGGAGATGAGAAGATTCGTAGCACGCCGAGATTTTGGACTAAGGATAGAATTTCTGGAGATGGTACAGGTTGACTGGACGAGCTATCTCTTCCCCATCTAGGTCAGTGAGCATGGCGGCACCGCCGGATAAGATTTTCTTCACAATGTAGGGGCCGCTCCAATTGGGCTTGAATTTCCCTATGGGGTCCCAGATGGGTTCTATTATCTCCTCGAGGGCTAAATCCCCTTCCCGGACACCATGGTCTTTGACTCTCTTATTGAATGATCGTGTTATTCGGTGATGGTACCCCTGTATGTGGTAAAGAGCTTTCAATCTCCTTTCATCTAGGAGGGTCACCTCGTTGAGACGGCTTTGGCACCAGTCTTCTTCGCTAACTTTGCTTTCGAGCATGACGCATAGCGAGGGTATTTACAGATCCACAGGTAAGAATGCTTCCATGCCGTAGACCAGAGAGTAGGGGGTAGCCCCAGTAGATGTTCGGATTAAGGTTCAATAGCCCCACAGGGCGTACGGGATCCGATCGGCCCAATTCCTACAGCTTTCGATCATCTTGCTGATGATGGCTTTGAGGTTCTTATTGGTGGCTTCAATTGCGCCATTAGTCTGAGGTCGGTAGGGAGATGATTTGTGTCTCTGAATCCCGTACTCATTGACTACTTCTCTGACTTCTTCTTCAAAGTACAACCCGTTATCTGACACTAACTCGTGCGGGACCCCATATCGACAGATGATATTTTTCTTGAGGAATTTGGCCACTTTCTTGGCGTTCAATATTGCGTATGACTCAACTTCGAACCATTTGGTGAAGTTATCAATGGCAACTAGGATGAACTCATGTCTGTTTGAAGCCTTTGGTATAACCTTCCCTATGATGTCGACACCCCAGGTGGAGAACGGCCAGGGAGAGGTCATGTTGTATAATTCTCGCGGAGGCAGGTATTGAAGATTGGAGAACTGTTGGCATTTGAGGCATCTTCGGACATAAGTGGTGCAATCTTTGGCCATGGTGGTCCAGTAGTAGCCCTGTCGGATGATCTTCTTGGCAAGCATGTGACCGTTCATGTGGGGCCCGCATTCCATGCTGTGGATCTTCTGCATTATCTTCTCAACTCATCCCCTGCGATACAGTGTAGATGAGTTCCATCGAAGTTCCTCTTGAGTAGAGATTTATGATAGATGATGTACTAGGCGGCCAGTCTTTAGAGGGTTATTCGGTCTTTCTTGTTAGAACCCTCGGGATACCTACCATATTTGAAGAGGCACCAGATATCATAGTACCAGCAATCGGTTAGTTCGGGATCTTCGGTGGAGACAAGCTCAATATGGTAACAGTGGGTTAGTTTGTCTTTCTTTTGAACTAAGAAGGGGGTCATTGGTATTCCTTCGGGCATGTCGACCATAGAGGCCAAGGTAGCGAGAGCATCGGCTAGGTTATTCTTTGCTCGAGGTAGGTAATGGAAGGTGATATCTCGAAATCGGGAGGCTAACTCTTCTAAGGGGGCATGGAAGGGTTAGAGCTTTTCGTCCTTCACTTTCCACTTTCTGAGCACTTGACCGATGATGAGGGCAGAATCCCCGTAGACATAAAGATATTAAATACCTTTCTTGAGAGAAACTTGAAGGCCTACTATGCATGCCTCGTATTCCGTCATGTTCTTAGTGCAAGGGAAATCCAATTTGATGGCGATGGGAGTGTGGGAGTCATCTGGGGCGATCATAAGTATCCCAATGCCATATCCCTTTTTGTTGGCAGCACCGTCAAAGAACATTTGCCATCGAAGGTTGTCTTGAGCGGTGCAGAGGATATTTTCATTTGGGAAGTCAAAGATCCAGACATCTGTTTCTTCTATGGGGTAATCAGCGAGGTAGTCAGAGATGGATCTTCCTTTAATGGCTTTCTGTGTGATGTACACGATATCGAACTCGGTTAGGAGCATCAACCATTGGGCCATTTGACTCGATAAGGCGGGTTTCTCAAGCAGGTATTTGATGGGATCCATTCGGGATACAAGTTTGATGGGGAAGGCGAGCATATAGGGTCGTAACTTTTGGGTGACCCAGACAAGTGCGTCACATGCCTTTTCCAAAGTAGTGTAGTTGACCTCGTACCCGGCCAATATGCGATTGGAGTAATAGATGGCTCTTTCTTTGTGGGAGTCTTCAAGGTATTGGTCTAGCAAAACCCCAGCTATAGTGTCGGTTATGGTTAGGTATGGGAGCAAAGGGAGACCAGGCTGTAGTGGTATGAGCACTAGAGGTTGGGTAAGATATTATTTGATTCGGTCAAAAGCTTCTTGGTAGGCCTAGTTCCAAACCTTGGTTAAATCCTTTCGGAGGATCTTGAAGATTGGTTCACAGATGGAGGTTAGTTGGCTGATAAATCGGCTGATATATTATAATTTCCCAAGAAAACCTCAGACTTTTTTCTCTGTTCGGGGTAGTGGCATCTCAAGTATGGCCTTCAGCTTTGTGGGATCTGCTTCTATCCCCTTGTCACTGACCATGAATCCTAAGAGTTTTCCCTTTGTAACGCCGAAGACACATTTCTGTGGATTGAGTCCCATCTGATACCGTCGCAGTCGCTCGAAGAACTTCCGGAGAGCGGGAACATGACCTTATCTAGTTTTGGACTTGATAATCATATCATCCACAGAAACCTTGACTTCTTTGTGAATCAGATCATGTCGATATTGGGTAGCAGATAATAATCCATTGGATAAGCTTTATTTAAATCTTGGTAGTACACCTTCCTTCCTGATTTCGGCACAGGTACTATATTTGCTAGCCATTGTGGGATATTCGATCACACGAATGAAGTCCACGTTCAACTATTTGACCACCTCTTCCTTGACCTTAAGAGACCATTCGGTGCGTAGCTTTTTCAATTTTTGTTTAACCGGTTTGTAATCTGGAAGAGTGGGGATCTCGTGATGAGTTATTTCAGGATCAATGTCTAGCATATCATCATAGGACCATGCGAAGACATCCACGAATTCCTTTATCAATTCTTCAAGTTATGCGCGCTCATGCTCGTCAAGGGTGGCCCCTATCGTAATCTCGCGCAGTTGGCTACTAGAACCGAGATTAATAACAACAGTCTCCTCTTCATTAACTTGAATGCGGTTATGTTATTTATTATTAACCTTATTTAGATCAGTTAAGAATTGTTCATTTGCAAAATCATCATCATCAAAAGTTTGATTAGAATCTAAATAGTTAACGTAAGGCACAACAAGATACTCAAAATCTTCATTTATTTCATTAATAGGAAAAATAGCATTGAGAATCTTATCAAAAGAGGTGTCAATTACATTTAAACAAGGATAGACAATAGAGGAAGAAATAGGGTAAACATTGGGGTTAGGGGAGATTTCAGCAGGTAGAACTGGCGCAGCATGCCAGTTGAGGAGAGGTGTATCAGCAGCTTTAATCAGATCAGATGGATCCATTGATGTAGTGCCTGAATGAACCATGCAGAGTGTCGGCCCCAGTGTCTGTAAGTTGAAGGAATCTTAGGAATCACGTTCCTCAGTCTCTTCAGTATCTTTGATGAGCGGTTGTACTCGGTGCTGGAAACTTTTGGCCTGTGGGTATCTATCTTTGAAAAAGATCTCCATTCCAGGCTTCATCTTCTTGTTTGTGTGGTCATACCATGTTTCTGGAAAACCGCAAAAGGGGAAGTCTTCGCCTTCTTTGATGAATCATCCATTCAAGGAGTCTCCTGGGGTAGTTTGGATGCAGTCTAATCCTCTCTTTGGTCGATATTGGTGGATCATTCTGAGCTCTTGTTCTGATGGTTGATACCCCAAGCCACAAGGAGGGAAAGCTTTTTTCAGTTCGATGGGCTCAAGTATCCCTTGCTGCTTTTGCCCTAGACCCAGTACGGGCATTAAGTGCATGTTTCTGAACATCTGAATCACATTGACATTGCCATGAGGGTCATATTCTGGACAAACCCTTTCTTTGAAATCGTCCCCTGCCGAGAGTAGGAGTGGCTCAACTCGAAATCCTATTAGGAGAATATCATTTGACCCGTGTTGTATCTCAAGGATTGGACAGCTGGTGCTTGCACCCTCAACATTTATGTCGTTGCCCGAAATGGTGATGACTCGCCCGTCGGCGAAGAACTTCAATTTCTGATGGAGTGAGGAAGACACACCCTTGATATTGTGGAGCCAGGGTCATCCGAGCAATAGGTTGAAACAAGCTGGGATGTCTATGACTTGAAATTCAACGACAGGGTTTATAGGGCTAACCCCTATTATAAGTTTTATGGATCATATTACCTCTCGACGGCTATTATCGTAGGCACGTAAAGTGGCGGAGGTTGGAGCGATGTCGCTTTCTTTCAGGCCTAAACCCTTGAAGGTTCTCAGTGGGCAGACATTCAAGGCGGATCCGTTATCGATAAGAGAGAGTGGCATGGCCTTCCCCATAACTTCGACAGAGATATTGAGTACATGATTGTGATTTGGCCCAATTCTGGGGATTTTTTCTTTAGAAAATGATAGCATTCGGGTAGAGGTCAAGGATCCGATCATATTTACCGCTTCTTCGGGTGTGGTAGAAGCAGGAAATGTGGGTCCAGTGAGCAGCTTGATTAAAGCATTTCTGTGAAGCTGAGAAGACATGAAAAGCCCCCATAGAGTGATGTTAGCTTGAGTTTCATTCTGTTGATTGAGGATCTTGCTCTCCTCGATGGTCATCTCTAGCATAGGAAGGTTTTCAACGCCCTTCCCTTTGTCATTTGCTGGTAGTGAGCTTGGAACCTGGTAATGTCTTCGTGATCTGGTCATGTGATTTACTGAAGAAGGGAAGAACATAAATCCCATTTCCTCATCAATCTCAGGTTGTTCTGTCACCCTGTTTATTTCTCTGAGGAGTTCTTCAAATGATATCATCCCACATATATCGGCTACTGGTCCAGTTCTTCCTGAAGCTTTTCTTCACTCGAATCTTCAAATTCTCTCCCACCCATCCAGTGGAAATAATTCTGTCTTTCCATGTAAAGTCAATGCATTCCACAACTTCAATGTCTTCTTCATATAGGTCTTCCCATTCTGTGGGGATATGTATGGTTGAAGGGACCAAGAAACCTTGTAGCTTAAAAGTATCAAGTTACCTGGTGATACTACAAATGCTGTTGGTTTTCTCGAATAATTCTGCCATAATCTGGACAACATCATCTAGGCTGCCTTCATCGGTTGGTACCACCCACTTGCCTGAATCTCGGGCCCATTTCCGTGCTTCCAAGAACAGTGTACTGAACCTTTGGCAATTGATGACCATCTGTGAGGGAAATTTCAACCCGAACTCTAGGAGTTGGTTTAAGACCTTTGATAACTCCATACTTCCATTTTGAGAATGGGTACCGACAGCGATGCATGCTCTGGTAAGGAGTGACAGTGCCTGATCAGCGAGGCTAGTAGGGTGTAGGAGGAAATATGGGCAAATTTGAAGTGGTTTAGGAGAGTATATGGGTGTGATTTGAGTTGAGGGATCAAAATATGGGTTTCCTTCTAAGAAGATGGCATTGGCATGATTTGGGAGTGGATTGTGAGTAGTATTTGGCTTAGGATTGGCTGGTGGGGCGATGGTACTCCGATCAATGAGATCTTGGATTATGTTTCGGAGGTGAAAGCATTAGTCAGTGGTATGGCCAGCAGTTTGGTGAAAGGCACAATGAGAATCGGCCTTGAAGTTTCTTGGGAGTGGATTTGCCAATGGACGGGGATCCAAGGGTTTGATGAGGTTTTGACTTAACAGGGATTAGTAAACTTTGGAGAGGGGAGCATGGAGCGCAGTGTATTCCCTTCATATGGGGGAAGGGCAGCTTTCTGGTGCCCATGATGTGGTTGGTCGAGAGATGTTATTGACGATTGAGACTGTAGCACTGGCAGGCTTGTCATACTTTCTAGGGATGAACTGTCTGGACACCTTATTCGGTTCAACCTCTATTTTAACAAGGCTTTCCTCCATTTCTACTCCCGCTTCTCTGAGAGCTCGGAAGTGGGGATAGTATTGTCCTCCCATCGTCGCTCGGACATGGGGCAAGAAATTCTTCTTCACTATGTTGACCTGTTCTTCCTCAAATGGTCGATTGGTCATGGTAGCTGCTTGCTCCCTCCACCGGGTTATGAATTTATTGACTGATTTCCCAAGGTTCTATTTGAGCAGCTCTAAATCACGACGGGTGACCTCAAGCACTTCGTTGTATTTATACTGCGACATGAATTCTCGGGCTACATCCTCCTAGCTACGGATTTTGGATTCCTCGAGAGACAAAAACCATCGGAGGGCACTATCCTTCAAAGTTTTCTGAAATAATTGGGCCATCACCTCTTCAAAATCCCATAGTAAAGTCATGGAACGATGATAACTGCGATGATGAACAATCGGGGGTCCACTCCCTTGGAACTTCTCGATATTTGGCATCTTAAACTTCTCAGGTAACCTCGCTTTAGGATAAGGAGACATGTGGGTATAGTCTACATAATTCCCAAATATTCTGACTTAGTCGAACTTTTTAGTGAGCATCTTAAGATCCTTTTTGACTTTATTCAACTCTTCCTCTTTTGGATCAACAACCATAGGCAGGTTAGCCATAGGCTGGGCAATATTTGGCATCGGTAGCTAGGCAAGCGGCAGCCCATTGATCGGAGGGGCACGTGGAGCGTGTTGATATTCTTTGGGAACCCAGATAGGCTTGGGTGGACCCATAGCACGAGGGAATAGGGCCTCGGTCTCTTGAGGAATAGGAACCTGGTTTCGTTGCATCTCTCAGACCTCAGTTTGGAGGTTGTCAATCTTGGACACGAGCTGAGCTAGGATCGCCATAAGATTCGGCTGGATGACTGGTACTTGATCTGCATTCTCCATGGAAAGTGGATGAATTTTGGACTCATAAGAAGTAGTAGAGAATGGATGAAACTCCGGGGTGATTTGACTGAAGACCGAAGCCAATAGGGAGCCAGACCAAGGGCTTGTGATTGACATGAGAAGGCGTAGAATGGGATTTATTTTTGAGAAAAAGGAAAGAAACTATTTTGGGATTTTTTATAAAGAAGGGAGAAATATTTTTGGAGATGGAACTCAGCATGATTATTACGATTATTATGTTCTCACTTGTATTTAATTCTCCTAAATGCAATGCCGAACGGGACCCGAGACTGGAAAAGTGGGGTTTTTAATATATGCGAAGCTACGGCTGGACTTGTACCCAGGCTCATGAACAGGGTCCCATTTTAAAAATGAACGAAAATTTGGGCGACAGGCCAACCTGGAATTTCGGTAGAGTTTCGGGTTGAAACCGGCAATCTAAAGTGTGTGTCCTAGGTTTGACACCTATATGCGGGTATGCAGTTGGTTGGGTGAATCGGAATGGGTTCCCCCTTTGGCGTGACTTCCATGATATACGTCTTGCTCTTGTGGGCAATCGGTATGTGTGGACAAGCCATTTGATATACTGAATGTACGTGAATTGCCTCACTATATACCTCATGGAGACGGTACGTGTGAGAGAGAATTTGATATACTCAGCGTACGTGAATGAATTCCCTGTGATATACCTCCCGTCATGACTTCGGTCAAGCAGTACGATGCGGGGGAACCGTTCGATATACGTCGAAGGTACTTGGCCAATGGAAGGTGAGAGTCATATCGCTTAGGCTAACTGTGCCTTGCAGGACCAGCGCCCATCACAAAGTGACCCTCCAGTTACTGGGTAAAATTTGGTCAATAACAATGCTCTTTGGTGATGTCGTGTGAATCATGCAAGATTCTCTTATTAGTATCTTATGATGAGAATGCTTTTCTTGATTATGCCAAACAGGGCGAAAAGTACAAGTACCAAAGGTACACCAAGTATGGATGGGTGATGCATGCAATATGTGGATATATGTGATCCTAGGTGCACGTGGTGTGAAGTGTACATGGAGAATTTTCTGCAAGTGTGTGAACAGAAGAAAAAGCATGGGATACACATAGAAAAGGGGAACATGCAGATATAGGGGAAAATATAAACAAATATAACATCCATGTAAATAGAGTCAAGCCCTCAAAAAATTTAAAAATCCCCAATAGAGTCGCCACTGTGGCCATCCCCGATCCTCGCCTCGGGAGAGCGGGTGAAGGAGGATCTTCGGGTCCCGCGCGTCCCTCTCGAGAGCGCTTCGACCGGCGTCGTTTGAGATAAGGTGTAAAAATGTAGAGAGATTTAGAGTCGCCAGTCTATTTTACTCAAAATAGATAAAAGAAAAAGGGGAATCCATCCCGAAGGACGACATCCAAAGACATACTGGTGCATACGAAACCAAAAATGATTCGAGAAGGGTTTGGAGTCTAAGTTACGAAATGGGAAGGTGTTAGGCACCCATTCCGCCCTTTCGGTCTCTCATGGATGTTTGCTATTTTCCTTTTTTATTTTCTCCGTGATATTTGTGCATGTGTATATATATAGTGGAGATAGGAATCCTCGACTTGTATCATGGAGAGATAAAGCGAGTCATCCGTAGGAAAGTATAAATATCATATTAGAAAATAAGATTTATGCGATTACCCTTACGTTGATCGTTATAATGGAATGATAATGCACATGGAGTGATATGTCACTAAGAACAAGTATATAGAATATAAGAAAATTGGTTTTAGAGAAGATAGGAAATGAGAGAGGAAGTGAGAATAGGACTTGAGTCTCGGGTTTTATCCCGAGACGCCTACATAGCCTATAAAGGCATCAAATTCCACGTAATTCGCATATAAAATGAGGGGTGGGGTTTATCCCATGAATCAAAATGGGGGATCTCTTATTTGTGAGTGTATATGTGTGTGGAAAAGGTGTTTTAGTTGTGAGAAAAGTGTGAGAAAAGTATGAGAATCCCTATTTGGAATTTATGAGCAAACCCTCTTTTTCTTGTTTTTTGGGTTTTATTTATATGAAAATAAGAGATGTGCAATAATACTAAATAAAAATTATATTAGGATGTGTGAAATGAGATAATAAAAGTGCTAAGTAATAAAACAAGTTATTGCGAATTTAAGAGACTTTGAAGAGAAAGTTGAGAAAGTTAGACCTTCTTGAAGATCTTGAGCTTGATCTTGAATGTTGGAGAGCAGCCCTTTCACTTGGATGATGATGGAGAGTATCTAATTCATTAATTTTGATGAAAAGGATGATGAAAAGTGAAAGTTAGTAAGGGATTTGGATGTTGAAATCGCGCTGCCTTCGAGAGAGGTTTTTGGGATTCGCTGAGAGCGATTTGTATCAAATCTGGGCTCCCTTTGCAAATGAGGTGAAGGCCTCCTTTTATAGGACCAGGTCACTGCCGATCGGCATAGACCTGGTCCTGCCTATCGGCACCTACCGATAGGCATGGTCAGGAACCTGCCATTTGGCAGTGTGTTTCTGGCCTCTTCGGAAAATTGGCTGTCGAGGGCAAACCGTTGGTCAGAATCGCGCACGGGGTGGACCATTGGAAAGGTAATTAAGATACCTTTGAGTTACCTTGGATCTCTCCCGGGTTCGATAGTGTTGACTTTGGGTCAAATATGGCTCGGAAGCGTTTGTCGTTCCATTGGACGGGGAATTATTCGGACGCAAACGGATCATTCGTTCGCATGGTAAGTCTGAATCATGCACGGGGTGGACCATTGGAAAGGTTAGGAGATGTACTTCGACATTCCAAATAGTTTGACCCGGTTTGGGGAGTTGACATTGGTCAACCGGTCCCTAAAAGCATTCAGTAACCTCTTGGAGTCAAACGGATCGTTCGTCCGCATGATAAGTCAGAATTGTGCACGGAGCAGACCATTGGAAAGGGGTTTTAGTGGCCTTCGAAGATTCATTCAGCCTTGGTCGAGCTGAAGAGTTTGACTTTTTGGTCAAACGGATCCTGGGAGTGCCCGATGGCTTCTAGGTCAGTACTCGGGGAATGACCAGGGTTTGTAATGATGAAGGGAGGTACTAGGGACCTAAGGATAGTTAAGGGGTAACAGAATGGGGTGTCTACAGTAGTATACCATGCCACAGATTCATAGACTCAAGAATATAAGCAGAAGATGATATGTTATTATTATTAATATTAATATTCAATAAAATAGTTATGACCTTCATTTTGAACATCTCCTTTAATAAATAACCCTTACCACATACATTCCATATTTACTAAGAAAAAACTTGTTAGAATGAAACATAACTTTAAATCATTTATTTCTTAGTACGGATCTAGAGATAAGATTGATTCAAAGGTCTGGCAGATATAACACATTGTTGACAGTGAGTTCCTTGCCCGAAGTCACCTTCAACATAACCTATCCTGGGCTTTAACTTTGGAAGTTTTGAAATTTTCCATAAATAGTTGTTCTCCATTTATGACTGGTCAGTTTTGAACATCTTATTATCCGAGTAAATGTGGCTTATAGCACCAGTATTCATCTGACATTGTTTCGTTTCTCCAATCATATTTATTTTAGAGACAACCACTGAGAGGTGTGTGTCCAAAACATCACCATATAATTTCTCGACCTAAATCATGTGCTCTGGGGAAATTTTTTTCTTAAACTTCTCTTGCTTATTCAGTTTGTGATAATCCTTGGCACAATAAACTTGCTCATTCTAATTAAAGTACGTTCCTTTTAACTTTTGAGAGGAGTTGCCCAGTTAAATTGAGCCTCCCCATTGTACTTCCTCTTTTTATGTATTTTTTGAACTTCCTCTATCACATTTGCTTTAGCCTCCATAGGATTTCATCCGGATTTCCTTTTAGACATTCGGTTACCTTCCTCTATCCTTAACTGACCAATCAAGTCCTCGAGCCCCATATGTTTACGTTTGTGCTTCAATTAGTTTTTAAATTCTTTCAAAAAGGGTGATATATTTTCAATTATTGCTTCCAATTTGAATGCTTGACTTAAAACCATATTTCAACACTTATTCATGAAAAATAAAATGAAAATATTGGACTTGGGTAATGGTAGTCTTTAAATCTGAAATTTTAGAATCAAGTAATCCGTTGATAATGAATTTCTTCTTGTCGGCGTCATCCGTTTATACTTTTTTTCCAACGACTACTATAACAACTTTGAAGTTTCTATTGGACTATACACGTTGTATAACGTGTTGTCCCATTCGTTAAGGATATAATTTTTGGATAACAAGTCAGAATGGTTTTATGTTTCAACAATGACCAAAATCGTCTTATTCGTTTGTGTATCATCAACTATGGGTGCATATTATTGTAGAAACCTTGAAAGATTTAGAATTGTGAGATGAAACAACATTTTATGTTGTTGTCTCTTAAAATCAAGTCTGTTGAATTTTTTGGGCTTCTCACCCAAGTTACATGAGACAGAATGGTTATAGTCAAGTTAATGTTAGTCTGATTGATCATATTATTATCAAACGATGAAGTTGTCATTTTTCTCCTAATTTTTACAAATTCAATATCAATTTTCTATTATTATACGAGAGTACTTTTTACTTTAATATGTTTGTTTAAAATCCTACAGTATAAAAAACATAATATAAATTTGTATTTTATGATTACAAAAAAATTTGAAAATCAGTGTCTTACAAAAACATTATTTATGTATTATAATATTATTTAGTAAAGTAGAATATATGAAAAGGAGATTAATAAAGTTAATTAAAATCCAAAATTTCATCATAAGATTGTTATTGCATGAATATATTTTTACTGAATACTGTTGAATATAGTGAACACAAAAAATAAGAACTTACAGTTCGTGATTATTATAATCATTGATGTTTGTAAAAGATGATTGAGTCAAACATTGGATGCTCTCTCCTTAAGACATAATTGACCTCCGCTATGGTGTGTATGATAAATGGAAAATGAGTGTCTGCCTCGAAGGATGAAATAATCTTCAACTGGTACAATATGAACATTAGCAACGTGCTTTCCCCCAAAACCAAAAATGGTGGTACTCTCTATGGCTCGAAGGAAGAAGAAGAACGAACGAATGAGGGATTTTTGTAATACTTAAAATGTAAGGAAATGACTCTTATTTATAGTCGCGAAGAGCATTTTCCTGAAGTGTCATGTCCGTTCATGAACATAAATAACCAATGGCCCATATGTAATTGATTATAGTCGACGTTTCAGATTTATTAACATTTTAAAATTAAATAGAGTGAAAAACAATCTAGTGACATGTCACTTATGTTCTAATTTTTAAATCGATGAACTATTAAATGGTGATTTAAATTAATTAAAATTTTAATATTTTGGAAAAATTTCAACCCAATTTAGTGGAAAATGCAGAATAAATCTAAAGGACGATCCACGATCATCGACCCATGGACACGAGCACATGCCAGGCGACGACACCTACGTGGGAATTTGGATCAAAGACCAAATCATGAATAGTGTAGGTTTTGTTCCCCTCAAAGGGTAGGATACCCCAAGGGCATCCAAACCTTTATACCAACTAAAGGGTATACTTAATACACCTATTTCTTACAATTTTTCTATGTAGAACAAAATTTCTACATCAACTACACCATGGTAGTTCATGAGATAAAGGGGTACTTTGAGATTGTAAGAGCAAGATTTTATAATTGCTTGTAGCTTAGTTATTTTGGTGTATCCTGTTACAAACCGTTGCTACAAACCGAACATTAGATCCCCATTTTGCCTCCATGGTCGATTGAATACATGTTAGTGACCGAGCATTGTTTTCGAATTTCAAGCTATTTGAATCGCCAGGAACACAATATGGAGGTATATGGATTTTTGATTTTGATAATTTCTCAATCGAATTATATTCTGGGATGATTTTTATTCTCGAGGAATTTTTTCCATGAAAGGATTTGAAAAACATTTTTTTTTATTTTTTTTTGTTAGAACAAACTATTAATAAGCATCTAACGAGATGGTCTCTATTTAACAAAACAACTCTCATTAGAATGTCATTGGAATGTCGATCGAATGAAATAGGCTTGTCGTTCGAACGAGATTGGACCTCGTTAGAATGAACATATGATTTTTTTTCAAACGAAGTAGCATTTTTGTTCAAATAAAATAGTCGCCTCAAAATTTGTATCTTTTTTAATAAAAAGGATTATTTTAGCGTATTTTACATAGAATTTTGGGCAAAAATATTTTTCCATACTTTCACTAAAAATTTTATCTTTGTGTTTCATAAAAACACTTTTGTTTTCCAAATCATACATCCCTTTGATATGATTTATTGAGTTTTTGTTGAACCCAATTCCATACATTACATCGAACCCCTGTAGAATTTACTCTACTGTTGATTATGGAGTTATGACTCTATGGATAAAGAAGAAAGGATTCAACATCCTGACGTTGATCGATAGATGCTGAGGGAAGAGCTACTTCTTATTGACACTACTAGACTGTGCCATATCTGTGAAGATTTGATGACCCATGCATTATACTTAGTGGAGCTTTAAGTAGTCTGTAAGTCATTGAGTCTATAAAGATCTTTAACAGTGCTAAAATCTAGGTTTTGCCCGAAAGATATTTTCTTTATATTCTTCTTCTGTTTATTTAGCTTGATTGTGCAATTGGATCTAATTTAACTTGGACATTATTTTGCATGCGCACCATTAAGTTATTCAAGATAAAATTTGGTTAAAAATTGGATATTTTGTGTGTAACCTAATATCTATACGGCCCTGCATTTTCAAATTGGTATCAGATCATGTTGAACTAAATTACTATGTGATCCATTTTTACGGCATTTCTTTGGTGCTAATTCATTCAAATTGGTATTAAATCAGGTTACACTAAGTTTTTATGTGATATTTAGATCGGTATTATATGGATAATTTGTATAATATGCTACCTATTTTTTATGGGTCTAATTATGCTTATTGAAAAACTCGAATGAGGTTGTCTTTGAAAGTTGTTAATGAGCGTGTCTAACTTGTCTATGAAAGAGGGTGGAAACCACCCACGGTGACTAATGGCGATGGCATAAGTCATAAACCCGTCACCATTTGGACGTAGGATGAACTAAAATGGTGTAATTTTAACTCACGCAATTTAAGTGCAATTTCTGGAGCCGTCGTTCCTCACGAGTTTCACCGAATCATGACGTGCACGACGTCTAAAGAAGCATTAGATATCCTCTAAGTCACTCACACGGGTACCAACATTGTGAAATCTTTTAAGCTATAAAATCTCACCACACAGTTTGAAACCATTACTTTTATAGAGACTGAGAAGTTTAATGAGTTTTATGCATGATTGTATGATATCGTTAACTCTAGTTGTGGGTGACAGAATTCCTGAGACACACGCCGTGAAAATTATTTTGAGATCCCTTCCGTCCCTCTTTATTCCTAATGTCACTTTCCTAAATTCTTTGGGAATTTTAGATACTCCTAGTTAGAGGAACTCATATGAGACCTTCAAAATTATGAAATCGACATGTTCCCCAAAACGGTTAAGAAGAAGGAAATATGGATTGCACTGAAAGCCCAGTCAGAAAAGAAAAAGGAAAAGGTTTTTTATTCCAAGTCAAAATTTGATTTTGAGCCTGATGACCTTTCCTTTTTTACAAAAATACTATAAAATTGAAAAAATTGAAAAAAAAAAATCCTCCAAAGAAAACAAAATTTTGATAGAAATAAAAATGACAATGAGGACAAGAACGTTTGTGAAAAAGATCAAGTGAGATATTATGAATGCGAGAACAAGGGTCATAAAGCCCACGGGTGTGCCACTAGGCTAAAGAAATAGGTGAGAGTGCACAATCTCGATCTTAATGGAATATTTATATAATTTACTGTCCAACACAAATAATTCTAACTTTTATCTTATTTACCCTATGGCATGCATTTAGATGCTAAAAACAAATAAATTAAAACATGCATTCGATAGAGGCAAATTAAGGAAAAACTTCATTTCGGGTAAAGCCTTTATTTTCAGCACTTTAGAGAGTCAACAGGACTATTAAATTACAGACTACTTGATAACCGCCACAAGTATAATGCGCAGTGCCTTCGCAAATCTCTAAAGAATACGGTTCTGTCCAGAGTCGTCCACACATGGCCTTCCATGCTCGGTATCCACTGATCAGCCTTTGTCTTCAACCTTAAGTTCCCTCAAGAATCACAATGGCCAGCTATGGGGATGCCTTTTCCATAAAGGTTTATGCAATATACTAAAACTTTATAGGGTTTAAACAAATTCACAAAAATTATTTTTAGAATGTATGTTGTGAATTAATAGTGTTTTTGAACACTAAACAAAGAAGAACTTTTGAAAAATATATGCAAACACGGATCTGGAAAAAGTCTTAACAAAAATAATCACGAAGCATGTATTTATAAGGCGAACACAAATTTCATGGTGACGGCTCGTTCGAACAAATTTTGAAACTCATTCGAACTAGAATAGTAATTCGTTCTAACGAAATAAGTCTCCTTCAAACGACCAAGCTATCTTGTTTGAAAAAGCTTCAAACGACCTTTCGACGAGTCAAAACAGTATGTCCTCGATCGATGCACATTAGATAAAAACTTTGAACAACCCTTCTAATGAAAACTCAATCTCGTTTAAACGTGATTTCCATCTCGTTTGAACGAAGTTTAAAATAAGATATTTTTCCTTTTAAAAATAAAAAGTCATGTTCGTTTTTAATAAAAAGAAAGCATCCCAAAAATAATTTTGTGAATTAATTTAAACCCTAAATTACTTTATACCTTTATGGGATGACAGGAAGTCTTCAAACTTGGAGATGCTCGAGTTCGTTTCGTCATGACGGTGCCTGATGATTTGTAATGGGATACGCCAAACTAGCCTAATTTATAAAAAGGCATATATTATGAACAATATTAAAAAAAATGTTCTTACAAATCTCCCCCTTAGCCATTCCGGTACAAAATAAACAAACATAATCGAACACCAAACTAAAATAAAAAATCTCATATGAAAAAATCCTACTACCCTCCCAAATCTTAGAAATGGAATGGCATAAGATACTGTCTTTAAATCTCCACTTGTTCTTCCCGTTTGCAAACTTTGTCTTCACCCGGTGTGTCTTGATTTTTGCTTTAAGTACCTACTAACATGCGAAAAAGAAATATACCTCGTGAAGCATTGAGTTTGAAATCGAAAATAAAACTTTAATTAAATTATCCCCCACAAATCAAACTCATCAAATATCACTTTTTAATTTGCTCTCCCCTTTTGTTTTTATTCGAAATAGACGAAGAAGTAGAAACACTAGCATGAAATTTGAAGCATCACGTAGAAGATAAAACATCATCACAAAAAGATATAAATCAAGCAAATGTAATGATAATCTCAAAGACCATTAAAACCAACTATTTTTTAAAAATGTTCAATTTTTCTCCAAAAAAAATCAAATTTCACAAATACAACACACAATACCACATATTATATATGCAAAATATATCAAGAAAAATACATCACACATATATAGGTATAAAAAACCACAAAACATGACACAAACATATAAGCTTTACACACTAACATAGTATCGATGTGTCTAAACATGTGGGATAGAATGAATGGGTGTGAACTAGATAAACATAAACTATAACCCAAACACTCAAATATGCTCAAGAAGTACTAATTGACCACAAAACTTTATCAAACTAAGCTTCAGTCTCAAGTGACAAATAAAGTGAACTTCAATTAACAAAACAAGGACAATGCCCACAAGCCTGGATTATTGATGATTCTACAAATCAATAGCATCATAACAAAATAAATATGACTAGGATTAATTGTGCAAACTCGTTGATCGTCAACTAAATAAATGTTAAACAATCACATTTTATAATCATATTGCTTTTGAAAGATCTATCAAACAAACAAACTAAGTTAGCCCCTCTTTGGTATTTTTTCCATTTTTATTGCCTTTATTCATTGTTTTTATTAGGTTATTGCCGACGATGGCTTTCACACAAAGATAACCTGTCTTTCGTAGTCCTTTTTTGTGCTCACTCTTATTTTTTTAATACTAAATAAACAAACTCTCACGGACAACCATTCTTACATACACAAATCTCCCATTGTCTCAAAAATATGTAGATGACAAGATTGATGAGAGAACGGCTCACAAATCTCAAATATACAAGTGAAGTTAAAATTCAACAAGCTCGTGCATGTGTATGTGGGGGCTCAAATATACAAGTGAAGTTAAAATCCCTAAAGTGTTTCCAAGGTATAATTATGTGATTAATATTTTTTTAATCTTGTATTATACTTATTTAAAATTATATAAATCGTGGATTATTGATTAATATTCCATCATCCTTTGTGATAATATGTATTGGTTCATATGTGAGTTAAGTGGTGTTTATAGGCCATACAGTTTTGTATTGAAACCCTATGTATTCAAACTTGCATATCTCTTTGTGTGTTTACTGGAATGGAGAAATTCCAATTCGATATGAAAATAAACTCATATACTCATATCATATCCGAAACTTAGAAGTTATCTCCTTGTGGTTAGGCCTTAATGATGATTTCAAGTTGGTACATAGTTGTTGTTTCTATACTTCATTTCGGTATGCCCTGAGTTTAGTCAAGCTTTTGAGATAGAAAATGAAGTCACAAAATTATGAAACTTTAATTCTGTACTATTATGTATGTTTACTAAAAATGGGTTGAAAATCATGGAAATTTATGCTGTAGAAAAATTATGAAAATTCTTGCAAGTTGAAGGAACAATAAAGGAGCTTGTAGGGCAAATTTCTTGTGTTGTAAAGAAATGGTCGTAACTTGCTCTAGGAAGCTTGAAAAATTACACCGTCACTTGTACTGGAAAGTATATTCATATACTTTTTCATATTGATAAGGTTGGAACCCTGTATTTATACAATTTAGGAATATAGGATGGTTGAGTATAGAGGGCAATAATCTGAGGCTATATTGGATACCCCATGAAAGAATATTGTTATCTCCTCTTTCCAAAGAGTATTTTGAGTACATGTTTCATGTGTATATACATTAAGAAGTATAATTTCATGTTAATATGGTTTGGTAATAAATTCCTTATGAGGTATTTCTTACGGTTGAATGTTCATAACTTTATTAACATGTATAGCATTGTTTTGTCTTTACTCATGGTTTATGAAATGTGACTTAAGTGGAATTATATTGTTGGTGTATAGTCATGAAAAATTACATAATTATGTTAGGATAATACTTATAATTGAGATTCAGTACTGATTTAGTTGGATTGACAGGTGTAAGGTCTAATCAACCCAGTTCAGCTCCTCCCGAAGGAAACGTGAATACGTAGTTGACAACCCAAGGTGAGTGTACTCACTGGAAAGAGATATTTGTATCGTGTTGTTCATATGATCAGAATATAATGAATATGAAATTGTTCATTTCGATTTACCAAAATGGAAGGTTACTCCCTGACCCCGAATGGGGGAGATTTGTCTATTAATGACAAGGGGTTACTCCTCGACCAGGAATGGGGGAGAATTGTCTATTTAGACACGATATATGAATCATGATTCGGAAAAGCTGGTAATTCATTATGAATGAGCCGGATAAGTTAATACATAATTATATGGACATGATTAATTGCATTTAAATTCATGCAGTAGTATATTAGTGATGCATTCACTGGGCTATTTTGGTCACGATTCCTATGTTCACATTTTTCAGGTAATGTGATGTCACTGCCAAATCTAGGAAGTCGGGTTGGGTTAGCCAGGAATGGGAGAAATAAAGATTTTGTTTAAATGTAAAAGATGTCATTAAGATAAATTATCCTTCAAGCAAGTTTGTATAAGTATGACTACTCTGATGTTGTAAAAAGGTTTTCAGTTATATGGATTTACAATGATGACTCTGAAATTAAAACTCGTGTTTATGGTTTGGTTAAAATTAATCATGGTTTGACTCACTTTGACTTTCAAACTTAATTATAAGTAACTGGTTTGGGGTGTGTCACTTAAGTACTCCTTCTTCATATATTCAATCATTCTTAGAAGGTTATCTATGTCCCCATCAATGAAAGAAATTTATCTCAAATATTCTTCTCATGTGCCTTAAAATCATTAATCAAAACACTATTCTCAATAGTACATACATTAACGCTAGAATTTTTAAAGTCCTTTAATTCTCTTTCTAAAAACTAGACTCTATCATCACTCTCTTTCTTGGATAATTCTAAATTTATTAATCATGATCCATGCCCAGAAGCTTCTCACGAAAAAAGCTCTCTGATTTTGAACAGTTTGCAAAAGGTCTATAGCGGATTTAAAACAAGAATTTTCTTTTTCAAGAATTTTAATTATTTTAGAAAACTTCATATTCAAATGATTTAAGTCGTCAAAACTCTAAGAATTCATCGAGAGAGAAAACAAATAGATCAACACATGAGAGATGAATCAAAATAATCCAAACATCACTAAATAAGGATTTAACACGAAACTTAGTGCAACTCGCTCTGATACCAATTTGAGAGAACGGTATCTCGATCTTAATAAAATATTTATATAATTTAGTGTCCAACACACACAATTTCAGATTTTATCTTATTAACCCTATGACATGCATCTAGGTTATAAAATATATAAATTAAAACATGCATTCGACATAGGAAAATTAAGGGGAAAAAACCTTACGGGTAAAGCCCTTATTTTCAGCACTTTTGAAACTTTACAAGACTATCAACTTACCTACTACTTGATAACCGCCACAAGTATAATGTGCAATGCCTTCACAAATATCTAAAGAATACGACTTCGTACAGAGTCGTTCACATGTAGCTTTATACACTCAGTATCCACCGATCAGCCTTTGTCTTCAGTCGTGAGTTCCCTCGATAATCACAATGGTCAGCTATGGAGATGCCTCCTCCACAAATGTGTATGCAAGAACTTTCTAGGGTTTAAACAGAGAAAAACTTTTGCAAAATATATGCAGAAATGGATCTGGAAAAAATCATAACGAAAATAAACACGAAACAGGTATTTATAAGGCGAATAAAAATTTTGAGGTGGCGGCTCATTCGAATGAATTTTGAAGCTCATTCGAATGAGAATGGAAGTTTGGTCTCACAAAATAAATCTCGTTTGAACGACCAAGCTATCTCATTGGAACCAACTACAAACGACCTTCTAACGAGCCAAAACAGTGGCCTTCAATCGATGCACGTTAGATAAAAACTTCAAATGAACCTTCTAACAAAAACTCAATCTCATTTGAATGAGATTACCATCTCGTTTGAGCGAGGTTTAAAATAAGATATTTTTCCTTTTAAAAATAAAATAGTCCTATTCAGTTTTAATAAAAATAAAACATCCCAAAAACAATTTTTGTGAATTAATTTAGACTCTTAATTACTTTATACCTTTATGGGATGACGGGAAGTCTTTAAACCTAGAGATGCTCAGTTTGGTTCGTCGTGATGGTGCACGAAGATTTGTAATGGGATACACCAAACTAGCCTAAATTATGAAAAAGGCATATACTATGAAGAATATTAGAAAAAATGTTCTTACAACAGGGTAAAGTCAAAGCTACATATAAACACACTCTTAGCGATAGTGACGTCGAGTCGGTGGATTATGGGGATGAATCACCGCATGAACCTAATTTATGTACGTTCATGGCCAGTCACGTTAGTACTTCTAGTCCTTCCCACGTCAGTAAGGACAGTTCTCAATGTGATAGCCTCAACACTTTTTCGAACCATTTAGAAAAGTTTGAGAGTGATGAGAAAATTTTATGTTAGGGACAAAATGGTGTTCAAAAAGCGTGCATCAAACTTTACAAAGAGTCTTTAAGAACCAAAAAGAAAAAATAGAAGTTTGACTCGTAGGGTGTTTGATTTAGAGAATGTGGTGATATCTTTGAGAGAGTGTGAGGGGGCGGTGAGTCAACTCGAGAAGTTAAAAGTTTCATTATGTGAAAAATTGATTGTGGTTGGTAAAGAGAAGACCGATCTTGAAAAACTATCACTTAAGTGGTTTAATTCAGGATTAAAATATCTAAGTAGCTCCGAACAATTTTTTGAAGAAATTCTTTTCTTTAAATCAAAATAGATTAATCACAAGATGTGTTTAATAAAACATGCACGAGATTTGTTCAAGATTAGGTAACTATTTTTGAAAAACTAAACTAAAAGGTTTAAATCAGTACACCAGTAAGAATAAGATGAGGAGATGTAGAAATATTAAGTACAAAGAATTTTAACGTGGTAAAACCTCACCCAACTGAGGAAACATCCACGGTAACTTCTAAGTCACAAAACAAAAATCCACTAAAACAAAATATACAAGTTACAAACTATTTAACACACATGCAAACAATCAGACCTATACAAGTTTAAAAATGTACCCGGTGGTTTGATTCTAACTTCTCTGCAGTTCTGATGTTGATGTGGCTTTTCCAGTTTGCTAACTTCTCAACACTTTGTTCTAGTCTTTACGTCGACTCTTGTTGTTTCAAGATCTTATTGCCAACACTTATTGTGTTGTAGTGTGTCAAGTGTTCGTGAAAGTGAACTAACACATGCATGCACACACGCACACTTATTTATACAAACAAGTCCTATCAAATTACATAACATATCTATATGAATTAGAGTTTTCAGTTTCTCTCTTATTTAGAAACACAGGACTTTCTTGATCTTTCATTTTTTCTAGAATGCAAGGTTACCTTGTTCAGAAGACGGCCAAGGTCCTAGACAATTTTAGTGGGTTTTGAAAAGATTTTTGAAATTGTAAAACACCAACTGCAATTCTAACTAGATCATAAGTCTTGTATCATAAGAACTAGAAACAGAAAAGAAAATTATTGATTCTGAGTTGTGAAAAACATTTACAGAAAAAAATTAATCAACAAAGTGATTTCTCAAGATGAGAAACTAAATATGCAGATCCAAGTGTAATATGACATGCAATAGTAAGATCTACTGTTTCTATGAAAAAGAAATAGAGATCGAACCAAAACGTCTAAGTTGGTTACAAGATCTGAAACTCAGAGGATATAAACCACGAACATCTTTCAAACCAATACCAAAATAACTCTCAAACACTCAGGTTTGGTTTTGGATTAAAAATAGATTTTGAAAAATGAGTTTAGGGTTTGAAAACAAAATAGGATTTGGACGATTTAGGGTTTATTTCTCTCTCTGGTTTCTCTCTCTTTCTTTTCTCTCTCTTTCTCTTCTTTCTTCTCTCAGTTTACGAACTGGCCAAAAGTCCCCAAATGCTAAGGGTAAGCCTCCTTATATAGTAGGTTAGGAAGGATCGAGAAGGTTGGTGCAAATCTAAAGGCTGAGATTTGGTCTTCGCCTTTTGACTTTGATCCAACGGTTTAACATCAGCGGTGAATTACACAATTGTTGATTGGTCTCGAGAGGTTCATAGGGATTGGAGAAAAATGCATGCAGATCGTTGATAAAAGAGATCCAAGGGATGATAAGTTGTATGAGTTATGAGTCTACTAACAAACACAAATCAGACCGTTGTGCAAGAGACAAGTGTAAGGCCCATATGAACACTTACACGCGTGTTCTGAAAATAAATACACACACACCCTGAAGTCTCAAGCGCATTCGAATTCTACCCAACCAAACTTTTTAGCAAAAAGTGATAGAATCAGTATTTACACAATGACCCCAGAAGTTTATAAAACCAATTTTAATTTCTTAAAAATCATTTAAAAAGATGTTTAGAAATTCCCAAAAAATTATTAAAAACAAAGTTAAAGGGGAATTACTCACACAAGCATTTTATGCAATATATATGATATGTATGCAATCCTAATGTTTGTGGGTGATTGAGAATATATCTTTAAACAATAATCGAGAGGAATTAAGTAGAAGATTCTGAGGTTCTTTGGTGTCTAGGGAAGGGACTCAATTTTGCCACTATTTCCAAACTAGATGAGCACTTATACAATGTAGACTCAAGTGAGTCAAGATTATATGGTTCTTCAATCTACCCCTTTGAAAATATGAGACAAAATCTCCTTTGAGTCATCTAGGACTCGTAGGGAAACAAAAAAATAAGAAAAACCTATTCATGTACAAGTTTCTATCTACCCATATCCTTGGAACAGAAAATTACATAACTCTACTAACTACAAACCAATACCCTAATAACATCAACGGTATAGATTCCTAAAAATAAGACTAAGATCAAGGTTTTTAGAAATATGTACAAGAAGAAATGAACTCATAAGACTCAAATTTCTCCACCATTTTGTCTCAAATGGACAAAGGGAAAAAACATTTAGTCACACTAGTTTATTCAGCAGAAACCATTCCTATTGATTTTCATAAAGAAATAAATATATTGGAATCCAAAGGTTTTGTAAACCTATCTGTGAGCTGCAAATCATTAGGAAGATAATTAATTTCTAACTCCTTAGTTTCACTTCGCGTATAAAATGATGTCGAATTTTTATATGTTTTGTTCGCGAGTGTTGAACAGGATTTTAAGAAATATTGATCGCACTTTGATTATCACAACAAAGATGCAGTTGGTCTTCTTGAATGCCATAGTCACTTAACATTGCTTAAGCCAAAGTAATTGGGCACAGCAACTACCAGCAGCTATGTATTCAGATTCAGCTATGAATAAGGAAGTGTAGTTTTGTTTTGAATTCTTCCTAAAATAGACCCTATTAATAATGTGACATGCAGTGTGAACTGATTCCACTAAAAAGTATTTAGGCAAACACTTGGCATGAATCATAACACGTGCCATCTTTTAAAGATTACGATTCTTGCGCTCAGTAACTCTATTTTCTTGGGGAGTTTTAGGAGCACTGAATTCATGTTTGTAACCATTATAGTCACAATACTCTATAACACCTATATCTATGAATTCTCCTCCTCTATCACTTCGAATTCTGTTTACTTAACTGTCCTTCTCATTTTCAATACGAAGTAAAATTTTCAAAAATGTTCTAAAAGTGTCAGACTTTTGTTTTAAGAAGGCCACCCAAGTAAACCTAGTGAAGTCATCAACCATAACAAGAATGTAACTGTGTCCACACAGACTAACAGTTCGAGAAGGACCTATTAGTTCCATATGGATGAGCTCCAAGGGTTTAGACGTAAGGATATCTTTAACTTTCTTATGAGTTGCCTTAACAATTTTTCCTTCCTGACATGATCCACAGATAATATTAGAGATAGGTTTGATCTTTGGAATACCTCTAACTATTTCTTGGGAAGACAATCTACTAAGGTTATCGCAATTTATGTGACCCATTCTATTATTCCATATTTCATTCACTACAACAAAACTAGAGATTGGTCACGGCCAAAATCCCTGACCAAAGCTGTGGGTCGCGGACTTGGGCCGTGACCATTTCAGGCGTGACCATTTTTGTAAATTTTCGTGGGTCGCGGCCCAAGTCCGTGACCAAAAAATGGTCACGGCCGAGAGGGGTCACGGCAGATGGTCGCGGACTTGGTCCGTGACCCATACCGTGACGGATCGCGGCCCTCGTCCGTGACCCACAACCGTGACAAAATGGTCGCGGCCAAAGTCCGCGACCCACGTCCGTGACAAAAAAAATAAAAAAAAAAATGGTCGCGGCCCTTATCCGTGACCCACCACCATGAAAAATTGGTCGCGGTCAAAGTCCGCGACCCACAGCCGTGACAAAAAAAATAAAAATAAAAATTGGTCGCAACCCTTATCCGTGACCCACAACCGTGACAAATTGGTCGTGGCCAAAGTCTGCGACCCAAAGCCGTGACAAAAAAAAAATTGGTCGCGGCCCTTATCCGTGACCCACAACCATGACAAATTGGTCGCGACCAAAGTCCGCAACCCATAACCGTGACAAAAAAAAATAAAAATAAAATGGTCGCTGTTGATGTAAAAAACTAGATTGCTCTAATTATTCAATCACAGATAAATAAATAAGACAAAGATTTTTAAAGTGGTTCGGCTAGGAATAAAGCCTACGTCCACTGTTATGTTATTGCTGAGTGTTTGTGGAATTCTTGATTACAAGTTCTCTCAAGAAATTTCGGTCCCCTTTGAATGAGGATGATACAAGGTATTTATAGCCTTGAGGCTGTACATGAAAGGTTCGATACATTAAATGACATACATATGAAAGGGTAATACATTTAATGCAGAGTGCGTGCCAAGAATATAAGCATTCAATGAATATCTGAATTGTTGATTATCTGGCAATTAATGATACGATCGAGATGCAGCTCGAACCGTCATATCTGTTCGCTGATCAGGAGTTCCTCGGAACATTAGAGTACCTCGGTGCGTTAGAGTTCCTCGGTGCGATAGAGTTCCTCGGTGTATTCTCGTTGCTCGAAAAGAAGCATGGTTGGTCGGGAAATGATCTTCCTCGCTGCTATTGTGCCACGTAGATTGACACGTGTCTTCGTATTATTCGTCCACATCAGCATATTAATTTTGGTATCAACAGAAGCCCCCAATGTTTCATATTTCGAATTTTGAGGAGTATGTAACATTCTTTCTCGGTATATGGCAATATTAAATGACCTTCCTGGGTTTCAGGAACATTGTATTCAAATTTCCTTCTTATTTCGCTGTTTTCCGCCTTTTTTATAAGCGCTTCGATCTTCGTGCAATTTTTGTCCTTTTAGCCGCCGGAAGTTCAGTAGTTTCTTTTTGGTAATCATTTCTTTCGCCGCTTCCCAATGCAAAGTATTTAAACTTCTTTGGTAACCATACCGTCCTCTACGTTTTCCAATCTTCTGCATTCAAGCTTTCTATTCTCTCCTTCCCTCTTGTGCGTTCGTCTTTTCCTTCGTTAGTTGTCAGCAGACCTTCTTCCTTTCTGTAAGATTTTCTTCCTTCTTCCTTTGTT
This sequence comes from Sambucus nigra, assembly GCA_949130495.1. Classification (NCBI taxonomy): domain Eukaryota; kingdom Viridiplantae; phylum Streptophyta; class Magnoliopsida; order Dipsacales; family Adoxaceae; genus Sambucus; species Sambucus nigra. The sequence goes on along the minus strand of OX422216.1, from coordinate 404,537,447 downwards.
CATTATGGTTTATATTATTGAATCTCTTGAAAAATTTCGCTCTGACTTTTCTATCCCATCTTGGGTAATTCTGGAGGAACTTTTAGAACCTCAAAATTATTTTCGTTTGGCTGAGGGACATTGGTTCCCCAGTCTTTTTCTTGCTGAATGTGGGTTTTCCTTCCCACCAAACCCATTGTGTCTTGAATTTTGTCAATATTTTGATCTTGTTCCTGCAAAGATAGCCCCAAATTCATGGAGAATTATTAATGGGGTATATAAATTAAATATAACTCATGGGACTCGCATAGGGATCCCTGAAATCATGTATTGCTACAGATGGGCTGTTTTAGATAATATTTATTATTTAAAAACTAGGTTTTTAAATAGGGCCCTTGTAGTTAACCTCCCCGATGCAAATAGAGACTATTTTGAACATGGGGTGATTATCAAAAATTGGCAATATGCCCCTCTGGTGGGAGACGAAGTGTACAATGGTCCCAGATGTCCCCTATATGGCAACGGGATAGGTTTATTTTTCATTTTATCTCATTTATGAACTTATGAATTCATTATGTTTGACAAAATGTATGACTGATATTTCATTATGTATTTATTTGCAGTTGATAGCAAAAGAAAAACTCCAAAAGAGTCAGAAGTGAATATCAAGCATTTGAAACTTATCTGGAATTTGCATAAGACAGTTGCAGACGAGCATATTAGGTCTGCATCATATTTGCTGCAGTATAAGAGCTACACGACCTCTTATACTGCTCGTCCTGTTGATCCTGCATCAACTCCAGAGGACTCCTCATCAGATTCTCACGTCCCCTTAAGTCAGAAAATGGGCAAGAAGAGAGCTCCGCCTTCTCTATTTGATGATTCTTCCTCTGCTGCTGAGGCTAAGAAAAGCAGAACTGATGTCCCAGAAGGGACTAAAAAGGTGGATATTGAGCCTTCAAAAGCTGCCGAGAAGCCCCCAGTGGCTCCGAGCAAGAAGAAAGCTCCCATGGAAGTAATTACAATCTCTCCGACCAAGACTTCTTCCTTGGTTGATGCTGCTGACCCTCCTTTGAAGAGATTGAGGAAATCATCCTCAGTTAATCTTGCTGGAACTGCATCTTCTCTACCCGCTGGTGGTAGTAGTGTTTCAAACATCATTCTTTCGAGTTCTTCAATGAGCTCAGTTATACCCGAGGTTCTCGGGGTTGATGAAAAAATTCCTAGGGATACACTGACATCCCTAGCCGCTCGTCATCTTTCTTCAGTAAATTTCTCATACCTTTGGTCTTTCTTTCTTTTTTTTTTTTTGAATTCTTGTATTTGTGTTGACTTTATTGTTTTTCTTATCTTTCAGCTGGTGAACTGCTTCAATACCATCGTGAAGAAAGATAAAGTTATTAAAGCTTCCAGTTCCTCGTCCGATGTTGACGATGCTTTGTTGGGTTTAGCCCAATCTGTGAAGGAATCTCGCCAACAGTACATCGAGGAAAAAACTGTTTGGGAGAAAAAGCTGGCTGTGGCTGAGGCTGATAAGATGAAGATGGCTGAAACCTCCAAGAATTTGGAGGAGAAGGTGAAAAGGTTAGAGGTCAATCAGCAAAAGTGCGATGACCAGCTGAAGAAGGCAGAAGAAGAACTATCTACCCTGCGAGACATCAAAGTCCAAAAAGAACAGTTGGATGCCAAACTCTCCTCGGAGAAGTTGAAAAGAAAAGCTGCAATCAAGAAACATTTCAGTGCTGGTTGGGAAAAAGGATGGGATAAAGGGATTGCTGCTATGACATCCCAAGTCCAATATGGGAAGTTGAAATACTTCTATGATGGCTGGGTAGCTTCTCTTCAAGAGTTGAAAGTCGAAGACAATTCCGAGCTATTCCAACAACACCTCCCTGGTCCTCTTCCAGCAATTGTGGAAGAAGAAGAAGATGAGCCTGTCTCAGATGAATCTTCTATGGCTGTGGATGACCCGGTCTCTACTTCTCAACCCTCTGTCATTGAGGACATTTCTTCTATGCCTCCTCCTGCCGAGAAAATTCCAGCTGATCAAATTCGGCTAGGAATAAAGCCTACGTCCACTGTTATGTTATTGCTGAGTGTTTGTGGAATTCTTGATTACAAGTTCTCTCAAGAAATTCCGGTCCCCTTTGAATGAGGATGATACAAGGTATTTATAGCCTTGAGGCTGTACATGAAGGGTTCGATACATTAAATGACATACATATGAAAGGGTAATACATTTAATGCAGAGTGCGTGCCAAGAATATAAGCATTCAATGAATATCTGAACTGTTGATTATCTGGCAATTAATGATACGACCGAGATGCAGCTTGGACCGCCATATCTGTTCGCTGATCAGGAGTTCCTCGGAACATTAGAGTACCTCGGTGCGTTAGAGTTCCTCGGTGCGATAGAGTTCCTCGGTGTGATAGAGTTCCTCGGTGTGATAGAGTTCCTCGGTGTATTCTCGTTGCTCGGAAAGAAGCATGGTTGGTCGGGAAATGATCTTCCTCGCTGCTATTGTGCCACGTAGATTGACACGTGTCTTCGTATTATTCGTCCACATCAGCATATTAATTTTGGTATCAACAGTCGTGAACTTTGGCCTCGACCATTTTTATGCGCGACGAAAAAAATAAAAATGGTCATGGACAAAGTCCATGACCATATTTAACTAAAATTTAAAAAAATATTTTTTTTTTTGGTCCAATCCTAAAATTGGGGATCATGTGAGTGCACCGTCGGTTGCTACATGTAACGTTGGACGCGTACGAGGTGTTACAAATATTTATTATGGGCAAAACAATAAAAAAAATCACATTGCGAATCGAGAACGTTGTTAATAAACAAATAAATATACAAACTTTTAAATATTACACGTCTTAATAATCACAGACCAAAAAAAAATTGGGCAGAGTTTCCTCTATTTTCTTGACATTCCAAAACCTGTAAATGTAAAACATGCTTATTATAAAGCCCGCACGGCCATAAAATTCAACAATCAAATTATAAAAGCCCGCACGGCCATAAAACTAAACAATAAAAGCCCACACGGCTGTAACACAAAAAACAAAATCCTGAATGTCCACAACATATAAACAATCTTCATGGTGTAGACCATTGCCTCCTTCATTTTTTCCGCGTGCAAAAATCCTACAAATGATAGAATACATAAAAAAATTATTAGTAACCAAGTAGGTTTACAAAAAAATTAATCAAGCAGGAAAATTGCATCTATGAGTTAAAATTATCAGTAACCCAGTCGAAATATGCAAATTACCGTCGTATTCTCAAACAGGGAGTCCCGCGGCTGCGAGGTCAGTTCCTACGAGTTACATTGGTCCCGCGAGAGGTGTTGGTGCCACCCACGGCGACGTTCGGGGGCTGTTTCGAGTTCTCACCCTCTAACGCCATGCTTTTAAGCCTAAGTCTAGAAATATGCAAATTACCTTCGTATTCTCAAACCGGGAGTCCCGCGGCTGCGGGGACAGTTCCTACGAGTTACATTGGTCCCGTGGGAGGTGTTGGTGCCACCCACGGGGCCGTTCGCGGGCTGTTTCGAGTTTTCACCCACTAACGTCATGTTTTTAAGACTAAGTCTAGAAATATGCAAATTATCGTCGTATTCTCAAACCGGGAGTCCCGCGGCTGCGAGATCAGTTCCTACGAGTTACATTGGTCCCGTGGGAGGTGTTGGTGCCTCCTACGGGATCGTTAGAGGGTTGTTTCGACTTTTCACCCTTTAACGCCATGTTTTTAAGCCTAAGTCTAGAAATATGAAAATTACCGTCGTATTCTTAAACCGAGAGACCCGCGACTGCGGGGTCAGTTCCTACGAGTTACATTGGTCCCGTGGGAGGTGTTGGTGCCACCCACGGGGACGTTCGGGGGATGTTTCTAGTTCTCACCCTCTAACGCCATGTTTTTAAGTAAAGTCTAGAAATATGCAAATTACCGTCGTATTCTCAAACCGGGAGTCCCGCGACTGCGGGGTCAGTTCCTACGAGTTACATTGGTCCCGTGGGAGGTGTTGGTGCTACCCACGGGGACGTTCGGGGCTGTTTCGAGTTTTCACCCTCTAACGCCAAGTTTTGCCTAAGTCTAGAAATATGCATATTACCTTTGTATTCTAAAATCGGGAGTAACACGGCTGCGGGGACAGTTCCTACGAGTTACATTGGTCCCGTGGGAGGTGTTAGTGCCACCCACAGGGCCGTTCGGGGGCTGTTTCGGGTTTTCACCCTCTAACGCCATGTTTTTAAGCCTAAGTCTAGAAATATACAAATTATCGTCGTACTCTCAAATCGGGAGACCCGCGGCTGCGGGGTCAGTTCCTACGAGTTACATTGGTCCCGTGGGAGGTGTTGGTGCCACCCACGGGGACGTTCGGGGGCTGTTTCGAGTTTTCACCCTCTAACGCCATGTTTTTAAGCCTAAGTCTACAAATATGCAAATTATCGTAGTATTCTCAAACCGGGAGTCCCGCGGCTGCGGGGTCAGTTCCTACGAGTTACATTGGTCCCGTGGGAGGTGTTGGTGCCACCCACGGGGACATTAGAAGGTTGTTTCGAGTTTTCACCCTCTAACGCCAAGCTTTGCCTAAGTCTAGAAATATTCATATTACCTTCGTATTCTCAAACCGGGAATCCCGCGGCTGCGGGGACAGTTCCTACGAGTTACATTGGTCCCGTGGGAGGTGTTGGTGCCACCCACGGGGCCGTTCGGGGGATGTTTCGAGTTTTCACCCTCAAACGCCATGCTTTTAACCCTAAGTCTAGAAATATGCAAATTATCGTCGTACTCTCAAACCGGGAGACCCGCGGCTGCGGGGTCAGTTCCTACGAGTTACATTGGTCCCGTGGGAGGTGTTGGTGCCACCCACGGGGACGTTCGAGGGCTATTTCGAGTTTTCACCCTCTAACGCCATGTTTTTAAGCCTAAGTCTTGAAATATGCAAATTATCGTGGTATTCTCAAATCGAGAGTCCCGCGGCCGCGGGGTCAGTTCCTACGAGTTACATTGGTCCCGTGGGAGGTGTTGGTGCCACCCACGGGCCCGTTAAAGGGATGTTTCGAGTTTTAACCCTCTAACGCCATGATTTTAAGCCTAATTCTAGAAATATGCAAATTAACGTCGTATTCTCAAATCGGGAGTCCCGCGGCTATGGGGTCAGTTCCTACGAGTTACATTGGTTCCGTCGGAGGTGTTGGTGCCACCCACGGGGCCGTTATAGGGCTGTTTCGAGTCTTCACCCTCTAACGCCATGTTTTTAAGCCTAAGTCTAGAAATATGCAAATTACAGCCGTATTCTCAAACCGGGAGTCCCGCGACTGCGGGGTCACTTCCTACGAGTTACATTGGTCCCGTGGGAGGTGTTGGTGTCACCCATGGGCCCGTTCAGGGGCTGTTTCGAGGTTTCACCCTCTAAAGCCATGTTTTTAAGCCTAAGTCTAAAAATATGCAAAATATCGTCGTACTCTCAAACCGGGAGAATCGCGGCTGCGGGGTCAGTTCCTACGAGTTACATTGGTCCCGTGGGAGGTGTTGGTGCCACCCACGGGGTCGTTCGGGGGTTGTTTCGAGTTCTCACCCTCTAACGCCATGTATGTAAGCCTAAGTCTAAAAGTATGCAAATTATCATCGTATTCTCAAACCGGGAGTCCCGCGGCTGCGGGGTAAGTTCCTACGAGTTACATTGGTCCCGTGGGAGGTGTTGGTGCCACCCACGGGGACATTGGGGGGCTGTTTCGAGTTTTCACCCTCTAACGCCAAGTTTTGCCTAAGTCTAGAGATATGAAAATTACCTTCGTATTCTCAAACCGGGAGTCCCGCGGCTGCGGGGACAGTTCCTACAAGTTACATTGGTCCCGTGGGAGGTGTTGGTACCACCCACGGGGCCGTTTGGGGGCTGTTTCGAGTTTTCACCCTCTAACGCCATGCTTTTAAGCCTAAGTCTAGAAATATTGAAATTATCATCGTATTCTCAAACCGGGAGTCCCGCGGTTGCGGGGTCAATTTCTACGAGTTACAATAGTCCCGTGGGAGGTGTTGGTGCCACCCACGGGAACGTTAAAGGGCTGTTTCGAGTTTTCACCCTCTAACGTGATTTTTTTAAGCCTAAGTTTAGAAATATGCAAATTATCGTCGTATTCTCAAACCGGGAGTCCCGCGGCTGCGGAACCAGTTCCTACGAGTTATATTGGTCCCGTGGGAGGTTTTGGTGCGACCCACAGGGCCGTTATAGGGCTGTTTCGAGTTTTCACCTCTAACGCCATGTTTTTAAGCCTAAGTCTAGAAATATGCAAATTACCGTCGTATTCTCAAATTGGGACTCCCGCGGCTGCGGGGTCAGTTCCTACGAGTTAAATTGGTCCCGTAGGAGGTGTTGGTCCCACCCACGGGGTCGTTCGGGGGCTTTTTCGCGTTCTCACCCTCTAACGCCATGTTTTTAAGCCTAAGTCTAAAAATATGCAAATTACCGTCGTGCTCTCAAACAGGGAGTCCCGCGGCTGCGGGGTCAGTTCCTACGAGTTACATTGGTCCCGTGGGAGGTGTTGGTGCCACCCAAGAGGACGTTCGGGGGTTGTTTCGAGTTTTTACCCTCTAACGCCATGTTTTTTAAGCCTAAGTCTAGAAATATGCAAATTACCGTCGTACTCTCAAACCGGGAGTCCCGCGGCTGCGAGGTCAGTTCCTATGAGTTACATTGGTCACGTGGGAGGTGTTGGTGCCACCCACGGGGACGTTGGTGGGCTGTTTCGAGTTTTCACCCTCTAACGTCAAGTTTTGCCGAAGTCTATAAATATGGAAATTACCTTCGTATTGTCAAACCGGGAGTCCCGCGGCTGCGGGGACAGTTCCTACGAGTCACATTGGTTCCGTGGGAGGTGTTGATGGCACCCACAGGGCCGTTCGGGGGCTGTTTCGAGTTTTCACCCTCTGACGCCATGTTTTTAAGCCTAAGTCTAGAAATATGGAAATTATTATCGTATTCTCAAACCGGGAGTCCCGTGGCTGCGGGATCAGTTCCTATAAGTTACATTGATCCCGTGGGAGGTGTTGGTGCCACCCACAGGGCCGTTAGAGGGCTGTTTCGAGTTTTCACCCTCTAACGCCATTTTTTTAAGCCTAAGTCTAGAAATATGCAAATTATCATCATATTCTCAAACCGGGAGTCCCGCGGCTGCGGAGTCAGTTCCTACGAGTTACATTGGTCCCGTGGGAGGTGTTGGTGCCACCCACGGGGACGTTCGGGGGCTGTTTCGAGTTTTCACCCTCTAACGCCATGTTTTGAAGCCTAAGTCTAGAAATATACAAATTACCGTCGTATTCTCAAACCGGGAGTCCCGCGGCTGCGGGGTCAGTTCCTACGAGTTACACTGGTCCCGTGGGAGGTGTTGGTGCCACCCACGGGGACGTTCGGGGGCTGTGTCGAGTTCTCACCCTCTAACGCCATGTTTTAACGCCTAGGTCTAAAAATACACAAATTACCGTCGTACTCTCAAACAGGGAGTCCCGCGGCTGCGGGGTCAGTTCCTACGAGTTACATTAGTCCCGTGGGAGGTGTTGGTGCCACCCACGGGGCCGTTATAGGGCTGTTTCGAGTTTTCACCCTCTAACGCCATGTTTTTAAGCCTAAGTCTAGAAATATGCAAATTACCGTCGTACTCTCAAACCGGGAGTCCCGCGGCTGCGGGGTCAGTTCCTACGAGTTACATTGGTCCCGTGGGAGGTGTTGGTGCCACCCAAGGGGACGTTCAGGGGCTGTTTCGAGTTTTCACCTTCTAACGCAATGTTTTTAAGCCTAAGTCTATAAATATGCAAATTACCGTCGTACTCTCAAACCGGGAGTCCCGCGGCTACGGGGTCAGTTCCTACGAGTTACATTGGTCACGTGAGAGGTGTTGGTGCCACCCACGGGGACGTTGGGGGGTGTTTCGAGTTTTCACCCTCTAACGTCATGTTTTTAAGCCTAAGTCTAGAAATATGAAAATTATCGTCGTATTCTCAAACCGGGAGTCCCGTGGCTGCGGGATCAGTTTCTACGAGTTACATTGGTCCCGTGGGAGGTGTTGGTGCCACCTATGGGGCCGTTAGAAGGTTGTTTCGAGTTTTCACCCTCTAACGCCATGTTTTTAAGCCTAAGTCTAGAAATATGCAAATTACCATTGTATTCTTAAACCGAGAGACCCGCGGCTGCGGGGTCAGTTCCTATGAGTTACATTAGTCACGTCGGAGGTGTTGGTGCCACCCACGGGGACATTCGGGAGTTATTTCTAGTTCTCACCCTCTAATGCCATGTTTTTAAGCCTAAGTCTAGAAATATGCAAATTACCGTTATATTCTCAAACCGGGAGTTCCGCGACTGCGGGGTCAGTTCCTATGAGTTACATTGGTCCCGTGGGAGGTGTTGGTACCACCCACGGGGACGTTCGGGGGATGTTTCTAGTTATAACCCCTAATGCCATGTTTTTAATCCTAAGTCTAGAAATATGCAAATTACAATCGTATTCTCAAACCGGGAGTCCCGCGACTGCGGGGTCAGTTCCTACGAGTTACATTGGTCCCGTGGGAGGTGTTGGTGCCACCAACGGGGACGTTCGAGGGCTGTTTCTAGTTCTCACCCCCTAATGCCATGTTTTTAAGCCTAAGTCTAGAAATATGCAAATTACCGTCGTACTATCAAATCGGGAGACCCGCGGCTGGGAGATCAGTTCGTACGAGTTACATTGGTCCCGTGGGAGGTATTGGTGCCACCCACGGGGACGTTCGGGGGTTGTTTCGAGTTCTCACCCTCTAACGCCATGTTTTTAAGCCCAAGTCTAAAATTATGCAAATTATCGTCGTATTATCAAACCGGGACTCCCGCGGCTGCGGGGTCAAATCCTACGAGTTACATTGGTCCCGTGGTAGGTGCTGGTGCCACCCACGGGGACGTTCGGGGACTGTTTCGAGTTTTCACCCTCTAACGCCAAGTTTTGCCTAAGTCTAGAAATATGAAAATTAGCTTCGTATACTCAAACTGGGAGTCCCGCGGCTGCGGAGAGAGTTCCTACGTGTTACATTGGTCCCGTGGGAGGTGTTGGTGCCACCCACGGGGACGTTCGAGGGCTGTTTCGAGTTTTCACCCTCTAACGCCATGTTTTTAAGCCTAAGTCTAAAAATATGTAAATTACCGTCGTACTCCCAAACCGGGAGACCCGCGGCTGCGGGGTCAGTTCCTATGAGTTACATTGGTCCCGTGGGATGTGTTGGTGCCACCCACGGGGCCGTTCGGGGGATGTTTCAAGTTTTCACCCTCTAACGCCATGTTTTTAAGCCTAAGTCTAAAAATATGTAAATTACCATCGTATTCTCAAACCGGGAGTCTCGCGGCTGCGGGGTCAGTTCCTACGAGTTACATTGGTCCCGTGGGAGGTGTTGGTGCCACCCACGGGGCCGTTCGGGGGCTGTTTCGAGTGTTCACCCTCTAACGCCATGTTTTTAAGCCTAAATCTAGAAATATGTAAATTATCATCGTACTCCTAAACCGGGAGACCCGCGGCTGCGGGGTCAGTTCCTATGAGTTACATTGGTCCCGTGGGAGGTGTTGGTGCCACCCACGGGGCCGTTCGGGGGCAATTTCAAGTTTTCACCCTCTAACGCCATGTTTTTAAGCCTAAGTCTAGAAATATGCAAATTATCGTAGTATTCTCAAATCGGGAGTCCCGCGGCTGCGGGGTCAGTTCCTACGAGTTACATTGGTCCCGTGGGAGGTGTTGGTGCCACCCACGGGGCCATTAGAAGGTTGTTTCGAGTTTTCACCCTCTAACGCCAAGCTTTGCTTAAGTCTAGAAATATGCATATTACCTCCGTATTCGCAAACCGAGAGTTCCGCGGCTGCGGGGACAGTTCCTACGAGTTACATTGGTCCCGTGGGAGGTGTTGGTGCCACCCACGGGGCCGTTCGGGGGCTGTTTCGAGTTTTCACCCTCTAACGCCATGTTTTTAAGCCTAAGTCCAGAAATATGGAAATTATCGTCGTATTCTCAAACCGGGAGTTCCGCGGTTGCGGGGTCAGTTCCTACGAGTTACATTAGTCCCGTGGGAGGTGTTGGTGCCACCCACGGGGCCGTTAAAGGGCTGTTTAGAGTTTTCACCCTCTAACGACATTTTTTTAAGCCTAAGTCTAAAAATATGCAAATTATCGTCGTATTCTCAAACCGGGAGTCCTGCGGCTGCAGAGTCAGTTCCTACAAGTTACATTGGTCCCGTGGGAGGTGTTGATGCCACCCACGGGGCCGTTAAAGGGCTGTTTAGAGTTTTCACCCTCTAACGCCATTTTTTTAAGCCTAAGTCTAGAAATATGCAAATTATCATCGTATTCTCAAACCGAGAGTCCCGCGGCTACGGAGTCAGTTCCTACAAGTTACATTGGTCCCGTGGGAGGTGTTGGTGCCACCCACAGCGCCGTTAGAGGGCTGTTTCGAGTTTTCACCTCTAACGCCATGTTTTTAAGCCTAAGTCTAGAAATATGCAAATTACCGTCGTATTCTCAAACAGAGAGTCCCGCGACTGCGGGGTCAGTTCCTACGAGTTACAATGGTCCCGTGGGAGGTGTTGGTGCCACCCACGGGGATGTTCGGGGGCTGTTTCGAGTTCTCACCCTCTAACGCCATGTTTTTAAGCCTAAGTCTAAAAATATGCAAATTACCGTCGTACTCTCAAACAGGTAGTCCCGCGGCTGCGGGGTCAGTTCCTACGAGTTACATTGGTCCCGTGGGAGGTGTTGGTGCCACCCACGGGGACGTTCGGGGGCTGTTTCGAGTTTTCACCCTCTAAGGCCATGTTTTTAAGCCTAAGTCTAGAAATATGCAAATTACCGTCGTACTCTCAAACCGGGAGTCCCGCGGCTGCGGGGTCAGTTCCTACGAGTTACATTGGTCACCTGGGAGGTGTTGGTGCCACCCACGGGGACGTTGGGGGGCTGTTTTGAGTTTTCACCCTCTAACGTCAAGTTTTACCGAAGTCTAAAAATATGGAAATTACCTTCTAATTCTGAAACTGGGAGTCCCGCGGTTGCGGGGACAGTTCCTACGAGTTACATTGGTCCCGTGAGAGGTGTTGGTGCCACCCACGGGGCCGTTCGGGGTCTGTTTCGAATTTTCACCCTCTAACGTCATGTTTTTAAGCCTAAGTCTAGAAATATGCAAATTATCGTCGTATTCTCAAACCGGGAGTCCCGTGGCTGCGGGATCAGTTCCGACGAATTACATTGGTCCCGTGTGAGATGTTGGTGCCACCCATGGGGCCGTTAGAGTGTTGTTTTGAGTTTTCACCCTCTAACGCCATGTTTTTAAGCCTAAGTCTAGAAATATGCAAATTACCATCGTATTCTTAAACCGAGAGACCCACGGCTGCGGGGTCAGTTCCTATGAGTTACATTGGTCACGTCGGAGGTGTTGGTGCCACCCACGGGGACATTCGGGAGTTATTTCTAGTTCTCACCCTCTAATGCCATGTTTTTAAGCCTAAGTCTAGAAATATGCAAATTACCGTTATATTCTCAAACCGGGAGTTCCGCGACTGCGGGGTCAGTTCCTACGAGTTACATTGGTCCCGTGGGAGGTGTTGGTACCACCCACGGGGACGTTCGGGGGATGTTTCTAGTTATCACCCCTAATGCCATGTTTTTAATCCTAAGCCTAGAAATATGCAAATTACAATCGTATTCTCAAACCGGGAGTCCCGCGACTGCGGGGTCAGTTCCTACGAGTTATATTGGTCTCGTGGGAGGTGTTGGTGCCACCAACGGGGACGTTCGAGGGCTGTTTCTAGTTCTCACCCCCTAATGCCATGTTTTTAAGCCTAAGTCTAGAAATATGCAAATTACCGTCGTGCTATCAAATCGGGAGACCCGCGGCTGGGAGATCAGTTCGTACGAGTTACATTGGTCCCGTGGGAGGTATTGGTGCCACCCACGGGGACGTTCGGGGGTTGTTTCGAGTTCTCACCCTCTAACGCCATGTTTTTAAGCCCAAGTCTAAAAATATGCAAATTATCGTCGTATTATCAAACCGGGAGTCCCGCGGCTGCGGGGTCAAATCCTACGAGTTACATTGGTCCCGTGGGAGGTGCTGGTGCCACCCACGGGAACGTTCGGGGGCTGTTTCGAGTTTTCACCCTCTAAGCCAAGTTTTGCCTAAGTCTAGAAATATGCAAATTACCTTCGTATACTCAAACCGGGAGTCCCGCGGCTGCGGAGACAGTTCCTACGTGTTACATTGGTCTCGTGGGAGGTGTTGGTGCCACCCACGGGGACGTTCGAGGGCTGTTTCGAGTTTTCACCCTCTAACGCCATGTTTTTAAGCCTAAGTCTAAAAATATGTAAATTACCGTCGTACTCCCAAACCGGCAGACCCGCGGCTGTGGGGTCAGTTCCTATGAGTTACATTGGTCCCGTGGGAGGTGTTGGTGCCACCCACGGGGCCGTTCGGGGGCTGTTTCAAGTTTTCACCCTCTGACGCCATGTTTTTAAGCCTAAGTCTAAAAATATGTAAATTACCATCGTATTCTCAAACCGGGAGTCTCGCGGCTGCGGGGTCAGTTCCTACGAGTTACATTGGTCCCGTGGGAGGTGTTGGTGCCACCCACGGGGACGTTCGGGGGCTGTTTCGAGTTCTCACCCTCTAACGCCATGTTTTTTTAGCCTAAGTCTAGAAATATGCAAATGATCATCGTACTCTCAAACCGGGAGTCCCGCGGCTGCGGGGTCAGTTCCTACGAGTTACATTGGTCCCGTGGGAGGTGTTGGTGCCACCCACGGGGCCGTTCGGGGGCTGTTTCGAGTGTTCACCCTCTAACGCCATGTTTTTAAGCCTAAGTCTAGAAATATGTAAATTATCATCGTACTCCTAAACCGGGAGACCCGCGGCTGCGGGGTCAGTTCCTATGAGTTACATTGGTCCCGTGGGAGGTGTTGGTGCCACCCACGGGGCCGTTCGGGGGCTATTTCAAGTTTTCACCCTCTAACGCCATGTTTTTAAGCCTAACTATAGAAATATGCAAATTATCGTAGTATTCTCAAATCGGGAGTCCCGCGGGTGCGGGGTCAGTTCCTACGAGTTACATTGGTCCCGTGGGAGGTGTTGGTGCCACCCACGGGGCCATTAGAAGGTTGTTTCGAGTTTTCACCCTCTAACGCCAAGCTTTGCTTAAGTCTAGAAATATGCATATTACCTTCGTATTCTCAAACCGGGAGTCCCACGGCTGCGGGGACAGTTCCTACAAGTTACATTGGTCCCGTGGGAGGTGTTGGTGCCACCCACGGGGCCGTTCGGGAGCTGTTTCGAGTTTTCACCCTCTAACGCCGTGTTTTTAAGCCTAAGTCCAGAAATATGCAAATTATTGTCGTACTCTCAAACCGGGAGACCCGCGGCTGCGGGGTCAGTTCCTACGAGTTACATTGGTCCCGTGGGAGGTGTTGGTGCCACCTACGGGGACGTTCGGGGTCAATTTTGAGTTTTCATCCTCTAACGCCATGTTTTTAAGCCTAAGTCTAGAAATATGCAAATTATCATCGTATTCTCAAACCGGGAGTCCCGCGGCTGCGGGGTCAGTTCCTACGAGTTACATTGGTCCCGTGGGAGGTGTTGGTGCCACCCACGGGCCCGTTAAAGGGTTGTTTCGAGTTTTCACCCTCTAACGCCATGATTTTAAGCCTAATTCGAGAAATATGCAAATTAACGTCGTATTCTCAAATCGGGAGTCCCGCGGCTACGGGGTCAGTTCCTACGAGTTACATTGGTCCCGTGGGAGGTGTTGGTGCCACCCACGGGGCCGTTATAGGGCTGTTTCGAGTTTTCACCCTCTAACGCATGTTTTTAAGCCTAAGTCTAGAAATATGCAAATTAACATCGTATTCTCAAACCGGTAGTCCCGCGGCTGCGGGGACAGTTCCTACGAGTTACATTGGTCCCGTGGGAGGTGTTGGTGCCACCCACGGGGCCGTTTGGGGGCTTTTTCGAGTTTTCACCCTCTAACGCCATGTTTTTAAGCCTAAGTCTAGAAATATGGAAATTATCGTCGTATTCTCAAACCGGGAGTTCCGCGGTTGCGGGGTCAGTTCCTACGAGTTACATTAGTCCCGTGGGAGGTGTTGGTGTCACCCACGGGGCCGTTAAAGGACTGTTTAGAGTTTTCACCCTCTAACGACATTTTTTTAAGCCTAAGTCTAAAAATATGCAAATTATCGTCGTATTCTCAAATTGGGAGTCCCGCGGCTGCAGAGTCAGTTCCTACAAGTTACATTGGTCCCGTGGGAGGTGTTGGTGCCACCCACGGGGCCGTTAAAGGGCTGTTTAGAGTTTTCACCCTCTAACGCCATTTTTTTAAGCCTAAGTCTAGAAATATGCAAATTATCATCGTTTTCTCAAACCGAGAGTCCCGCGGCTGCGGAGTCAGTTCCTACAAGTTACATTGGTCCCGTGCGAGGTGTTGGTGCCACCCACAGGGCCGTTAGAGGGCTGTTTCGAGTTTTCACCTCTAACGCCATGTTTTTAAGCCTAAGTCTAGAAATATGCAAATTACCGTCGTATTCTCAAACAGAGAGTCCCGCGGCTGCGGGGTCAGTTCCTACGAGTTACAATGGTCCCGTGGGAGGTGTTGGTGCCACCCACGGGGACGTTCGGGGGCTGTTTCGAGTTTTCACCTCTAACGCCATGTTTTTAAACCTAAGTCTAGAAATATGCAAATTACCGTCGTATTCTCAAACAGAGAGTCCCGCGGCTGCGGGGTCAGTTCCTACGAGTTACAATGGTCCCGTGGGAGGTGTTGGTGCCACCCACGGGGACGTTCGGGGGCTGTTTCGAGTTCTCACCCTCTAACGCCATGTTTTTAAGCCTAAGTCTAAAAATATGCAAATTACCATCGTACTCTCAAACAGGTAGTCCCGCGGCTGCGGGGTCAGTTCCTACGAGTTACATTGGTCCCGTGGGAGGTGTTGGTGCCACCCACGGGGACGTTCGGGGGCTGTTTCGAGTTTTCACCCTCTAAGGCCATGTTTTTAAGCCTAAGTCTAGAAATATGCAAATTACCGTCGTACTCTCAAACCGGGAGTCCCGCGGCTGCAGGGTCAGTTCCTACGAGTTACATTGGTCACCTGGGAGGTGTTGGTGCCACCCACGGGGACGTTGGGGGGCTGTTTTGAGTTTTCACCCTCTAACGTCAAGTTTTACCGAAGTCTAGAAATATGAAAATTACCTTCGTATTCTCAAACCGGGAGTCCCGCGGTTGCGGGGACAGTTCCTACGAGTTACATTGGTCCCATGAGAGGTGTTGGTGCCACCCACGGGGCCGTTCGGGGCCTGTTTCGAATTTTCACCCTCTAACGTCATGTTTTTAAGCCTAAGTCTAGAAATATGCAAATTATCGTCGTATTCTCAAACCGGGAGTCCCGTGGCTGCGGGATCAGTTCCGATGAGTTACATTGGTCCCGTGGGAGGTGTTGGTCCACCCATGGGGCCGTTAGAGTGCTGTTTCGAGTTTTCACCCTCTAACGCCATGTTTTTAAGCCTAAGTCTAGAAATATGGAAATTACCATCGTATTCTTAAACCGAGAGACCCGCGGCTGCGGGTTCAGTTCCTATGAGTTACATTGGTCCCGTCGGAGGTGTTGGTGCCACCCACGGGGACGTTCGGGAGCTGTTTCTAGTTCTCACCCTCTAACGCCATGTTTTTAAGCCTAAGTCTAGGAATATGCAAATTACCGTTATATTCTCAAACCGGGAGTCCCGCGACTGCGGGATCAGTTCCTCCGAGTTACATTGGTCCCGTGGGAGGTGTTGGTACCACCCACGGGGACATTCGGAGGATGTTTCTAGTTATCACCCCTAATGCCATGTTTTTAATCCTAAGTCTAGAAATATGCAAATTACAATCGTATTCTCAAACCGGGAGTCCCGCGACTGCGGGGTCAGTTCCTACGAGTTACATTGGTCCCGTGGGAGGTGTTGGTGCCACCCACGGGGACGTTCGAGGGCTGCTTCTAGTTCTCATCCCATAATGCCATGTTTTTAAGCCTAAGTTTAAAAATCTGTAAATTATCGTCGTATTATCAAACCGGGAGTCCCGCGGCTGCGGGGTCAAATCCTACGAGTTACATTCATCCTGTGGGAGGTGTTGGTGCCACCCACGGGGACGTTCGGGGGCTGTTACGAGTTTTCACCCTCTAACGCCAAGTTTTGCCTACGTCTAGAAATATGAAAATTACCTTCGTATTCTCAAACCGAAAGTCCCGCGGTTGCGGGGTCAGTTCATACGAGTTACATTGGTCCCGGGGGAGGTGTTGGTGCCACCCACGGGGACGTTCGGGGGCTGTTTCTAGTTCTCACCCCCTAACGCCATGTTTTTAATCCTAAGTCTAGAAAGATGAAAATTACCGACGTACTCTCAAACCGGGAGACCCGCGACTACGGGGTCAGTTCCTATAAGTTGTAATGGTCCCGTCGGAGGTGTTGCTGCCACCCACGGGGATGTTCGGGGCCTATTTCGAATTCTCACCCTCTTACGCCCTATTTCGAGTTTTCACCCTCTAACGCCATGTTTTTAAGCCTAAGTCTAGGAATATTCAAATCATCGTCGTATTCTCAAACCGGGAGTCCCGCGGCTGCGGGTCAGTTCCTACGAGTTACTTAGTCCCATGGGAGGTGTTGGTGCCACCCACGGGGACGTTCGGGGGCTGTTTGAAGTTTTCACCCTCTAACGCCAAGTTTTGCCTAAGTCTAGAAATATACATATTACCTTCCTATTCTCAAACCGAGAGTCCCGCGGCTGCGAGGACAGTTCCTACGAGTTACAATGGTCCCGTGGGAGGTGTTGGTGCCACCCACGGGGCTGTTCGGGGGATGTTTCGATTTTTCACCCTCTAATGCCATGTTTTTAAGCCTAAGTCTGGAAATATGCAAATTATAGTAGTATTCTCAAACCGGGAGTCCCGCGGCTGCGGGGTCAGTTCCTACGAGTTACATTGGTCCCGTGGGAGGTGTTGGTGCCACCCACGGGCCCGTTAGAAGGCTGTTTCGAGTTTTCACCCTCTAACGTCATGTTTTTAAGCCTAAGTCTAGAAATATGGAAATTACCATCATACTCTCAAACCGGGAGACCCGCGGCTGCGGGGTCAGTTCCTACGAGTTACTTTGCTCACGTGGGAGGAGTTGGTGCCACCCACGGGGACGTTCGAGGCTGTTTCGAGTTTTCACCCTCTAACGCCATGTTTTTAAGCCTAAGTCTAGAAATATGCAAATTATCGTCGTATTCTCAAACCAGGAGTCCCGCGGCTGCGGGGTCAGTTCCTACGAGTTACATTGGTCCCGTGGGAGGTGTTGGTGCCACCCACGGGGCCGTTCAGGGGCTGTTTCGAGTTGTCACCCTCTAACGCCATGTTTTTAAGCCTAAGTCTAGAAATACGCAAATTATCGTCGTACTCTCAAACCGGGAAACCCGCGGCTGCGGGGTCAGTTCCTACGAGTTACATTGGTCCCGTGGGAGGTGTTGGTGCCACCCACGGGGACGTTCGGGGGCTATTTCGAGTTCTCACCCTCCAACGCCCTGTTTTTCTTAAGTTTATAAATAAGTAATTTACCTTCGTATTCTCAAACCGAAAGTCCCGCGGTTGCGGGGACAGTTCCTACGAGTTACATTGGTCCCGTGAGAGGTGTTGGTGCCTACCACGGGGCCGTTCGGGGGCTGTTTCGAGTTTTCACCCTCTAACATCATGTTTTTAAGCCTAAGTCTAGAAATATGCAAATTATCATCGTATTCTCAAACCAGCAGTCCCGCGGCTGCGCGGTATGTTCCTACGAGTTACATTGGTACCGTGGAAGGTGTTGGTGCCACCCACGGGGCCGTTAGAGGGTTGTTTTGAGTTCTCACCCTCTAACGCCATGTTTTTAAGCCTAAGTCTCGAAATATGGAAATTATCGTCGTATTCTCAAACCGGGAGACCCGCGACTGCGGGGTCAGTTCCTACGAGTTTCATTGGTCCCGGGGGAGGTGTTGGTGCCACCCACGAGCACGTTCGGGGGCTGTTTCTAGTTCTCACCCCCTAACGCCATGTTTTTAAGCCTAAGTCTAGAAATATGCAAATTACCGTCGTACTCTCAAACCGGGAGACCCGCGACTACGGGGTCAGTTCCTATAAGTTACAATGCTTCCGTCGGAGGTGTTGCTGCCACCAACGGGGATATTCGGGGGCTATTTCGAATTCTCACCCTCTAACGCCCTGTTTCGAGTTTTCACCCTCTAACGCCATGTTTTTAAGCCTAAGTCTAGGAATATTCAAATTATCGTTGTATTCTCAAACCGGGAGTCCCGCGGCTGCGGGGTCAGTTCCTACGAGTTACTTAGTCCCATGGGAGGTGTTGGTGCCACCCACGGGGACGTTCAGGGGCTGTTTGAAGTTTTCACTCTCTAAGGCCAAGTTTTGCCTAAGTCTAGAAATATACATATTACCTTCGTATTCTCAAACCGGGAGTCCCGCGGCTGCGGGGTCAGTTCCTATGAGCTACATTGGTCCCGTGGGAGGTGTTGGTGCCACCAACGGGGCTGTTCGGGGGCTGTTTTAATTTTTCACCCTCTAATGCTTTGTTTTTAAGCCTAAGTCGTGAAATATGCAAATTATACTAGTATTCTCAAACCGGAAGTCACGCGGCTGCGGGGTCTGTTCCTACGAGTTACATTGGTCCCGTGGGAAGTGTTGGTGCCACCCACGGGCCCGTTAGAAGGCTGTTTCGAGTTTTCACCCTCTAATGCCATGTTTTTAAGCCTAAGTCTAGAAATATGCAAATTACCGTCGTACTCTCAAACCGGGAGACCCGCAGCTGCGGGGTCAGTTCCTACGAGTTACATTGGTCACGTGGGAGGTGTTGGTGCCACCCACGGGGACGTTCGGGGGCTGTTTCGAGTTCTCACCCTCTAACGCCATGTTTTTTTAGCCTAAGTCTAGAAATATGCAAATGATCATCGTACTCTCAAACCGGGAGTCCCGCGGCTGCGGGGTCAGTTCCTACGAGTTACATTGGTCCATGGGAGGTGTTGGTGCCACCCAGGGAGCCGTTCGGGGGCTGTTTCTAGTTCTCACCCCCTAACGCCATGTTTTTAAGCTTAAGTCTAGAAATATGCAAATTACCGTCGTACTCCCAAACCGGGAGACCCGCCGCTGCGGGGTCAGTTCCTACGAGTTTCATTGGTCCCGTGGGAGGTGTTGGTAACACCCACGGGCCCGTTAGAAGGCTGTTTCGAGTTTTCATCCTCTAACGCCATGTTTTTAATCCTAAGTCTAGAAATATGCAAATTACCGTCGTACTCTTAAATCGGGAGACCCGCGGCTGTAGGTTCAGTTCCTACGAGTTACATTGGTCCCGTGGGAGGTATTGGTGCCACCCATGGGGACGTTCGGGGGCTGTTTCGAGTTCTCACCCTCTAACGCCATGTTTTTTAGCCTAAGTCTAGAAATATGCAAATTATCATCGTACTCTCAAACCGGGAGTCCCACGGCGGCGGGGTCAGTTCCTACGAGTTACATTGGTCCCGTAGGAGGTGTTGATGCCACCCACGGGGCCGTTCGGGGGCTGTTTTTAGTTCTCACCCCCTAACGCCATGTTTTTAAGCCTAAGTCTAGAAATATGCAAATTACTGTCGTACTCCCAAACCGGGAGACCCGCGGCTGCGGGGTCAGTTTCTACGAGTTACATTTGGTCCCGTGGGAGGTGTTGGTGCCACCCATGGGGCCGTTCGGGGGATGTTTCCAGTTTTCACCCTCTAACGCCATGTTTTTAAACCTAAGTCTAGAAATATGAAAATTAACGTAGTATTCTCAAACCGGGACTCCCGCGGCTACGGGGTCAGTTCCTACGAGTTACATTGGTCCCGTGGGAGGTGTTGGTGCCACCCACGGAGCTGTTAGAAGGTTGTTTCGAGTTTTCACCCTGTAACGCCATGTTTTTAAGCCTAAGTCTAGAAATATGAAAATTAACATCGTATTCTCAAACCGGGAGTCCCACGGCTGTGGGTTCAGTTCCTACGAGTTACATTGGTCCCGTGGGAGGTGTTGGTGCCACCCACGTGGACGTTCGGGGGCTGTTTCTAGTTCTTACCCCCTAACACCGTGTTTTGAAGCCTAAGTCTGTAAATATGCAAATTGCCATCATACTCTCAAACCGGGATCCCGCGGCTGCGGGGTCAGTTCCTACGAGTTCAATTGGTCCCGTGGGAGGTGTTGGTGCCACCCACGGGGACGTTCGGGGGCTATTTCGAGATCTCACCCTCTAACGTCAAGTTTTGCCTAAGTCTAGAAATATACAAATTACCTTCGTATTCTTAAACCGGGAGTCCCGCGGCTGTGGGGACAGTTTCTATGAGTTACATTTGTCCCGTGGGAGGTGTTGGTGCCACCCACGGGGCCGTTCGGGGGCTGTTTCTAGTTTTCACCCTCTAACGCCATGCTTTTAAGCCAAAGTATAGAAATATGAAAATTATCGTCGTATTCTCAAACCGGGAGTCCCGCGGCTGCGGGGTCAGTTCCTACGAGTAATATTGGTCCCGTGGGAGGCATTGGTGCCACCCACGGGGCCGTTAGGGGGCTGTTTCGAGTTTTCACCCTCTAACACCATTTTTTATGCCTAAGTCTAGAAATATGCAAATTACCATCGTATTCTCAAACCGGGAGTCCCGCGGCTGCGGGGTCAGTTCCTACGAGTTACATTGGTCCCGTTGGAGGTGTTGGTTCCACCAACGGGGACGTTCGGGAGATGTTTCTAGTTCTCACCCCCTAACGCCATGTTTCTAAGCCGAAGCCTAGAAATATGCAAATTACCGTCGTACTCTCAAACCGGGAGACCCGCGACTGCGGGGTCAGTTCCTACGAGTTAGGTTGTTCCCGTGGGAGGTGTTGGTCCTACCCACGGGGACGTTCGGGGGTTGTTTCGAGTTCTCACCCTCTAACCCCATGTTTTTAAGCCTAAGTCTAGAAATATGTAAATTACCGTCATACTCTCAAACCGGGAGTCCCGCGGATGGGGCGTTTGTTTCTACGAGTTACATTGGTCCCGTGGGAGGTGTTGGTGCCACCCACGGGGACGTTGAGGGGCTGTTTCGAGTTTTCACCATCTAACGCCATGTTTTTAAGCCTAACTCTAGAAATATGTAAATTACCATCGTACTCTCAAACTGGGAGACCCGCGGCTGCGGGGACAGTTCCTACGAGTTACATTGGTCCCGTGGGAGGTGCTGGTACCACCCACGGGGACGTTCGGGGGCTGTTTCGAGTTCTCACCCTCTAACGACATGTTTTTAAGCTTAAGTCTAGAAATATGAAAATTACCATCGTACTTTCAAACCGAGAGTCCCGCGGCTGCGGAGTCCGTTCCTATGAGTTAGGTTGGTCCCGTGGGAGGTGTTGGTGCTACCCACGGGAACGTTCGGGGGCTGTTTCGAGTTCTCACCCTCTAACGCAATATTTTTAAGCCTAAGTCTAGAAATATATAAATTACCGTCGTACTCTCAAACCGGGAGTCCCGCGGCTGGGGGGTCAGTTTCTACGAGTTACATTGGTCCCGTGGGAGGTGTTGGTGCCACCCACGGGGACGTTGGGGAGCTGTTTCAATTTTTCACCCTCTAACGTCAAGTTTTGCCTATGTCTAGAAATAGGCAAATTACCTTCGTATTCTCAAACCGGGAGTAACGCGGCTGTGGGGACAGTTCCTACGAGTTACATTGGTCCCGTGGGAGGTGTTGGTGCCACCCATGGGGCCGTTCGGGGGCTGTTTCGAGTTCTCACCCTCTAACGCCATGTTTTTAAGCCTAAGTCTAGAAATATGCCTATTATCGTCGTATTCTCAAATCGGGAGTCCCGCGGCTTCGAGGTCAGTTCCTACGAGTTACATTGGTCCCGTGGGAGGTATTGGTTCCACCCACGGGGCCGTTAGAGGGCTGTTTCGAGTTTTCACCCTCTTACGCCATGTTTTCAAGCCTAAGTCTAGAAATATGCAAATTACCGTCGTATTCTAAAACCGAGAGTCCCGCGTCTGCGGGGTCAGTTCCTACGAGTTACATTGGTCCCATGGGAGGTGTTGGTGCCACCCAGGGAGCCGTTTGGGGGCTGTTTCTAGTTCTTACCCCCTAACGCCATGTTTTTAAGCCTAAGTCTAGAAATATGCAAATTACCGTCGTACTCTCAAATCGGGTGACCCGCGGCTGCGGGGTCAGTTCCTACGAGTTATGTTGGTCCCGTGGGAGGTGTTGGTGCCACCCATGGGGACGTTTGGGGGCTCTTTCGAGTTCTCACCCTCTAACGCCATGTTTTTTAGCCCAAGTCTAGAAATATGCAAATTATCATCGTACTCTCAAACCGGGAGTCCCGCGGCTACGGGGTCAGTTCCTACGAGTTACATTGGTCCCGTGGGAGGTGGTGGTTCCACCAACGGGGACGTTCGGGAGCTGTTTCTAGTTCTCACCACCTAACGCCATGTTTCTAAGCCTAAGTCTAGAAATATGCAAATTACCGTCGTACTCTCAAACCGGGAGACTCGCGGCTGCGGGGTCAGTTCCTACGAGTTAGGTTGGTCCCGTGGGAGGTGTTGGTGCTACCCACGGGGACGTTCGGGGGCTGTTTCGAGTTCTCACCCTCTAACGCCATGTTTTTAAGACTAAGTCTAGAATTATGTAAATTACCGTCGTACTCTCAAACCGGGAGTCACGCGGCTGGGGGGTCAGTTTCTACGAGTTACATTTGTCCCGTGGGAGGTGTTGGTGCCACCCACGGTGACGTTGAGGGGTTGTTTCGAGTTTTCACCATCTAACGCCATGTTTTTCAGCCTAACTCAAGATATATGCAAATTACCGTCGTACTCTCAAACCGGGAGACCCGCGACTGCGGGGACAGTTCCTACGAGTTACATTAGTCCCGTGGGAGGTGTTGGTGCCACCCACGGTGACGTTGGGGAGCTGTTTCAAGTTTTCACCCTCTAACGTCAAGTTTTGCCTAAGTCTAGAAATAGGCAAATTACCTTCGTATTCTCAAACCGGGAGTCCCGCGGCTGCGGGGACAGTTCCTACGAGTTACATTGGTCCCGTGGGAGGTGTTGGTGCCACCCATGGAGCCGTCCGGGGGCTGTTTCGAGTTCTCACCCTCTAACGCCATGTTTTTAAGCCTAAGTCTAGAAATATGCCTATTATCGTCGTATTCTCAAACCGGGAGTCCCGCGGCTGCGGGGTCAGTTCCTACGAGTTGCATTGGTCCCGTGGGAGGTATTGGTGCCACCCACGGGGCCGTTAGAGGGCTGTTTCGTGTTTTCACCCTCTTACGCCATGTTTTTAAGCCTAAGTCTAGAAATATGCAAATTACCGTCATATTCTAAAACCGAGAGTCCCGCGGCTGTGGGGTCAGTTCCTACGAGTTACATTGGTCCCGTGGGAGGTGTTGGTTCCACCAACGGGGACGTTCGGGGGCTGTTTCTAGTTCTCACCCCCTAACGCCATGTTTTTAAGCCTAAGTCTAGAAATATGCAAATTACCGTCGTACTCTCAAACCGGGTGACCCGCGGCTGCGGGGTCAGTTCCTACGAGTTATGTTCGTCCCGTGGGAGGTGTTGGTGCTACCCACTGGTACGTTCGGGGGCTGTTTCGAGTTCTCACCCTCTAACGCCATGTTTTTAAGCCTAAGTCTAGAAATATGCCTATTATTGTCGTATTCTCAAACCGGGAGTCCCGCGGCTGCGGGGTCAGTTCCTACGAGTTGCATTGGTCCCGTGGGAGGTATTGGTGCCACCCACGGGGCCGTTAGAGGGCTGTTTCGAGGTTTCACCCTCTTACGCTATGTTTTTAAGCCTAAGTCTAGAAATATGCAAATTACCGTCGTATTCTAAAATCGAGAGTCCCGCGGCTGCGGGGTCAGTTCCTACGAGTTACATTGGTCCCGTGGGAGGTGTTGGTTCCACCCACGGGGACGTTCGGGGGCTGTTTCGAGTTCTCACCCTCTAACTCCATTTTTTTAAGCCTAAGTCTAGAAATATGTAAATTACCGTCGTACTCTCAAATCGGGAGAGCCGCAGCTGCGGGTTCAGTTCCTACGAGTTACATTGGTCCCGTGGGAGGTGTTAGTGCCACCCATGGGGACGTTTGGGGGCTCTTTCGAGTTCTCACCCTCTAACGCCATGTTTTTTAGCCCAAGTCTAGAAATATGCAAATTATCATCGTACTCTCAAACCGGGAGTCCCGCGGCTGTGGGGTCAGTTCGTACGAGTTACATTGGTCCCGTGGGAGGTGTTGGTGCCACCCACAGGGTCGTTCGGGATATTTTTTTAGTTCTCACCACCTAACGCCATGTTTTTAAGCCTAAGTCTAGAAATATGCAAATTACCATCGTACTCCCAAATCGGGAGACCCGCGGCTGCGGGGTCAGTTCCTACGAGTGACATTGGTCCCGTGGGAGGTATTGGTGCCACCCACGGGGCCGTTAGAGGGCTGTTTCGAGTTTTCACCCTCTAACACCATGTTTTTAAGCCTAAGTCTAGAAATATGCAAATTACCATCGTATTCTCAAACCGGGAGTCCCGCGGCTGCGGGGTCAGTCCCTATGATTTACATTGGTCCCGCGGGAGGTGTTGGTTCCACCAACGGGGACGTTCGGGGGCTGTTTCTAGTTCTCACCCCCTAACGCCATGTTTCTAAGCCTAAGTCTAGAAATATGCAAATTATCGTAGTACTCTCAAACCGGGTGACCCGCGGCTGCGGGGTCAGTTACTACGAGTTAGGTTGGTCCCGTGGGAGGTGTTGGTGCTACCCACGGGGACGTTCGGGGGCTGTTTCGAGTTCTCACCCTCTAACGCCATGTTTTTAAGCCTAAGTCTAGAAATATGTAAATTACCGTCGTACTCCCAAACCGGGAGTCCCGCGGCTGAGGGGTCAGTTTCTACGAGTTACATTGGTCCCGTGGGAGGTGTTGGTGCCACCCACGGGGACGTTGAGGGGCTGTTTCGAGTTTTCACCATCTAACGCCATGTTTTAAGCCTAACTCTAGAAATATGCAAATTACCGTCGTACTCTCAAACCGGGAGACCCGCGGCTGCGGGGACAGTTTCTACGAGTTACATTGGTCCCGTGGGAGGTGTTGGTGCCACCCACGGGGACGTTCGGGGGCTGTTTCGAGTTCTCACCCTCTAACGCCATGTTTTTAAGCCTAAGTCTAGAAATATGAAAATTACCATCGTACTTTCAAACCGAGAGTCCCGCGGCTGCGGGGTCAGTTCCTACGAGTTACATTGGTCCCGTGAGAGGTGTTGGTGCCACCCACGGGGACGTTGGGGAGGTGTTTTAGGTTTTCACCCTCTAACGTCAAGTTTTGCCTAAGTCTAGAAATATGCAAATTACCTTCGTATTCTCAAACCGGGAGTCCCGCGGCTGCGGGGTCAGTTCCTACGAGTTACATTGGTCCCGTGGGAGGTCTTGGTGCCACCCACAAGGCCGTTCGGGGGCTGTTTTTAGTTCTCACCCCCTAACGCCATGTTTTTAAGCCTATGTCTAGAAATATGCAACTTACCGTCGTACTCCCAAACCGGGAGACCCGCGGCTGCGGGGTCAGTTCCTACGATTTACATTGGTCCCGTGGGAGGTGTTTGTGCCACCCACGGGAACGTTCGGGGGCTGTTTCGAGTTCTCACCCTCTAACGCCATGTTTTTTAGCCTAAGTCTAGAAATATACAATTTATCATCTTACTCTCAAACCGGGAGCCCCGCGGCTACGGGGTCAGTTCCTACGAGTTACATTGGTCCCGTGGGAGGTGTTGGTGCCACCCACGGGGCCGTTCGGGGGCTGTTTCTAGTTCTCACCCCTAACGCCATGTTTTTAAGCTTAAGTCTAGAAATATGCAAATTACCGTCATACTCCCAAATCGGGAGACCCGCCGCTTCGGGGTCAGTTCCTACGAGTTACATTGGTCCTGTGGGAGGTGTTGGTAACACCCACGGGCCCGTTAGAAGGCGGTTTCGAGTTTTCACACTCTCACGCCATGTTTTTAAGCCTAAGTCTAGAAATATGCAAATTACCGTCGTAGTCTCAAATCGGGAGACCCGCAGCTGCGGGTTCAGTTCTTACGAGTTACATTGGTCCCGTGGGAGGTGTTGGTGCCACCCATGGGGACGTTCGGGGGCTGTTTCGAGTTCTCACCCTCTAACGCCATGTTTTTTAGCCTAGGTCTAGAAATATGCAAATTATCATCGTACTATCAAACCGGGAGTCCCGCGGCTATGGGGTCAGTTCCTACGAGTTACATTGGACCCGTGGGAGGTGTTGGTGCCACCCACGGGGCCGTTCGGGGGCTGTTTTTAGTTCTCACCCCCTAACGCCATGTTTTTAAGCCTATGTCTAGAAATATGCAACTTACCGTCGTACTCCCAAACCGGGAGACCTGCGGCTGCGGGGTCAGTTCCTACGAGTTACATTGGTCCCGTGGGAGGTGTTGGTGCGACCCATGGGGCCGTTCGGGGGATGTTTCGAGTTTTCACCCTCTAACGCCATGTTTTTAAGCCTAAGTCTAGAAATAAGCAAATTATCGTAGTATTCTCAAATCGGGAGTCCCGCGGCTGCGAGTTTAGTTCCTACGAGTTACATTGGTCCCGTGGGAGGTGTTGGTGCAACCCACGGGGCTGTTAGAAGGTTGTTTCGAGTTTTCACCCTCTAACGCCATTTTTTTAAACCTAAGTCTAGAAATATGCAAATTACCTTCGTATTCTCAAACCGGGAGTCCCGCGGCTGCGGGGACAGTTCCTATGAGTTACATTTTTCCCGTGGGAGGTGTTGGTGCCACCCACGGGGCCGTTCGGGGGCTGTTTCGAGTTTTCACCCTCTAACGCCACGTTTTTAAGCCTAAGTCTAGAAATATGAAAATTATCGTCGTATTCTAAAACCGGGAGTCCCGTGGCTGCGGGATCAGTTCCTACGAGTTACATTGGTCCCGTGGGAGGTATTGGTACCACCCACGGGGCCGTTAGAGGGCGGTTTCGAGTTTTCACCCTCTAACACCATGTTTTTAAGCCTAAGTCTAGAAATATGCAAATTACCATCGTATTCTCAAACTGGGAGTCCCGCGGCTGCAGGGTCAGTTCCTACGAGTTACATTGGTCCCGTGGGAGGTGTTGGTTCCACCAACGGGGACGTTCGGGGGTTGTTTCTAGTTCTCACCCCCTAACGCCATGTTTCTAAGCCTAAGTCTAGAAATATGCAAATTACCGTCGTACTCTCAAACCGGGAGACCCGCGGCTGCGGGGTCAGTTCCTACGAGTTAGGTTTGTCCCATGGGAGGTGTTGGTGCTACCCACGGGGACGTTCGGGGGCTGTTTCGAGTTCTCACCCTCTAACGCCATGTTTTTAAGCCTAAGTCTAGAAATATGTAAATTACCATCGTACTCCCAAACCGGGAGTCCCGCGGCTGGGGGGGGTCAGTTTCTACGAGTTACATTGGTCCCGTGGGAGGTGTTGGTGCCACCCACGGGGACGTTGAGGGGTTGTTTCGAGTTTTCACCATCTAACGCCATGTTTTTAAGCCTAATTCTAGAAATATGCAAATTACCGTCGTACTCTCAAACCGGGAGACCCGCGGCTGCGGGGACAGTTCCTACGAGTTACATTGGTCCCGTGGGAGGTGTTGGTGCCACCCACGGGGACGTTCGGGGGCTGTTTCGAGTTCTCACCCTCTAACGCCATGTTTTTAAGCCTAAGTCTAGAAATATGAAAATTACCATCGTACTCTCAAACCGGGAGTCCCGCGGCTGCGGGGTCAGTTCCTACGAGTTACATTGGTCCCGTGGGAGGTGTTGGTGCCACCCACGGGGACGTTGGGGAGTTGTTTCAAGTTTTCACCCTCTAACGTCAAGTTTTGCCTAAGTCAAGAAATATGCAAATTACCTTCGTATTCACAAACCGGGAGTCCCGCGGCTGCGGGGTCAGTTCCTACGAGTTACATTGGTCCCGTGGGAGGTCTTGGTGCCACCCACAGGGCCGTTCGGGGGCTGTTTTTAGTTCTCACCGCCAAACGCCATGTTTTTAAGCCTAAGTCTAGAAATATGCAAATTACCGTCGTACTCCCAAACCGGGAGACCCGCGGCTGCGGGGTCAGTTCCTATGATTTACATTGGTCCCGTGAGAGGTGTTGGTGCCACCCACGGGGCCGTTCGGGGGCTGTTTCGATTTTTCACCCTCTAATGCCATGTTTTTAAGGTGAAGTCTAGAAATATGCAAATTATAGTAGTATTCTCAAACCGGGAGTCCCGCGGCTGCGGGGTCAGTTCCTACGAGTTACATTGGTCCCATGGGAGGTGTTGGTGCCACCCACGGGGCCGTTAGAAGGTTGTTTCGAGTTTTCACCCTCTAACGCCATGTTTTTAAGCCTAAGTCTAGAAATAAGCAAATTATCACCGTATTCTCAAATCGGGAGTCCCACGGCTGCGGGGTCAGTTCCTACGAGTTACATTGGTCCCGTGGGAGGTGTTGGTGCCACCCACGTTGACGTTCGGGGCTTGTTTCTAGTTCTTACCCCCTAACACCGTGTTTTTAAGCCTACGTCTAGAAATATGCAAATTAAAGTCGTACTCTCAAACCGGATGGCCTGCGGCTGTGGGGTCAGTTTCTAAGAGTTACATTGGTCCCGTCCGAGGTGTTGGTGCCACCCACGGGGATGTTCGGGGTCTGTTTGAGTTCTCACCCTCTAACGCCATGTTTTTAAGCCTAAGTCTGTAAATATGCAAATTGCCATCGTACCCTCAAACCGGGATCCCGTGGCTGCGGGGTCAGTTCCTACGAGTTACATTGGTCCCGTGAGAGGTGTTGGTGCCACCCACGGGGCCGTTCGGGGGCTGTTTCGATTTTTCACCCTCTAATGCCATGTTTTTAAGGTGAAGTCTAGAAATATGAAAATTATAGTAGTATTCTCAAACCGGGAGTCCCGCGGCTGCGGGGTCAGTTCCTACGAGTTATATTGGTCCCGTGGGAGGTGTTGGTGCCACCCACGGGCCCGTTAGAAGGCTGTTTCGAGTTTTCACCCTCTAACACCATGTTTTTAAGCCTAAGTCTAGAAATATGCAAATTACCGTCGTACTCTCAAACCGGAAGACCCGCAGCTGCGGGGTCAGTTCCTACGACTTACATTGCTCACGTGGGAGGTGTTGGTGCCACCCACGGGGACGTTCGGGGGCTGTTTCGAGTTCTCACCCTCTAACGCCATGTTTTTTAGCCTAAGTCTAGAAATATACAATTTATCATCTTACTCTCAAACCGGGAGTCCCGCGGCTACGGGGTCAGTTCCTACGAGTTACATTGGTCCCGTGGGAGGTGTTGGTGCCACCCACGGTTTCGTTCGGGGGCTGTTTCTAGTTCTCACCCCTAACGCCATGTTTTTAAGCTTAACTCTAGAAATATGCAAATTACCGTCATACTCCCAAATCGGGAGACCCGCCGCTTCGGGGTCAGTTCCTACGAGTTACATTGGTCCCGTGGGAGGTGTTGGTAACACCCACGGGCCGGTTAGAAGGCGGTTTCGAGTTTTCACACTCTAACGCCATGTTTTTAAGCCTAAGTCTAGAAATATGCAAATTATCGTCGTACTCTCAAATCGGGAGACCCGCAACTGCGGGTTCAGTTCCTATGAATTACATTGGTCCCGTGGGAGGTGTTGGTGCCACCCATGGGGACGTTCGGGGGCTGTTTCGAGTTCTCACCCTCTAACGCCATGTTTTTTTGCCTAAGTCTAGAAATATGCAAATTATCATCGTACTCTCAAACCAGGAGTCTCGCGGCTGCGGGGTCAGTTCCTACGAGTTACATTGGTCCCGTGGGAGGTGTTGGTGCCACCCATGGGGCCGTTCGGGGGATGTTTCGAGTTTTCACCCTCTAACGCCATGTTTTTAAGCCTAAGTCTAGAAATAAGCAAATTATCGTAGTATTCTCAAATCGGGAGTCCCGCGGCTGCGAGGTTAGTTCCTACGAGTTACATTGGTCCCGTGGGAGGTGTTGGTGCCACCCACGGGGCTGTCAGAAGGTTGTTTCGAGTTTTCACCCTCTAACGCCATTTTTTTAAACCTAAGTCTAGAAATATTCAAATTACCATCCTTTTCTCAAACCGGGAGTCCCACGGCTGCGGGGTCAGTTCCTACGAGTTACATTGGTCCCGTGGGAGGTGTTGGTGCCACCCACGTGGACGTTCGGGGGCTGTTTCTAGTTCTTACCCCCTAACACCGTGTTTTTGAGACTAAGTCTAGGAATATGCAAATTACAGTCGTATTCTAAAAACCGGGAGGCCCGCGGCTGCGGGATCAGTTTCTAAGAGTTACATTGGTCCCTTCCGAGGTGTTGGTGCCACCCACGGGGATGTTCGGGGTCTGTTTCGAGTTCTCACCCTCTAACGCCATGTTTTTAAGCCTAAGTCTCTAAATATGCAAATTGCCATCGTACTCTCAAACTGGGATCCCGCGGCTGAGGGGTTAGTTCCTACGAGTTACATTGGTCCCGTGGGAGGTGTTGGTGCCACCCACGGGGACGTTCGGGGACTGTTTCGAGTTCTCACCCTCTAACGTCAAGTTTTGCCTAAGTCTAGAAATATGCAAATTACCTTCGTATTCTCAAACCGGGAGTCCCGCGGCTGCGGGGACAGTTCCTATGAGTTACATTTTTCCCGTGGGAGGTGTTGGTGCCACCCACGGGGCCGTTCGGGGGCTGTTTCGAGTTTTCACCCTCTAACGCCACGTTTTTAAGCCTAAGTCTAGAAATATGAAAATTATCGTCGTATTCTAAAACCGGGAGTCCCGCGGCTGCGGGATCAGTTCCTACGAGTTACATTGGTCTCGTGGGAGGTATTGGTGCCACCCACGGGGCCGTTAGAGGGCTGTTTCGAGTTTTCACCCTCTAACACCATGTTTTTAAGCATAAGTCTAGAAATATGAAAATTACCATCGTATTCTCAAACCGGGAGTCCCGCGGAAGCGGGGTCAGTTCCTATGAGTTACATTGGTCCCGTGGGAGGTGTTGGTTCCACCAACGGGGACGTTCGGGGGGTGTTTCTAGTTCTCACACCCTAACGCCATGTTTCTAAGCTTAAGTCTAGAAATATTAAAATTATCGTCATACTCTCAAACCGGGAGACCCGCGGCTACGGGGTCAGTTCCTACGAGTTAGGTTGGTCCCGTGGTAGGTGTTGGTTCTACCCACGGGGACGTTCGGGGGCTGTTTCGAGTTCTCACCCTCTAACGCCATGTTTTTAAGCCTAAGTCTAGAAATATGTAAATTACCATCGTACTCTCAAACAGGGAGTCCTGCGGCTGGGGGGTCAGTTTCTACGAGTTAGGTTGGTCCCGTGGGAGGTGTTGGTGCCACCCACGGGGACGTTGAGGGGCTGTTTCGAGTTTTCACCATCTAACGCCATGTTTTTAAGCCTAACTCTAGAAATATACAAATTAATATCGTACTCTCAAACCGGGAGACCCGCGGCTGCGGGGACAGTTCCTACGAGTTACATTGGTCCCGTGGGAGGTGTTGGTGCCACCGACGGGGACGTTCGGGGGCTGTTTCGAGTTCCCACCCTCTAACGCCATGTTTTTAAGCCTAAGTCTAGAAATATGGAAATTACCATCGTACTTTCAAACAGGGAGTCCTGCGGCTGGGGGGTCAGTTTCTACGAGTTAGGTTGGTCCCGTGGGAGGTGTTGGTGCCACCCACGGGGACGTTGAGGGGCTGTTTCGAGTTTTCACCATCTAACTCCATATTTTTAAGCCTAACTCTAGAAATATACAAATTAACATCGTACTCTCAAATCGGGAGACCCGCGGCTGCGGGGACAGTTCCTACGAGTTACATTGGTCCCGTGGGAGGTGTTGGTGCCACCGACGGGGACGTTCGGGGGCTGTTTCGAGTTCCCACCCTCTAACGCCATGTTTTTAAGCCTAAGTCTAGAAATATGGAAATTACCATCGTACTTTCAAACCGAGAGTCCCGCGGCTGCGGGGTCAGTTCCTACAAGTTACATTGGTCCCGTGGGAGGTGTTGGTGCCACCCACGGGGACGTTGGGGGGTTGTTTCAAGTTTTCACCCTCTAACGCCATGTTTCTAAGCCTAAGTCTAGAAATATGCAAATTACCGTCGTATTCTAAAACCGAGAGTCCCGCGGCTGCGGGGTCAGTTCCTACGAGTTACATTGGTCCCGTGGGAGGTGTTGGTTCCACCCACGGGGACGTTCGGGGGATGTTTCGAGTTTTCACCCTCTAACGCTATGTTTTTAAGTCTAAGTCTAGAAATATGCCTATTATCGTCGTATTCTCAAATCGGGAGTCCCGCGGCTGCGGGGTCAGTTCCTACGAGTTACATTGGTCCCGTGGGAGGTATTGGTGCCACCCACGGGGCCGTTAGAGGGATGTTTCAAGTTTTCACCCTCTAACGCCATGTTTCTAAGCCTAAGTCTAGAAATATGCAAATTACCGTCGTATTCTAAAACCGAGAGTCCCGCGGCTGCGGGGTCAGTTCCTACGAGTTACATTGGTCCCGTGGGAGGTGTAGGTTCCACCCACGGGGACGTTCGGGGGCTATTTCTAGTTCTCACCCCCTAACGCCATGTTTTTAAGCCTAAGTCTAGAAATATGCAAATTACCATCGTACTCTCAAACCGGGAGACCCGCGGCTGCGGGGTCAGTTCCTACGAGTTATGTTGGTCCCGTGGGAGGTGTTGGTGCCACCCACGGGGACGTTCGGGGGCTGTTTCGAGTTCTCACCCTCTAACGCCATGTTTTTAAGCCTAAGTCTAGAAATATGTAAATTAACATCGTACTCTCAAATCGGGAGACCCGCAGCTGCGGGTTCAGTTCCTACGAGTTACATTGGTCCCGTGGGAGGTGTTGGTGCCACCCATGCGGACGTTCGGGGGTTGTTTCGACTTCTCACCCTCTAACGCGATGTTTTTTAGCCTAAGTCTAGAAATATGCAAATTATCATCGTACTCTCAAACCAGGAGTCCCGCGGCTGCGGGGTCAGTTCCTACGAGTTACATTGGTCCCGTGGGAGGTGTTGGTGCCACCCACAGGGCCGTTCGGGGGCTGTTTTTAGTTCTCACCCCCTAACGCCATGTTTTTAAGCCTAATTCTAGAAATATGCAAATTACCGTCGTACTCCCAAACCGGGAGACCCGCGGCTGCGGGGTCAGTTCCTACGAGTTACATTGGTCCCGTGGGAGGTGTTGGTGCCACCCATGGGGCCGTTCGGGGGATGTTTCGAGTTTTCACCCTCTAACGCCATGTTTTTAAGCCTAAGTCTAGAAATATGCAAATTATTGTTGTATTCTCAAACCGAGAGTCCCGCGGTGGTGGGGTCAGTTCCTACGAGTTACATTGGTCCCGTGGGAGGTGTTGGTGCCACCCACGGGGCCGTTAGAAGGTTGTTTCGAGTTTTCACCCTCTAACGCCATGTTTTTAAGCCTAAGTCTAGAAATATGCAAATTACCATCGTATTCTCAAATCGGGAGTCCCACGGCTGCGGGGTCAGTTCCTACGAGTTACATTGGTCCCGTCCGAGGTGTTGGTGCAACCCACGGGGATGTTCGGGGTCTGTTTTAAGTTCTCACCCTCTAACGCCATGTTTTTAAGCCTAAGTCTGTAAATATGCAAATTGCCATCGTACTCTCAAACCGAGATCCCGCAGCTGTGGGGTCAGTTCCTACGAGTTACATTGGTCCCGTGGGAGGTGTTGGTGCCACCCACGTGGACGTTCGGGGGTTGTTTCTAGTTCTTACCCCCTAACACCGTGTTTTTAAGCCTAAGTCTAGAAATATGCAAATTACAGTCGTACTCTCAAACCGGGAGGCCCGCGGCTGCGGGGTCAGTTTCTAAGAGTTACATTGGTCCCGTCCGAGGTGTTGGTGCCACCCACGGGGATGTTTGGGGTCTGTTTTGAGTTCTCACCCTCTAACGCCATGTTTTTAAGCCTAAGTCTGTAAATATGCAAATTGCCATCGAACTCTCAAACCGGGATCCCGTGGCTGCGGGGTCAGTTCCTACGAGTTACATTGGTCCCGTGGGAGGTGTTGGTGCCACCCACGGGGACGTTCGGGGGCTGTTTCGAGTTCTCACCCTCTAACATCAAGTTTTGCCTAAGTCTAGAAATATGCAAATTACCTTCGTATTCTCAAACCGGGAGTCCCGCGGCTGCGGGGACGGTTCCTATGAGTTATATTTGTCCCGTGGGAGGTGTTGGTGCCACCCACGGGGCCGTTCGGGGGCTGTTTCGAGTTTTCACCCTCTAACGCCATGTTTTTAAGCCTAAGTCTAGAAATATGAAAATTATCATCGTATTCTCAAACTGGGAGTCCCACGGCTGCGGGGTCAGTTCCTACGAGTTACGTTTGTCACGTGGGAGGTATTGGTGCCACCCACGGGGCCGTTAGAGGGTTGATTCGAGTTTTCACCCTCTAACACCATGTTTTTAAGCCGAAGTCTAGAAATATGCAAATTACCATTGTATTATCAAACCGGGAGTCCCGCGGCTGCGGGGTCAGTTCCTACGAGTTACATTGGTCCCGTGGGAGGTGTTGGTTCCACCAACGGGGACGTTCGGGGACTGTTTCTAGTTCTCACCCCCTAACGCCATGTAACTAAGCCTAAGTCTAGAAATATGCAAATTACCGTCGTACTCTCAAACCGAGAGACCCGCGGCTGCGGGGTCAGTTCCTACGAGTTAGGTTGGTCCCATGGGAGGTGTTGGTGCTACCCACGGGGACGTTCGGGGGCTGTTTCGAGTTCTCACCCTCTAACGTCATGTTTTTAAGCCTAAGTCTAGAAATATGCAAATTACCATCGTACTCTCAAACCGGGAGACCCGCGGCTGCGGGGTCAGTTCCTACGAGTTATGTTGGTCCTGTGGGAGGTGTTGGTGCCACCCACGGGGACGCTCGGGGGCTGTTTCGAGTTCTCACCCTCTAACGCCATGTTTTTAAGCCTAAGTCTAGAAATATGTAAATTACCATCGTACTCTCAAATCGGGTGTCCCGCGGCTGGGGGGTTAGTTTCTACGAGTTATATTGGTCCCGTGGGAGGTGTTGGTGCCACCCACGGGGACGTTGAGGGGCTATTTCGAGTTTTCACCATCTAACGCCATGTTTTTAAGCCTAACTCTAGAAATATGCAAATTACCGTCGTACTCTCAAACCGGGAGACCCGCGGCTGTGGGGACAGTTCCAACGAGTTACATTGCTCCCGTGGGAGGTGTTGGTGCCACCCACGGGGACGTTCGGGGGCTGTTTCGAGTTCTCACCCTCTAACGCCATGTTTTTAAGCCTAAGTCTAGAAATATGAAAATTACCATCGTACTTTCAAACCGGGAGTCCCGCGGCTGCGCGGTCAGTTCCTACGAGTTACATTGGTCCCGTGGGAGGTGTTGTGCCACCCACCGGGACGTTGGGGGCTGTTTCAAGTTTTCACCCTCTAATGTCAGGTTTTGCCTAAGTCTAGAAATATGTAAATTACCTTCGTATTCTCAAACCGAGAGTCCCGCGGCTGCGGGGACAGTTCCTACGAGTTACATTGGTCCCGTGGGAGGTGTTGGTGCCACCCATGGGGCCGTTCGGGGGCTGTTTCGAGTTTTCACCCTCTAACGCCATGTTTTTAAGCCTAAGTCTAGAAATATGCCTATTATCTTCGTATTCTCAAACCGGGTGTCCCGCGGCTGCGGGGACAGTTCCTACGAGTTACATTGGTCCCGTGGGAGGTATTGGCGCCACCCACGGGGCCGTTAGAGGGCTGTTTCGAGTTTTCACCCTCTAACGCCATGTTTTTAAGCCTAAGTCTAGAAATATGCAAATTTCCGCCTTATTCTAAAACCGAGAGTCCCGCGACTGCGGGGTCAGTTCCTACGAGTTACATTGGTCCCGTGGGAGGTGTTGGTTCCACCCACGGGGACGTTCGGGGGCTGTTTCTAGTTCTCACCCCCTAACGCCATGTTTTTAAGTCTAAGTCTACAAATATGCAAATTATCCTCGTACTCTCAAACCAGGAGTCCCGCGGCTGCGGGGTCAGTTCCTACGAGTTACATTGGTCCCTTGGGAGGTGTTGGTGCCACCCACAGGGCCGTTCGGGGGCTGTTTTTAGTTCTCACCCCCTAACACCATGTTTTTAAGCCTAAGTCTAGAAATATGCAAAAATTACCGTCGTACTCCCAAACCGAGAGACCCGCGGATGCGAGGTCAGTTCCTACGTGTTACATTGGTCCCGTGGGAGGTGCTGGTGCCACCCACAGGGACGTTGGGGGGCTGTTTCGAGTTTTCAACATCTAACATCAAGTTTTGCCTAAGTCTAGAAATTTGCAAATTACCTTCGTATTCTGAAACCGGGAGTCCCGCGGCTGCGGGGATAGTTCCTACGATTTCATTGATCCCGTGGGAGGTGTTGGTGCCACCCACGGGGCCGTTCGGGGGCTGTTTCGAGTTTTCACCCTCTAACGCCATGTTTTTAAGCGTAAGTCTAGAAATATGCAAATTATCGTCGTATTCTCAAATCGAGAGTCCCGCGGCTGCGGGATCAGTTCCTACGAGTTACATTGGTCCCGTGGGACGTCTTGGTGCCACCCACGGGGCCGTTAGAGGGTTGTTTAGAGTTTTCACCCTCTAACGCCATGTTTTTAAGCCTAAGTCTAGAAATATACAAATTACCGTCGTATTCTCTAATCGGGAGACCCGCGGCTTTGGGGTCAGTTCCTACGAGTTACATTGGTCCCGTGGGAGGTGTTGGTGCCACCCACGGGGACGTTCGGAGGCTGTTTCTATTTCCCACCCTCTAATGCCATGTTTTTAAGCCTAGGTCTAGAAATATGCAAATTACCATTGTATTCTCAAATCGGGATTCCTGCGACTGCGGGATCAGTTCCTACGGGTTATATTGGTCCCGTGGGAGGTGTTGGTGCCACCCAAGGGGACGTTCGTGGGCCGTTACTAGTTATCATCCCCTAACGCCATGTTTTTAAGACTAAGTCTGGAAATATGCAAATTACTGCCGTACTCTCAAACCGGGAGACCCGCGGCAACGGGGTCAGTTCGTACGAGTTACATTGGTCCCGTGGGAGGTGTTGGTGCCACCCACGGGGACGTTCGGGGGCTGTTTCGAGTTCTCACCCTCTAACGCCATGTTTTTAAGCCTAAGTCTAGAAATACGCAAATTACCGTCGTATTCTCAAATCGGGAGACCCACGGCTGCGGGGTCAGTTCCTACGAGTTAAATTTGTCCCGTGGGAGGTGTTCGTGCCACCAACGGGACCGTTCGGGGGCTGTTTCGATTTCTCACCCTCTAACGCCATGTTTTAAACCTAAGTCTAGAAATATGAAAATTACCGTCATATTCTCAAACCGGGAGTCCCGTGGCTGCGGGGACAGTTCCTACGAGTTACATTGGTCCCATGGGAGGAGCTGGTGCCACCCACGGGGCTGTTCGGGGGCTGTTTTGAGTTTTCACCCTCTAACGCCATGTTTTTTAGCCTAAGTCTAGAAATATGTAAATTACCATCATATTCTCAAACCGGGAGACCCGCGGCTGCGGGGTCAGTTCCTACGAGTCACATTGTTCCCGTGGGAGGTGTTGGTGCCACCCACGGGGACGTTCGGGGGTTCTTTCTAATTCTCACCCTCTAACACCATGTTTTTAAGCCTAAGTCTAGAAATATGTAAATTACCATCGTACTCTCAAACCGGGAGACCCATGGTTGCGGGGTCAGTTCCTACGAGTTACATTGGTCCCATGGGAGGTGTTGGTGCCACCCACAGGGCCGTTCGAGGGTTGTTTCGAGTTATCACCCTCTAATGCCATATTTTAAGCCTAAGTCTAGAAATATTCTAATTACCGTCGTACTCTCAAACCGGGAGACCCGCGGCTTCGGGGTCAATTCCTACGAGTTACATTGGTCCCGTGGGAGGTGTTGGTGCCACCCACGGGGCCATTCGGGGGTTGTTTCGAGTTCTTACCCTCTAACGCCATGTTTTTAAGCCTAAGTCTAGAAATATGCAAATTACCATCGTATTCTCAAACAGGGAGTGCCGCGGCTGCGGGGTCAGTTCCTACGAGTTACATTGGTCCCGTGGGAGGTGTTGGTGCCACCCACGGGGCCGTTTGGTGGTTGTTTCTAGTTCTCACCCTCTAACGCCATATTTTTAAGCCTAAGTCTAGAAATATGCAAATTGCCGTCGTATTCTCAAACCAGGAGTCCCGCGGCTGCGGGGTCAGTTCCTACGAGTTACATTGGTCCCGTGGGAGGTGTTGGTGCCACTCACGGGGCCGTTCGGGGGCTGTTTCTAGTTCTCACCCTCTAATGCCATATTTTTAAGCCTAAGACTAGAAATATTCAAATTACCGTCGTATTCTCAAACCAGGAGTCCCGCAGCTGCGGAGTCCCGTGATCGTGTGGCATATTCGTACGAGTTACATTGGTTCCGTACAAGGTGTTGATGCCTCTAACGGGACCGTTTGGTGGATGTTTCGGGTTTCTCCCCTCTAACGCCATGCTTTTAAGCTTAAGTCTACAGATTTTCAAATTATCGTCGTATTCTCAAACCGGGAGTCTAAAATATTTTCAACATATTATCTAATAATTATCCCATACTCCTTCTAATTATCCCATACTCCTTCTAACATACAATCCAACAGCAAGCAACAACCAATAATTATCCAACAGCCAAACCGAACAAAACCAATAATTATCCCGTACTCCTTCTATCATCTAAAATATTTAATAGATAATGCATATCAATTATATAACTAATTTTGTTAAAGTAAAGCATAGCAGATCTAACCTGCAACAACAGCAATAGGGAATGTTCTTCTCCTTGATCCGAAACAACACATTGTCAATGTAGAACTGTGTTGGAGCATACATGGGAATGTTTTTTACTGTGCGTCTAGCATGCATAACAGAAGATTTTTTAGAAATATAAATTGAAGCTCTAGCACACTGATACTAAAATGAGTCCCAACAAAATATACAATATATTCCCCCGAAGCATAGTTAGCTTTATTAAAAAAAATCTAACGGAATCCAAAAAAGTCATTCCAGTAAAACTACAATCTTGGTTGAATTAGGAACATAGCCATTCCGCAAAGTTCAAATTAGACTCACAACACTAAATCGAATAATTAGAAGAATAATTATATACAGACATGACATTTCGCGGACGAATCTGAATATGCTTAGAGAGAGTACCTAAGGTCCTTTTCGCAGATGGTCCTGCATTTAAACCTGCATTTCCATTGGGATTTTGAAAACAAAAGCATTAAATAAGTAACATTCTTGGAAGAAGAAAAAAACACGAAAGAAATCAAAGCAAATTTTAAAACAAACACACACACACATTTATGGATATATTACATATACAGATTGGGGAAGAACCTCCATATGGATTGGGGGAAAAATCTCCACGACTGCTACCAGCGTTTGGGGAAGAAATCTCCACCGTTTGGGGGGGAACATCGCATCGCATCACCAACATCGCATCACCAGCTCCTCACTCCATCACCAACATCGCATCATTTGGGTTTGGGGGGGGAACCAGACATCGCATCATTTGGGGGGGAACCAGCGTTTGGGAAAGAAAAAAAAATAAGATACGAGCGGGGTAATGAAAATATGATGCACTTGAGTTTTCGTTAGGATTGACATTGGTCACGACCTACAGCCGTGACCCAATATGTGTGTGTATTGTACTTCGTCATGCCTATGGTCACAGCCCAAGTCCATGACCCACGCCAAAAATGGTCACGGCCCCCAGCCGTGACCCAGTATTTGTGTGTATTGTGCTTCGTCATGCCTATGGTCACGGCCCAAGTCCGTGACCCACACCAAAAATTGGTCACGGCCCTCACCCGTGACCTAATATTTGTGTGTATTGTGCTTCGTCATGTCTATGGTCACGGCCCAAGTCCGTGACCCATACCCGACCAATTTTGGAGGGAATTTTGGTGCCAAGATGGTCATGGCCTGGTCACGGCCCAAGTCCGCGACCCACAGTGGTCACAGATTTGGTCCGTGACCACTTCCAGAGCATCCATGATTTAGTGTGGTAATAAATATGGTCACGCCAAAATTGAGTTGGTCACGGCCCAAATCCGCGACCAGCTGGTCGCGGACTTGGGTCGTGACCAACTGGGCGTGACCATTCGCAGGATTTGGTGTAGTGATTGTCATCCATTATGGCAATATTACAGACTTCAGTACTATTCTGGACAATATAACAATTGTCGGCAGCCCTGAGTCCTGTAATAACGCACTCACCTTTTTCATTTAAAATCTTTAAATTATTCTTTGAAAAGGTGACAGTATGATTTGAGTCACAAAATTGTAAGATACTGAGTAGATTAGCTTTAAGACCCTTAACTAGAAGAACATTTTCAAGCAAAGGAAATCCTTCGTCTTGGAGGGTTCCTTTACCAATGATTTGAGATGATACACCATCACCAAAAATAACTTTTCCTCCAACAAAGCTGGGTTTTTTTTACAGTTTTGTATCATCCCCAGTCATATGTTTTGAACACCCTGAGTCTAAATACCAACCAAAAGTAGTGTGTTCAACTTTTAAAGAAGTAATCACATTGTTACTCTTCATCTGGGGCAACAGCTCATCTTTTCTAACCCAAACAGCTCTTGTTTTAGTTTTGCACATGTTTTCTCTCATTTGATAAAGCTTGCAAGCATTAGATTTTTGCTGAAAAATATTTTACCCATGCATATAAGTGTAATACCCCGTATTTTTATGCTATATTAATTTGGGGATTTATTAAATTTAATGTGAGTTAATTATTTAATAAAAATCCGGAAATTAATTATGTTATAATTATTAACGTGACGAGAGTTAGTAATTATGTGAAATTTGTTGAATATTACTAATGAGCAAAGTAATGTGTAATATTGGTTATATTGAATGTCACGAGTGAATAAAATGACAATTGTGGAAATTTAAGTCGGGACGCGCCTGTGTCGCGTCGGGAATAAATGTTGATTAATAAAAGTGAATATTTTATAAGTCATTTGTATGGTCGTTTTGAGTGGGCCAACGCGTCCGGAAGGGTCGAAATAGTCAGAAAAGTGTATCCGAGGATTTGGTTTGGGTCTCGGGGAGTTTTTAGGCCTAATTAGTACCCCGGGAGGGCGTTTTGGACATTTCGCAATTATGGGTAATTAAACCCACGAAATTCTAAGGGTTATATCAGATGTCTAAGGTTGTCTTCTAGGGTTAGAACAACCAAAGACAAGTGACGGCCATAGGACAGGGAAGGAGAGAGCTTCCAAGGCAATCCAAGGCCCAAAAGCCATCCGTTTGCACCGCCACCGCCACCAACGCGTAGATCGCGCGACGGGCTACACAACCACACCAAAAACATCTGCAAATCAGAACACCAAAAATCCCAGGCAAGTGTTTATCTTACTTATTTCGTTGGTGCATCTTTCATATTAGTGTAGGAGTAATTAGAATGAGTTTTTATGGAAGAAAACCAAAGATTTGAGATAGGAATTGCATGTAGTGATGGATAAATTGATAATTCTGGAAACCCTTGCCATGTAGAGGAATTACCCACGAAATTATGATGTTTATAAGAAGAAACTTATGGAAATCCTTGTTAGAACCATGTTTAAGAGAATTCTAGGGTTCTTGATAATTATGATAATTTTTGGGCTGTTAATCCATGTATAATGATAGAAATCCACATGCTTTACGTTGGAAATACCTAATATGGAGATATAATGTTAGTAGTATGAATCTTTGGACGTTTGGGAATGTAAAACCTGAATTTGGATGAAGATATGTGTTAGAACCCGTAACTGCAAAACTGCAGAAATCGCAATACATGCTTGATCGATCGATCGAGCCCAGAGCTTCGATCGATCGAAGGTTCGATCGATCGAGCCCCAGACCTCGATCGATCGACCCCTCCTGGCAGACTCCTATTTCCCTTTCTGAATTAATTAAGTTCAATTTATTGTGAAATAATTCTTGGACATCCTTAATAAAATGTTTTGGGAGATAGGGAAGACCAGTAGGACATGTGAATAAATTTTGGGACCCTTGATCTCGGGCAAAGATTGTATTTTCGGATAATTACATAAGGGTCGGTGAATTTATGATTTAAAGAGAGAGAGACACGTAAGATAGTTACTTTGGGACAAAGGTGTATACCTACTGAATTTTATAATTGGGAGGATAAAGCCATGAGAGTTATGTGGTACGTTGGAATAATACCGAATCAAGGTTAGAAACGAACCGTTATAAGTGTTTACTAAAATATGATAATATGGAAATGTTGTAATTATGGGAATTGAGAATATACCCATTATTGATATGGTAATATTAGTATAGTTATATAATTGTGTATGCATATACTATCTATGTGTGAAAATCATGCCCACGCTACTTGCTATCCCTGAGGTTTCCGCCCTGGGACAGTCTTATCTCGATGGGACCTTTATGGGGGATATTGACTTGTACCCTAGAAGATAGATATCCTTGGTACAGGATATCGGAATGATAGTTCAGACGGTCCTAAGAGATGCGGGTATGTGCTTTCCTCTTAGAGACTTGGAATCTATGCTTCGCCTCATATTGTTTGTGTATAGGTATCCTTGGTACAGGCTATCGCAGTGATAGTTCGGACGGTCCTAAGAGACGCAGACATATGCCATCCTCTTAGAGACTTGGAATCTATGCTTCGCCTCAATATTGTTTGAGTATGTGATAATACAGTTCGAGAGTGATTCCGAATTTGTATTTCCCTTAGTACGAGTGATACGGGGATTGGATAGTAGAGTATGCCCGCACCATAGTTTTTTATTTGGGGTGCTGTTATGATATATATATATTTTACGAGTAGTTAATATATATATGAAATTCTGAAATCTGGAAATGCCTACTGTGATTTGATATGTAGGACATTGTTGATGACTCAAATTGTAAATACTTGTTTTGAGAAAGTATAATATGACACTGGAAAACTTTATTGATTTATAAAGTTAAAATGAGAACTTTGGTTACTAATTGAGATATTCTTTTCAAACAATTGAATCATTAAATTTTGAATCCTGCGAATAACCTAAGATAAGTTAAACCATTGGGAAAGGATAGCGTGATATATGATAGATAGACCACTGGGAAGGTTAGTGCGATAGGCGTGCACATTAGAAGAGAGGTGAGAATTTCTCAAGAGAGTGTCGAACTAATATGTTGTTGCATTGGCCTGTATCAATTTAAATACTTGCTAAACAATTTTTAAATCATATACACTATCGGGCTCTGACCCATTTTTCTCTCTCTCTCTCTCTCTCTCTCTTGTATATATATGTATGTACTACAGGTGCCCAGCCACAGGGGCGTCTTTCTTAGGATCCCTTGGAAGGAACGTGCTACAGCTTAGGTGGGAGTTGCAGGCCACTTGCTTAGACGATTTCATTTACTTGATTCCACTCCTATGATTCTCAGTTATTGGGGCATGTGTCGCCCTTTCCACTATTTATCTGTTCTGTTGGGACATTTGTATTTCAGTTATTTCTGGTACTGTTACTTTGGGATTTATTCAGCATGTATGTTTTACATTTAGTTTTAAATGTTGGGATTTTGGATGTTGAATGTTTAAAGTAATTGGATTATGTTCCAGGATAATTGTTATATGATTCTTACTTATTGAAAATGTGGTTAATAATTAAATAAATAAGTTTTTCTTTAAAAGTACAATTTG
Organism: Sambucus nigra; assembly: GCA_949130495.1. Lineage (NCBI taxonomy): Eukaryota > Viridiplantae > Streptophyta > Magnoliopsida > Dipsacales > Adoxaceae > Sambucus > Sambucus nigra. The sequence goes on along the minus strand of OX422216.1, from coordinate 404,493,706 downwards.
GTTAGAAATGTTAAAAATGGTTTTGACACTTAGCTTAATTAATTAGGGTGTTAATTTGGAAAAGTTTATTTTTACGACAGTGATGCTAAGAATGAACCAACTGTTCACCTTGATTTTAATTTAATAAAGGAGTGATCGCCCGGTATTTAATTAGGCGGGGTGTCACAATAAGTTTTATGGAAGATATTATCATTTGGTTTAGAAAAGTGCCTAGGAGTTCCTTTTGAAAATGATCTTTTAGGTCTGGTGTTTCCCTTTTTATAGTTAGATTTTTTGTCTGGTTGTCTAGGCAGAACATAATTGTTACGGCCTCTCGTAGAGTAGTTAAAGTTTTGATACAAAGGAGTATTACAGACAGGATTAACTAAACGTCTAGAGTAGCAACCTTCAAAATAATGACCGTATATGTCACAGAAAGAGCAATACAGATTGCTTGAAGGGGGTATCTCCTTAGGAAAGTCTCAAAAATAGGTTTCATGGTATTTTGATTTTGAACCTTATTCCTAGGGAGTACAGTTTCAAATGAAGAATCACTCTTCCTAATCGATGGATAGACATATTTAGCCTTATGTATACTATCACACTTAGAGTAACTTGATTCCCCAATATCCAACTTTTGTTATTTTTTATAAAACTCATCAGTGATGGATTGAAAATGTGGACAGGTTTCCATAGGTCTTTTGCCACCTGACACAAACTTGATAGATTAAAAGTTGTTAATTTGTGTCTTGAAATTTAGGCACAATCCTATTCCAGTTCGATCATCAGAATTGGTTTTTGAATCAGCAACACAATCATCAAAATAGTTGGAATTATTTTCAAACTTAGCAAATTTTTTTAAAACAGTTGTTGTCTTTTCTTTTGCTTGTTCCAATTCTAACAATGTCCTTTTATATTTTTTCTCCAGAGTTTCATTTTTTTCAATAAAATTCTTCAATTTTTTATCAAAACTTTTTACTTCATTTTCATGAGTTAGACATTGGGTAGTATACTCTTCAGCGTTAAGTTTAACCATTAGACTTGGGTATTCTAGTTTCTTAGTGAGATCTTTCACTATCTTCTATAATCTAGAGCCTTTCTTGAGAGTTTTTGCATAAAGTGTGTGAATATCAGGGAGGTCTTCAGTGTCGGAATCACTAAGTGTAGTATGTGAAGTGACCTCTAAGGATTCATTTCTAGAACTCACACACACATTGACATCGTCATTATCGTTTTCCCTTTGACTCATACACCTCGCAGTAGAACTAGCAATGTTGTCAGAAATTAAAGCATCTAAATGAGTAGCAGCATGATTTATAACAACGGAAGTAGAGCTATTAGCATCATCATCATACTTAGGCACAGGCATATCATCATTATAGATAATCTTGGCAAAAAAAGACATGCAAGGATCAAAAACATCAGATGACTCAAGTTCCTCATTATCAGAGTCACTTGAATCATCCCATGTCTTGCAAATGTTGGCCCTAGTATGTTTATTGGTAGTGTTCAAGTTAACTCTACAATCTTGTGCTATATGACCCAATTTACCACATCTAAAACACTCAATATTCTTAAAGTCTTTGTTAGGTCTCGTATGAATGTCCTTGTGATGTTTGTCTTGACCTTTCTCATGAGGTTTGTGGTTAGACTGAGTTGGATAATTTTCCTTGCCTTGTCTGGTTGCCATTTTATTTCTAAAATTCACAATTTTCTTAAACTGTTTTGACATCAAGGCAATCTGATTATCCAAACTATCTATATCACACTCCTCATCAGAATCATTATTGGGAATACTCAGCTCAGGTTTTATCAATTTAGAGGCGAAACTCAAATTGGAACTAGTCTGCTTCCTATGGGACTGGGTTAATTATTTCTTAAATTCTAGTTCCATTTCCACAGTTCTCAGTTTACTACTGAGTAATTCAGGAGTGAGATTTTGATCACTCATTTCCTTAATAGCATATCTTTTGTTATCAAATTTCTTTGGTAATGACCTTAGAATTTTCGATACAATTCCATTTCTATCATAGGTTATCCATTAGCATGTATTTGGTCATAATGTCAGTCAAATTCATGTAAAAATCATCAAATGATTTAGAGTCTGGCATGAATAAAGAGTTATAGTGCTGGATGAGCATGTGTGTTTTAGCAGCCTTAACTCTAATGTCACCTTCATGTGCAGCAACTAGTGTATCCCAAGCTTCCTTAGAAGTGGTACAAGATGAGATCCTTTTGAACTCATGTTCATTTGTAGACATAAAAATGGCATTCTTGCCTTTGTTATTGTTCAGAGAAGCTTTCTTCTCTTCTTGAGTGAATTCACTTAATACTTTCTTTATCCTCTCCTTACTTCCTTCAGTGGATGGTTTTGTAGGATAAGTATATCCATTTTCAACAATTTACCAAACATCATCTCCTAAGGTTCCTTAAATGAAAGAACCCATCCTTAATTTCCAGTATGAAAAGTTGTTTCCATCAAAGAGAGGGGGTCTGGTCAGGTTACCAAAATTTTTAAATTTCTCGTTCATTGTTTTGATTTTAAGAAAACAATTACAGAAACATAAGATCTTTTAAAGAAAAATTTACAAGCTCTAATAATAATTGAAAAAACTGTCACTTAAGTCGTTTAATTCAGGATTAAACTATCGAAGTAACTCCGAACTGTTTTTTGAAGATACTCTTTTCTTTAAATCAAAATAGATTAATCACAAGATGTGTTTAATAAAACATACATGAGATTTGTTCAAGATTAGGTAACTAGTTTTGAAAAAACAAACTAAAAGGTTTAAATCAACACGCCGGTAAGAATGAGATGAGGGGATGTAGAAAGATTAAGTACAAAGAATTTTAACGTGGTAAAACCTCACCCAACTGAGGAAACATCCACAGTGACTTCTAAGTCACAAACCAAAAATCCACTAAAATAAAATATACAAGTTACAAACTATTTAACACACATGCAAACAAATTAGACCTATACAAGTTTAGAAATGTACCCACTGATTTGATTCTAACTTCTTTGCAGTTCTGATGTTGATGTGGCTTTCCCAGTTTGCTAACTTCTCAACACTTTATTCCAGTCTTTACGTCGACTCTTGTTGTTTCAAGATCTTATTGCCAACACTTATTGTGTTGTAGTGTGTCAAGTGTTCGCGAAAGTGAACTAACACATGCATTCACACACGCACACTTATTTATACAAACAAGTCGTATCAAATTACAGAACAGATCTATATGAATTAGGGTTTTCAATTTCTCTCTTCTTTAAAAACACATGACTTTCTTGATCTTTCAATTTTCCCAGAATGCAAAGTTACCTTGTTCAGAAGATGGCCAAGGTCCTAGATAATTTCAGTGGGTTTTGAAAAAAAAAATTGAAATTGTAAAACACCAATTGCAATTCTAACTAGATCATAAGTCTTGTTTCATAAGAACTAGAAACAGAAAAGAAATTTGTTGATTCTGAGTTGTGAAAAACATTTACAGAAAAAAATTAATGAACAAAATGATTTCTCAAGATGAGAAACTAAATATGCAGATCTAAGTGTAATAAGACATGCAATAGTAAGATCTACTATTTCTATGAAAAAGAAATAGAGATCGAACCAAAACATCTAAGTTGGTTACAAGATATGAAATTCAGAGGATATAAACCACGAACAGCTTTCAAACCAATACCAAAATAACTCTCAAACACTCAGGTTTGGTTTTGGATTAAAAACAGATTTTGAAAAATGAGTTTAGGGTTTGAAAAAAAAATAGGGTTTGGACAATTTAGGGTTTTTTTCTCTATCTGGTTTCTCTCTCTTTCTTTTTTCTCTCTCTCTCTCTCTTCTTTCTTCTCTCAGTTTACGAACGGCCAAAAGTCCCCAAATGATGAGGGCAAGCCTCCTTATATAGTAGGTTAGGAAGGATCGAGAAGGTTGGTGCAAATCTAAAGGCTGAGATTTGGTCTTGGCCTTTTGACTTTGATCCAACTGTTTACATCAGCGGTGAATTAAACAATTGCTAATTGGTCTCGAGAGGTTCACAGGGATTGGAGAAAAATGCATGCATATCGTTGATAAAAGAGATCCAAGGGCTGATAAGGTGTACGAGTCATGAGTCTACTATTGTGCAAGAGACAAGTGTAAGGCCCAGATGAACACTCACACGCGTGTTTTGAAAATAAATACACACGCACCCTAAAGTTTCAAACACATTCGAATTCTAACTAACCAAACATTTAGACAAAATGTGATAGAATCAGTATTTACACAATGACCCTAGAAGTTTATAAAACCAATTTTAATTTCTTAAAAATCATTTTAAAAAATGTTTAGAAATTCCCAAAAAATTATTAAAAATAAAGTTAAAGGGGAATTAACTCACACAAGCATTTTATGCAATATATATGATATTTATGCAATCCTAATGTGTGTGGGTGATTGAGAATATACCTTTAAACAACAATCAAGAGGAATTAAGTAGAAGGTTCTGAGGTTCTTTGGTGTCTAGGGAAGGGACTCAATTTTGTCACTAGTTCCAAACTAGATGAGCACTTATACAATGTAGACTCAAGTGAGTCAAGAGTATAAGGTGCTTCAGATCTGACCAACATTGTGGCTAGACTTACAAAAAACTTTAATCCCATGTATCCCAACTTGAGAAAGATCTCCAACATGCTCAGGAGGTCAAGGTCACTTTAGATGATACGTCTAAAAGTTTTGAAAGATGTTCCTTCGTCCCGCGTTATGTTTTAACAAGAATCAAGGAATAGGTTATGATGGTGTATCAACTACAAATACCGTACCCAAACTGGTTCTCAAATCTGTGATGGATCCTTATAGCCCTCATCCTAACCCACCTAGAAGACCGAACCCACCAAAGAAAGCTTGTCCTAGGCATTTTGATCGTGGTAGGCCCAATCTTGTTGATGTTTTTTCCCATTGAAAATAAAGAGTTCACCTTAAGGAGATTTATTTTAATCTAAGGAGAGTTTCTCACACGCATGTTCCCCGATTTGTTCCTACACGATCCCCCACACGTGTTGCTACTCATACTTCCATACATGATCGTAGAGATTTTTGGAGTCTTCGAGAGCAAGTAGAGTTTTTTGTCAAAACTTCACAAAGTTAGATTGAGGAATTTCAAAGGGTGCCTGTTCCTATTGAGAACACCTCCCTAACCAATAATTGAGTTTGGGCACTTTGTTTAGTATAGTGTGATTATCATGTTTATATCTCTTATCTTTATTGCTAGATTGTATTTATTCCTTATGATATATTTTGAAAAATCCAAAAAGATTTCTGTTTTTTAAAAAAAAGTTTAAAAAGTTCCATAAAGATTTTATTTTGACAATATTTTTGAAAAAGAAAAAAGGATTTTTTGTATTTTCCTTTTTCACCGTATATGAATGTGCATTTAAGATATTCGAACTACCCCTACATTTCATCCATTCGTGTGATGATTTCATGATGTTTTGAGATACGGCTTCATTTCTTTAGTATGCTTAATAATGTTTGGATAGCATTTCATTGATCATTGATAATTCATTTCTTCATGTTAGACTCTTTGTGCTTTATTTCACACATGCACGGACTTTTTGAACATTATGCTTGATTATTGTGTGTTAAATAAGGTGTACTTGTCTTAATCATGCTTAATAACGAACCAAATGTACTAGAGATAAGTTTTTCTTGAAAGAACCATTACCTTGATTTTGTTTCTCAAAATTTTTATATGTTTTGCAATGGAAAAGGGCTACGAAAAAGCTAAACTCTTTTGCATTGAAAGCCACCAATTTTAAAAAGAGACCAAAAGATTAACGACAGACAAAAACAAAAGTGCCAAGGCCATTTTATTTCACTTATGCTTCGCTACTTATGAGCATTATGATTTCTTCAAAATTTGAGAGTGAATTTTTATATACATGAGATTTTAAAGGTGTTATAAAGTATAAGATCAATGGGTTTGCACAACGGACTCTCTTGAAATGAATTGAATAGTTTTGCGTTATTGATTTGAGAAGCATTTAAATTCATGGTATGTTGCGTACGTCGAGTCAATTTCATTTAAGTTTAGCACCTAATGTTGAAATTGAGTTCTTTCTTTATAAGTATCTCATTGACTTCGTGTGCCTATGTTATTAATGCCTATGTTCATTTTGTCACAGAAAATGTTCACACAATTACATTCCACTTTCGTGATTCGGATATTTTCATACTATTCTATGGTGCTATGTATTTTTTATAGCTATATGTACTTTTTATACTTGAATTTAAGAAAAAAATCAAAATAGTTAGTATACCTTGTGGAAACTTCATCGCATGTTCCTAATTGATTATATTTGTGATGTTATTTCTTTTGGACTCATATTGATTCATTTTTAGTTCATAACCCTTTGTCTATTATGGGCAAAACGAGGGAGAACAATTGAGTGGGAGTTTTTTTTTTTTTTAAATCGTGCGTGTGACGTTATTCTTTTATTTTATGTGTGTAGGTATCTTTCACTTTGATGATGATCTCATAGACTACACAAGATAAAGAATTTCAGTTCAAGACAAAGTCTCGAATGTCGTTCCATTTTTGAGTTTAGGAGGACATTAGGATATATTGTCTTAAGGGTTTTATGTAAATTGGCTTTAGTTTTTTGTTTTGTACCGGAATATCCAAATGGGGAGATTTATAAGAGAAATATTTTATAATAACTCATAGCTTAGTTATTTTGGCATATCTCGTTACGAACCGTTGGTACAAAATGAACTCTACATTCGCTATTGCCTCCATGATCAACTGGAGACATGTAAGTAACTGAGAATCGTTACCTAATTTCGAGATGTTGGAATCTTTATGAACACAATATGGAGGTATACGAATTTGCAGTTTTGATTATTTCTCATCCGAATTATATTCTGGAATGAATTTTATTCTTGAGGAATTTTTCCATAAAAGGATTCGAAAATATCTTCTTTTTTTATTTCTTTAGAACAAACATCTAACGATACGGTCTCTGTTTGACAGAACAACTCTTGTTGGAAGTTCATTAGAAAGTCGATCGAACAAAATAGGCTTGTCGTTCCAACGAGATTGGACGTCGTTAGAATAAACCTATGATTTTCGTTCGAACGAAGTAGCATTTTCATTCAAACGAAATTGTCTCCTTGAAAATTGTGTTTTTTTTATAAAAAAGGATTCTTTTAGCCTATTTTACATAGAACTTTGGGTGATAATCTTTTGCCATCCTTGCACCAGAAGTTTTCAACTTTAGGTGTTGTAAAAACATTTTTGTTTTCCAAATCATACGTCCCATAATATAACTTGTTGAGTTTTTTGTCAAACTCAATTTCGATACATCACATCAAACCCATTTAGAGTTTACTTTACGGGTGATTATGGAGTTACGACTCTATGATTGAAGAAAAAAGTATTCAGTATCCTGAGGTTGATCAGTGGATACTGAGCAAAGAGTTGCTTCCTGTGAATAATGTTGGACTGTGTTGTATCTATTGAAGATTGTAAGACCTGTGCATTATACTTAATAGATCTCTAAGAATTTTTTTAGTCACCGAGTCAAACTCTTTAACATTGCTAAAATCTAGGTTTTGCTCGGAAGGAATTTTTTCTCATATTCTTCTTCTGTATGTTCAGTTTGATTGTGCGTTTGGATGTAATTTATTTTGGACATTATTTTGCATGAACACCTTAAAATTAGTTAAGAGAAAATTTAGTTAAAAATTGGATCTTTTTATGTGGAACCTAACATCTGGACTATCCATACATCCCTGCATTTCCAAATATTAAATTTTTCATTCATTTCTTATCTATTTTGATCGAATGAATATACCACGTTGTTAATTAAGTCAAGGAGAACGCGTAGGTTGCTTAACCTGAAAGTTTTATAATATGGATTCATATTAATTAAGGCTCAAAGTGTTGGAAATATTTAATTATTTTTTAATTTTGAAATTAAGATAATTCAGAGTTAATTGTTTAACTAAATAATAAACTCCTACTTAATGTGTTCCACATAAGAATTTAAATTTTGTAAGATCACAATTTATTATTTTATCATCATGTATATAGTTTGTCATATTTCGTTACATCGCTACACTATCATGTACGTTCTCAAAAAGCTTCCACTAAAAACAAGTTAGTGATCAAACGCATCAATCGAGGAACGAAGAGTTGATATTGTCACTACAATCATCAAAGAAGGTATATGAGTTAGATATAGTATTAACTTATGCACAGTGGTATTTTTAAACATATTCATATCCAAAATACTTTTCCAACAGTTTTTTAAACATTTGGTTAAACTCCTTCTAGCGACATTAGGCATGTCATTTGAACGGTATCTAGCGTCTCGTTATAACTTGATCTAACAAACTTCGAATGAGACAAAATTGGTCTACTCTAGTTTTTGTTGGAAATCTTATTAGAAGTTGTTAAGATAATTATTTTGTTTCAAACGAGGTTTCATTAGAAGTTGTTACGAGAATTGTGTATTTGTTCGCGAGAGGTGCAATTCGTTCGAACGAACTAGAGTGGATTTTGTTTTTTAGTTGGTTTCAAACTCAAACTTTTGAAGTTTATCTCTTTGATATTTTCCATACTATTTAAGTGGTACGGATCTTCATTTTGTCGCAAGACTTTTTGGAACTATTTTGTGACCAAACATTTTCGTTTTTCAAAATTCAAACCCATTGGATATTTGCAATCACTTTATCAAATCAGAAGAATGCATTACTTGTTCAATTCCTTGCAGAGTTTATTCTTCACCACTGATGAGAAGAAAGGAGTTTTTTTAGGCTAATCGATGGATACCAAGGCAAGTCGACCTTGTTGTGGGGCATTGTTAAATCAGCACCGTTTTCTGTTATCAATAAGAAAGGAGACCGAACTGCGATACTTAGTGGTGTCTAAGTTCGTAAGTCTGTCTATGTCGTTTGTAATACCTTAGTTGAAACAATGCTAAAAATAATTTCTCCCAAAAGGGTTTTTTCCTCGTAACTCATGTGATTATTTATTTGTTCGATTTAGATTCAGTGTCTTACATGTTTAGTTTCACTTAATTAATCAATATAAAATTGAATTAAAATTGAACTTGGATTATTTGTGACCCAATTTACGGATTTTACCAGTGATTATATAACCGGACCACTTTGCACGTTTTTCAATTTGATAAGAATTATTTTTGATAAGTCATCTACATATTATAGATAATGATGGGGGGTTAGTTTCATAATCAAACACTATTGTTATTGATGGTAGAATTCTAGTCTAACTACGAAATTGGGACCTCTCTCACCCTATATATAGTAGATCATATTACATTAATAATCTACATAACAACACACAGTATATTGGGCAAGAGAGAGAAAATTCCAAAATGACAACATACTTATTTTTTCGACCCAAAATGATGAAGCTCGTGTTGGATCCATTATTAAGATAATTCAAAGGGATTTCTACATGAAACTTTATCAATGCATAGAATCAAGGTAAGTCATATTTTATTTTATTTTGGAAAAGCAGGAAGATCTAAGATCTTTTTATTAAGAATAATTATATGATAAAGTTTAATCAAACTAATGGATTATTGGTCAATATTACTAAAAAAGCAACGGCATGCACGGAGTGGTCAAAACAAAAGTCAATTTTTAATTTTTTTCGAATTAAATATTAAACTTAAATAAAATAAATCGAAATGAAAACTTTTCATTACTTTTAAACCGCTTATTTCTTGATTTGCCAAATTTTATCCTGTCCTAAAACATGGATCTAGGTGTGAACAAGAATCAAAATAAAGCAACAAACCACAACACACCGATGCACAAGAAATAATCAAATGGAAAAAACCTCAGACGAGGCAACCACGTAAATTCACTATGATTAGGAATTACAAAAGTGGATAGATGAATTACACAACGACTCGACGCCCTCGTAAGCTTTAACACATCTTCGATATGCAATCTCTCCTCCACAGCGAGACGCAAGAGTTCACCTATGCAACTACCATAACGCGGGACTCCACTCATGCCTTAATGTCCACCGATAAGACTTAACTACCATCTACATATCTAGAACATGGAGTCATCCTTTCTTCACCGCAAGACCACAAACATGGAGTCCACCGTGTGTAAACAGAAAATGAAAAATCCACCATATGAAACGTACTCAATAAGGATGATGATGATGATGAGTAAAACCTTGATGGAAAATGATATCTTAAACCATATAAAGATTTAAAATTGGATCTCAAAGAGTTTGGGTGAAACTAGGGTTTAGAAGTGTGGGGACCAATTTTATTCTCAGCCCACGAGAGTAGCCGACTGGCCCAATAAGTCTAGAAAGATGCTCGGCCTAAATCATGGGAATAATCTATGAGTATGTGCAGTCCACACCGCCCCAAAAATAAGTCAATCCCTTATAATCTCGCGGAGATATTCAAGGGATTCATGGATCATCATGGAGGTGGTGGAGTTACTTGAATAACTAAAATTCTACATCTATAAATTGTAACCCATGGATCTGAGCATAGGGGCACGTAACCAAGCATATTGAGAGATACGTAATAAAATAGTAGACCTCTCTGTAGATGTAGGCAAGTTACCGAACCACGTACATAGTTGTGTTGTGTGTGTAATTATATGTTTTCTAGTCTGATTGTGATTATTCTTCGTAAATCCTTTTATTGTGATATTTTTTTTATACCACAATTGGTGCTGTCTGTGGGAATCGAATGTTATTTCTAAGAGAACACTCACTAGCTGAAAGCCCTCAATATCTCACCATAGCAGCAACATACCTCAAGTCGACGATGTTCTGGAAGAACCTGCCCCTCCCAGAGTGAGGTCTGAAACTCGCCAACAAAGGCATCCTTCTGAAGAGAGTCATAAACCATCAAGGTCAACGCAAATTTCCAGGTTGGTTGACACTTATGAGGCCAGACTTCGAGAGCAAGAAGAAGTCATGTGTCATCCAGAAGAAGAGAATGCTCTCCTAAAAAGGCGTCTATAAAGAATGGAGAGAGATATCCACAAAAATACAAGACGATGCCATGATTTGACTCTTAGCCCTCAGGTGAGTGAATCTGACAGCCAAGGAAGGAGCCCCAGGCGTGACCAAGGGAGAATTGATAGGAACAGGTCAGACGATAATCGATCAGAACGACTACAGCCAGCTCGACACCGTGGGAGCCCTGGTTGACAGAATAATGAAATCAGGAGCTTGGTTCTTAGGGAGATGGATCAGCACCTAGCCCACCGAGGATCCAGATCCATACGAGAGCTAGCCAAAAGAGCTCTTAACACTCATATGAAGTCCCCTTTTTAAAGGGAAATAGAATAAGAGGAGCCCCCCAAGAAATTCGCAATCCCTAGATTCAAGATCTATGATGGGAAAACTGACCCTATCGATCATGTCAGGCAGGCCATGACCTTATGGAGCCATAATAACGCATTGATGTGTCGCATATTCCCTTCTAATTTGCATGATGTGGCTTAGAAGTGGCTCAATAGGCTGCCACATAGGTCTATCGGGAGCTTTAATGCTCTAGCTAAATTATTCACAGCTTTCTTTATAACCAACAGCTCCCACCCCAAGCGGATGGATGCTCTGCTCACAATTAAGACAGAACCTCAGGAAGTATGTCAAAAGGTACTGGGGTATTTTTAATAAAATTGAGGACTGCTTGGAGTAGTTTGCCATAGCATCCTTCAAGATCAGACTGCCAAACACTTCTTTATTGCACCAATCCCTAACTAAGAAGGAGGCTAACTCCATCGACGACCTGATGGCCCTTATTGAAAAATACGCTGAAGTCGAAGATGTAATCCATCTTAATGTAGGGGACAATGGTCGCGCGAAGACGAACAAAGGAACAGTGAAGAATGATTCCCAGAAGAAAGGAAATAAGAATGGGGGCAGGAATGGCTCAAAAAAGGGCAATAAGAATGACCCCTCAAAAGCATTCCAGGTTATTAACACAGTCTTCAAGGAACCGATATACAAAATCATCACCAAAATCAAGGAATAGCTATTTGTCAAATGGCCCAAGAATGAGGGAGGAGATCTAACGAAGCGGAATAATGCATTGAGGTGTGCGTTCCATAGATAAGGCGATCACATAACTGAACACTACAAAGCACTCAAGTATCATCTCAAGGAGCTGGTCTAGGTTGGTCATCTTAACGAGTTCATAGATAAAAAGGTAGATAAGGTTGTAGCTAATGGAAACTAGAAGCCGGACAATGTCCTCGAGAATGAGATGGGCCACCAGTTCGCAGTAATTCATTGGGCATTAAACCTCAAGAAAGTATAAGAAAACACTGTTCGGATGGAAGTTAAGAAGCTTATTGCCGTTATGCAATATTTTCAAATAGACCCCGCCAAGACTCAGGTCGGGAAGCATCGGCAACCAGAAGACGTCGACTATATTAAACACATTATGTTTACTGAAGATGACTTAGTTGGGGTAAGAGCCACACTTCATAATGCATTGGTCATCACACTCAGGATAGCTAATTAGGACATCGGCAGGTTGCTCATCGACTAAGGTAGCTCTTCTGAAGTGATGTACCTAGACTTGTTCCACAAATTAAAATTAAATATCATCTACCTCAAAGAGGCCACCGTTACAATGGTCAGCTTTGCTGGAAAGATAATCATGTCACTGGGAAAGATAGTCCTTCCAGTCAGGGCGGGAAGTATTTAAAGATGATCAAGTTTCTGGTAATAGATATTGAATCCACCTATCATGATATCCTGGGCAGAGGCTAGCTCCATGATATGAAGGTCGTACCATCCTCATATCATCATAAACTCAAGTGCATTACAGATTTAGGGGTGGTCGAGATTCGTAGCGATCAAGATATGGCTAAAAAATTCTTTATTACAGCCATCCGCCCCAAGCACGAGAAGAAGAAAGACAAGAGAAAAGTCCAGGAGGAAGCCCAAGAATCCTTCAAAATAGTAATTACGGTACGGCCAACTAGGGTTGGAGGAAACCAGGGTCCACCCCGCAAATAGGGTCATAGAAGACGTGAAAGAAGTTATAGCTGAAGGAAACTCACCTGAAAGGAAATTTTTGATCGGTACCTCTCTCACCAATCGAGAAAAGAAGGATCTAACCACGTTCCTTTGGAGAAATTTGGATTTTTTCGCTTGGGAACCATACGAGCTACCTAGGATAGATCCCATTATTGCATGCCATCGACTGCACATCGATCCATTTTTCAAACCAGTCACTCAGAGGGCTCGCAGAACAGCCCCAGAAAAGGCGAAGGCAGTAGAGAAAGAGGTAGGAAAATTACTGGATACAAGTTCTATTCGGGAAGTGCAAAATGGCTATTCAACCCAGCCATCATACCCAAAATCAACGGAAGCTGGAGAGTATATATTGACTTTACAGACCTCAACATGGCTTGTCCGAGAGATAGTTTACCTCTCCCAAAGATAGATCAGTTGGTCGATGCCACTGCAACGCATGAAAGAATGAGCTTTCTGAATGCTTACTCTAGATACCACCAGATCCTAGTTTATGAGCCAGACTAAGATAAGACCTTCTTCATAACTCCTATTGGGTTATATTGTTACAAAGTCATGTCGTTCGACCTCATTAATGCAAGAGCAACTTAACAGTAAATGGTCACCAGGATGTTCAACAAGAAAATGGGAGAAACAATGGAGGTATACATTGACGACATGCTGGTCAAAAGTAGACTCAATGGAGACCATATCTCAGACCTAGAAGGAACCTTTGAGATCCTCAGGAAATACCGAATGAAACTTAACTCTAGTAAGTGTTCATTCAGTGTCCAGTCAGGAAAGTCCCTAGGATACTTGGTCAGCAAAAGAGGGATTGAATCTAACCCTGATGAGATCGACGCCATCAAAAATGTCCAGCCCCCTCAGACAATTAGAGATGTCCAGAATCTTACCGGTATGTTCAACGCTCTCAATCGCTTCATCTCTAAGTCTTCGAAGCGTTGTCGATCGTTCTTCCTACTATTGAAGAAAGATAAGGGCCTAGTATGGAACGATGACTACTCCAAAGCCATGGAAGAACTCAAGTCTTATGTTAGCAAGCCACCCTTTATGGTGATTCCAAGCAAAGGTGACCCCTTATACCTTTATCTTACCGTGCCCGACCATGCTGTGAGCTCCACCGTGGTATGTGAGAAGGAAGGAGGCCAACACCCGATTTACTATGCAAGCACAAGCTTATGGATGTCGAGCAACATTATTTTCCCCTAGAGAAACTCGCTTATGCCTTAGTGGTAGCTTCGAGGAGGCTGAAGCATTACTTTGAGGCTCATTCCATCATCGTAATCACCTTACATCCCCTCAAAGTTATTCTAAGAAAATCTGATCTCTCCGACCGACTGTCAAAGTGTTCGATAGATCTTGGAAGATTTGATATCCACTTTTAACCAAGAATAGAAATTAAGGAGCAAATTGCAACAAATTTTATCACTAAATTCGTGGGTAATCAGCCTACTACCTAGTTAGAAATTGAGCAACCAATAAAAAAGGAAGCAAAATCCTTCGACTAGACCCTTTACATTGACGAAGCCTCTAACTTTAAAGGGGCAGGAGTAGGCATTGCATTGGATAACCCAGAGAAGACTGTGCTCGAATAAGGGATCGGGATAGGATTTGAAGCCTCCAACAATGAAGAAAAATATGAAGTGCTCATCGTCGGCCTGCATAAAGAACAATTATTGGGGGCAAAATACCTTCCGGTATTTGGTGATTCAAAGCTAGTGCCCAAGCCGATAAGTGGATACTTCAACGCCAAGGATGATAGAATGGCAGCTTACCTGGCTGTTGTAAGGGGACTTATGGAAAAATTTGATAGAGTTTATGTTAAGAAGTTCCCCAAGGGGCAGAACAGTCACGTCGATGCCTAAGATGCTCTAAGCTTCGCTATTAACTCCGATTAAAGGATAACCATTCAGATAGAATTTCTCGCGCAACCAAGCATCAACCAGTCAGTCGTAGAGAAAGTCCTACACATAGAGAAGGCATCCAGTTGGATGGATCCCATCATGACTTATCTATAGAGCGACACACTACCAAGCGATAAGAAATTGCCACACCAAATAAGAGTCAAGGTTGCTCGCTTTCACTTATTTTCTGAGGGAAAAGTCTACAGAAAGTCTTTCACTAGCCCCTACCTCTAGTGAGTTCACCCAGAAGATGTCGAGAAGTTTCTTAGTGAACTTCATGAAGAAATTTGTGGGAGTCATAAAGGAGGAAGATGATTGGCTTTAAGCGATCAAGAAATGATATTGGTGGCCGTACATGCAGAAGGATGTTGGAATTTACATTTACAAGTGTGAAAAGTGCCAGAAGCACTCCCTTATGATCCACCAGCCAGCTAGTGACCTCAACTCATTGACCAACCCATATCCTTTAGCCGAGTGGGGCTTGGGTATTATACGGCATCTGCCTACTGCATCTGGAAATCACAAGTATATATTGGTCGGCACTAACTGCTTCACCAAATGGGTAGATATAGAACCACTCGCAAACATATGGGACTCTGATATGACGAGGTTCATATGGAAGAACATCATCACCCACTTTGGGACACGAAGAACGATCATTACTGACAATGGCATGTCGTTCGAAAGTGTCTTCTTTCAAGGCTTTTGCGATGAGCATGGCATCAAGCGACATTATAGTTATGTAGCATATCCACAAAGCAACAGGCAAGCTGAAGCTTCTAATAAGACAATGATCAACGGACAGACAAAATGACTGGAAAGAGACAAAGGTTCCTGGGTAGACGAACTACCCCACGCTTTATGGGCTTATCGTACAACTCCCAGGAGAGCAGTGGGAGAAACTCCTTTTGCACTCGCCTATGGAATGGAGGTAGCCATCCCATTAGAAGTAGGACTCCCTACTATGAAAACCTCTTCGGTCGACCAAGGCCTCAACGATGAAGCACTACTCACTGAACTTGACTTAGCTGATGAGAGACGAGAACTGGCACTAGTTAAGTTGGCATCTTACCAATAACAACTAGCCAAATAATACAACCAAAAAGTCAATCTGAGGAAATTTATAATAGAAAATTATGTCCTAAGGAAAGTCCTCGGCACTGTTGTAAGACCATCACCTACAGGGATCACATCACTTGGAAACGCTAGAGGGCAGGGAGATACCAAGGGCTTGGAATGCAGCCAACCTTAAGAAGTTCTACTTCTAGACTTATATATCTTTTGTTTTTCGGCATCATTAGTTTAGGCAAATTTCATTTACAAACTAATGTTGCCCTTTATTTATCACTTTTATCAAATAAAGGTCGATTGGCCCGCGCATTCTAAACATCTTAATTATTTAATATCTCTTTATAGATTCTCAATACACATCTTTTCTAAGCAGCATGCTCCCCTCAAAACATAACAATGTTTCGGGATTATAGCAAGGTGATCAACGTACTCCACTCAATGAATAAAGCTTCTATGGTTACAATAGTATGCTAGACTAATGGAATTCAAAGATAAAATATATGAAGCAAGGTTTACAATTAACCTTCCTCGGGTCTTTGTTAAAAACACAATTGGCCTCTTGAGTTGCTCCGGTAATAATAAAAGACCTACAGTGGATCCTAAGGTAATAAAGCCAACTCAAGGTTGGTCATCAACTTAGGTTGGTTGAAAAATCCTGTTGAGGAGGATGTCCCATTAACCAGGTACATTCTATCCATCTCCATACTTAGGTATAAGGAAGTGTGACGACAAAACCTAAAAGGTAAAGTGGATGGAATGATATGGCTAAGGCATATTGGACAGGGAGAATGTTCAAACACGAGATAACAAAAACTCAACATCATTTAGTCGGTTAAAAAGCCTAAAATGATTAAAAGTTTTTGTACTAATCATTCATACTATTATCAGATCTATCAAGTATGTTTTTATTCAAACACTGGTGTCAAACAATCAACAAATAATATTAACACAAGTTTAGTTAGCAAATGTTGAAGACAAAAATAATCAGTTGTATCTGTCATTAACAATTATGTGATTACATTTACATCAAAAGACCAAGAAATACTTAAAAGACCTATATGGCCCAGCACGACGAGCAAGGTAGTCCGCTTCTCGAGCTCTCCGACCATCATCAGGATGAGGAACTAAGTCTTCTTCAATGCCCTCTGGGCGTGGCTCTAGAAGGTGCAGGAATAACATCTATTGGGATCCAACGGTCATCCTTGTAAAAGGGATTTGTCACATCAGATGAGCAAACGGTCTGATATTTATACCACATGGCAAATTACTTAGTAAATCTCAATTCCTTAAGAACGGTCAACCATACCCTAGCAAAAGTAAGTTCTTCGATCTCTTTCAGTCTTGCTGGGGCATCTGTCCAACCTTGGTCATAACCATCAGCCCAGACCTGCCGAGGACCCTTTCAAAATAAATGTCTTAATCATGTGACATTACTTTGGAGACCAGCAACATCACATAAGCTCATTAAACGTCTTCTTTTAGCTCGGTAATCTCTCTTCTGGAAGCTTGATTGTTAGTTTGAGCGACTACAAGAGATGAGGAGGAGGATCCTCGTAGCACCAAATAAGGACCGGGTGGAGTGTTTTCTTTGAGACACATCCAGAAGTTTTTCTTTCAAAGTGTCCATCTCCTCATGCACATGGGAACCAATTCCCTCCATCTCCTCGAGCCTATCCTTGAGCTTAACGACAACCTCAGATTGATCTTTCTAATCCTGGTTTCTTGCTCTCGGGGATTTATAAATCTTTACAAAATCTCGACGCGCTTGAGAATTTATGTTTGGACCAAGAATTTGGCCTAGAAGGGAGTTAGCAGGAATATAATCATCTAAATCAATGAGCTACAGCCAACCAAACAAGTAACAAAGGTAGCAAGAATCAGTAATGAAACAAAAAGTTTTCTTTTTATTTAATAAAAAGGCATAAGCCAGTAGAAATTAAGGGAACAAGAAAAAATACAATAGATGAACAAAAACAAGAACAGAGCCTAAATTCCTAGGAGGCCTCAACCCGGTCAGACATGGAGGGCCCCTTCCCCTTGTCAGCAGCTTGGTCGACGGGGACCTCACCTTCACCAGCACCTGAGGCAGTTCCTCTAACTAGAATGATGACCCCCTCTGGGTTGACCGATTCATCTCCCACAATAAGAGCAATGGGATCCATGCCATCCTGAACATCAAGTTGGGCAGACGGAGACACCTTAACAGGATTATGGTCGGGATCATATTGGGAGAAAAGCGGAAAGTCAGCAGCAACCCCAGTAGCAGTTAAGGCTTAATCCCAACCTTTTTTAAAGCATGCTCATTGAAGATAAGCAATTTGGCACTCGACATCGTTGTACGCCGCTTCACAGCCTTCGTTATACCCGTCCTCTCAAACGGTCACTGCTTCCCCCTCCAGCTGATCCACCTTCGTAACCAACCCTTTATTCGCCTCTACCGCTACCAGCTTGTCTACGATCATGATACTTTAGGCTTCTTAGAGGTCAGACATCTCCTTAGCAGACCTTTCTCTCTCCTTATCAAAGGTAGCTTTCGTGTCATCCAGAGCCTTCTCGAAAGACTTTAGAACTTCATCGAGCTCCGAGTTTCTCCTTAATAACTCAGCTCGACCACAGAGCAACATAGTATAGTCAGAGATAAACTCCAAAACAGAAAAAACACAGGTTAAGCACGAGATCTTAGAGGAAAATGAAGAACAAAAAAGTATAAAGATAGGAGTACCCACAAAATCAATCCCTTGGGTAGATTTAAGGTCTTACTAGTCTCCCCCATGCTCGATGAGCGCTCGCGGTCGACCGCGAGCACTGCTTTTACTAGCAACAAAGGGGCAAGTTGAGGAGCAGCAGCCACTGAGGCCCCCTCAACAGCAACAACATAAGGCATTATTAAGGACTATGCCCTTTATCTTTTCTACCTCTCTCTTTTTCTCTTCTTCTCTCTTTCTCTCTCTCACACACACTTTTATTCCTCTTTTCTCTTCTTTCTTTCCTCCTCTTTCTCCCGAACCACCACCTTAGAACTACCAATAGAGTCTCCAGCCTTCTGCTTAAGGAACTTCATCCTGTTGGACAGTAGATCATCATCATTGCCGTCCTGGATCAAGTTTCTTCACCTCGGAGGGGACATATCTTCCTCTCTAGACTCTTCCTCACTACTCCCACTTTCACCACTTCTTTCCTCGTTTCCTTCTACCTGATCCTCACCCGAGATACTTTCTTCCTTGTCCTCTACCTCAATGGGGTCAGAGGTACCACCAACTTCTTCTCTTGGAACCTCTAGATGAGGGATTGTGACAACTGGACGAGCAATATGAAGAACCCTTTAAATTTGACTCACTTGAGTTTACATTATATATGCGCTTGTCTAGTTTATAAATAGTGACAAAATTAGAGTCATATCCTAGTCTACCAAAGAGCCTCGGACACTAAATCAAAATTCCTCTAATGGTCTCAAACGTAGTATACCGAAACTGCACCTAGGACTGCATATTTTTGTTGCATTCATATCATTTTAAGTGTGTGAGTATTAATTCCCATTAAAATTATTTTCTAATAATTTTTAGTATTTCTAAACAGTTTTTAGGATTTTTTTAAAAAAAATTAACATTTAAAATTATGGTTGTATAATGTTTTGGGCCTATTTGTAATATCATTTTATTCCTACAAAGTTGGTTGGGTAGAATCCGAAAGCGACAAGAACTTATGGGGTAGAAAATGGGATTTTTAAAACAATAAAAACACGCGTTTTAGTTGTCATCTGAGCCCTACACGTGTTTGCTTTACAACGATCAAGATTGTATTTGTTGCCTCTCAAATAACTCAAAATGCTTATCAACCATTGTATTAATCTAACCGATGGTATGCGTGTTATTTAACTCAATCCTTGTCTTTGTCAATTGGACCAATAAGAGAGATTTTAAGTGCAGTGCGTTTATAGCCCTTGCACTTACTTCAATTGGCTAGACTTGATCTCAGTCGTTGTTTTGAGTAGAGATTTCAAACCCTTCTATCATCTAGTATAAATAGAGGCCATGGGGTTAACGTTTTGAAACTTTTGATGAGTTTTAGAGAGAGAGAGAAATTGTAAAACACAGCCAAACTCTGGAAAAAATTTCTCAGAAAATTTCTTTTGAGATTCCTGTTTAGTGATTCATTCATTCCTCTCTAGTCTTAAATCTATTTTCCAAATTGTCACGCAGTTGGATCTTGTTTTCTATTTCATAGAAAACATAGATATGATTTTTTTGTGATATATCTCACTTAGATCTGCATAGGTTGATTTCTTTTTCAAGAAATCATTATTTTTTGGTACCTTTATACTCTATGTTCTTTTTAAACCTGTTACCAATAGATCCATATTTTGTTTCATGTTTTGAGAAAAACTGACTTCAAAACTTCTTAAGATCTTGAGACGTTTACACTTTCAAGTTTGTATTTCACATTTTGTGAAATAAAAGTATAAATAAATAAAAAGAAAGTGTATAGGACCTTGGCTCTTTTAAATAGAAAGGTTGTCACTCGATCTGTCAAAAAATCAGAAGTTTAAGTTTTCAATAAATTGAGATTCAGAATCCTAAATTCATCTTAGACGAAATCTGTAATTTGTAGGATTATTTATCTATATAAGTGTGTGTGTGTGTGTGTGTTTGTTTGTGTATGTGTTCATGCATGTGTTAGCCATAACACCATAATACACTTTTCACACTACAACACTAAAACATTGTTGGTTAAGAGATTTCTGACTTTAGAGTCGACGTAAAGCTAAAAAGGATCAAAAGGTACAAAGTTGGGAGAACAACAAGAATAACATCAGATCCTTTAGAGAAGTCAGAATTACCTAATGGAGATGGTATAAATTCTTGACTTAGATTAGGTATGTTTGTGTGTTTAGTTTGTTAAATAGTTTGTAACATATTAACTCCTTTTTTGTGGATTTTATTTTTGAGGTGCAGAGACCTCTGTGGATGTTTCCCCAATTAGGTGAGGTTTATCACGCTAAAATATATGTGTACTTTCATGTTTTATCTTCCTCTCATCCCCTTCTGATTGCGTGTTGATTTAGAATTTACTTAGTTTTGTTTTTTAAAACTTGATCACCTAACTGAAATATCTCGTTCATAACATTTTATACACATCTTGTGTTAGTAATTTGTTTTGTAAAAAAGAGTTTCATAAATAAACTGTTTAGAGCCATTTAAACAGTCTTTAACCTTTTAAACAACTTAAGTGGCATTATATTTTTCAATTGGTATCAAAGCTTTAGTTTTATAAAATCTTTTTGATCCTGAGTTTCGGAAATTGTTTTTTTCAAAACAAACAATGGACGAGAAATTTGAGAGATTAGGTAACCTTTCCTTACTCCCACTCTTTGATGGAACCAACTTCCCTTATTAGTAAGTGAAGATGGTTGATTTCATCCAAGGTACATTGGGAGACAATGTCTGGGATGCTATTGAAAATGGATACACTTTTCCTACTAAACTAGTCGCAGAAGGAAGCATTGTGAGGATTAGGAAACAACTAAGTGAATTCACTAAGGAAGAGAAACGGACCTCCCTTCATATTAATAAAGGCAAAAATTCCATACTCATATCTATCAATGAACACAAATTTAAGAGGATGTCTTTCTGTACTACCTCTAAAGAAGCATGGGACACTCTAGTGACTGCACATGAAGGAGACACACGTGTTAAAGCTCCTAAAACCCAAATGATAATCCAGCAGTACAACACTTTACTCATGATTGAGATTAAGTCATTTAACGACTTCTACATTAGATTAACATAAATAGTGACTAAGTTTCAAACTAATGGAATAATCTATGATAGGAAGGAAATTTTTTCTAAAATTCTAAGGTCACTTCCACAAAAATTTGATAACAAGATCTCTACCATTGATGAGATGGATGACCAGAATTTAACTCCCGAACTCCTCCGTAGCAAGCTACAAACAGTGGAAATGGAATTGGAGTTTAAGAAACAGTTAACTCGGTCCCAAAGAAATAGTCCAACTCTAATCTTGTCTTCTCCTCTAAGTTGACCAAACTTGAGTTCAATTTCATTGATATTGACTGAGATTCTGATGAGGACTATAATTTAGACAATTTGGATAATCACATTGCCTTAATGTCTAAACAGTTTAAGAAAATTTTGAAATTTTGAATTAAAGTTTCAAATAGACAAGGCAAACCTGCTTATTCAAAATTCTCTAATAATAGGCCTCATGAGAAAAGACAGGACAAACACCAAACTGGAACAGCCCTAAAAAATGTTGAGTGTTTTAAATGTGGAAAATTAGTACTTATGGCCAATGATTGTAGAGTCAATTTGAATAAGAATAACAAAAACAATAGGGCTAATTTGTGAAAGACCTGGGATGACTCAAGTGAATCAGAAGCTGATGAACCTAAGTCATCTAATTCTTGTGACCCTTGCATGTCTTTCTTTGCCAAAATTATTTACACTAATGAGCCTATGACTAGTGCTGAATCTGATAGTAGTATCTCTAATCATGATATGTTGAACGATATTGTTCCTAATGGTTTATCTGCTTTGTTACTTCATAATGCTACTAGTAGTTCTAATGTCGTGTGTGTGAGTCAAAGGGGACATTTTATTGACGATGTAAATGTGTGTGTGAGTCCCAAAAATGAATCACTAGGAGACACTGCACACTGTACACTTAGTGACTTTGACAATGTGGACCTTCCAGATATTCACATACTATACACAAAAACCCTTAAGAAGAGTACTAAACTTGAAAAAGTAGTCAAAGACCTTACCAAGAAAATAGAAGCCCTAAGCTAAATGATCAAATAGAATGCTGAAGAGTACACCTCTCAATGTCTAGATCATGACAATGAGACTAAGAATTTTGCTCAAAAAATCAAGTAACTATCTGAATCAAATGAAATTATGGAAAGAAATATAAAGGGACGTTGTCCGAATTGGAACAAACTACAGAAAAGACATCAACAATCTTCAAAAAAAATGCTAAATTTGAAAATAACTCAAACTGTTTTGAAGACTTTATTGCTGAAAGTAAAACCAATTCCAATCACAGAACTGGAATAGGATTTTGCCCCAGTATTAACAAACAAACTATAAATCTTGAAACTATTAAGTTTATGTCCGGTGGCAAAAAACCTATTGAAACTTGTCCAGACTTTCAAGCCTTGAAAAATGATTTTGATTTGAAACAACAAAAGATAGACATTGGTGAGGCCAGTACTTCTAAGCTTAATGTTGAACATGAGGCTAAGTATGTTTGTCCTCCCATAAGTAAATGAGAATCATCTTTCCAACCTATTCCCCCTAGAAATAAACCTAGAGTCCAACCTTTAGGCAAATCCATGTTTAACAGCTTTACTAAGGATAAGCCTCCTACGAGCCATCTGTATTTCTCATAATGCGATGCCTATGGACATTCTGTTGATGGATGTTTTTCTAAACATCTATATAAACCGGTATTTAGTTCACCTATCTATCATAACTTTAACTACTCTAGGAAAGGCAAAAATAACTATATTATGCCTAGGCAACCAGATAAGAACTCTAACTATTGTAATAGGAAGAAAAGATCGAGTACTAAAAGATCATCGACAAGAGGAAACCCTAAATTCTTGACTAAACCAAATGCCCAAAGATTTGAAAAGTCAAGTTGCACAAAAATCTTTTAAATAAAAGGCTAATTCTAGCAAATTTTACCTTATTTGAGCTAATCAGCACAAACTTTTAAAAACCAAAGCAATATGGGTTGGAAAGGATGAATTACTACCCCAGATGAAATGTAATATCGTGATTAGTGCTTTGAAAGTTGAGCACACATCATCTGGATGGTATTTAGATACAGGATGTTCTCAACGCATGACTGGGGATGATACCAAACTTTCAAATAAAACCTATTTCTTCGGAGGTAAAGTTTTGTTTGGGGATGGAGTATCAGCCCAGATCATTGGTAAAGGAACACTTCATGAAAAAAGGTTAGTCACTTTAGAAGATGTACTTCTAGTAAAAGGTCTCAAAGCAAATTTACTTAGTATATCACAGTTTTGTGACTCTAACCATATTGTCATATTTTTAAAGAATAATTGCAAAATTTTAAATGAAAACGGTGACTGCATTATTACAGCCTTCATACTCCAGATAATTGTTACATAGTTAATCCAAGTAAGGAGGTTCGTAGCATTGCCAGAATACATGACAATAAGATTTGGCATAATAGGTTGGGTCACATAAATTTTGATAGCCTTGGTAAATTGTGTTCTCAATAAATAGCTAGAGGTCTTCCTAAGATAAAGCCTATATCAAACATTGTTTTTGGTCCTCGCCAAGAAGGAAAAATGGCTAAGTCTGCACATAGGAAAATCAAAGATGTTTTGACTACTAAACCTCTAGAATTCATCCATATGGACCTTATGAGTCCTGCTAGAACGGTTAGTCTATGTGGTAATGGCTACATCTTAGTAATGGGAATTAACAATATTGTATAAATGATTTATTTTTGCCATGAGTGATAGGCACGGTTTATTGGAATTATTGAGAATATATATACGGGTATAGAAACAGTATATATATGTATTATTATATCAGTGTGAATGATGTAATGAAAATTTTAAGAAAATATATACGGCTATAGAGATAGTATATATTGTATTATTATATCTTTGTGATTGATATAATTAATTAACCATACCATTCTAGTGAGTGCTATTAATGGAGGTTGTGCGACGGCGGTCTTCTCCCTAGCGAGTAAAAGCAGGCTACATAACGACCCCAAATCATAGCGCCATGCATGTCTAATAAGGTTAGAGTTGAGTGGGGTAATATCGGTATAGTTATGCTCACTGGCTCAGGACTATGATCGCCTCTAATGTGTTTTATCTTTTGGTATGGTATGCGATTCCATCCCGGGTATTTCCAGGGTGAGGAAGTATTATCGTGAAGAATGGCACACTAGATAACCATATCTCAGGAAGTGTTAGCTCGGAGAGATAAGGGTATATATATATATATATATATATATATATATATATATATATATATATATATATATATATATATATATATATATATATATATATATATATGTGAATATTGTGTATATTAATGTGATTAATTATATACACGGATTAAACACCAAGTGTGAATAATATTAAATTGACTCGTGATAGTTAATGATTTGTATTAATAGATTATAGTTAAGGATTATAACTATTAATGGATGTGAATAATAACTAGTGAAAATTATTGATATTAAATTATAATCGAGGATTATAATTGGAAGTGGATAATGTTGATTTAACTCGTCATAGTTAATGAATTAAATTAATAAATTATAATGGAGAATTATAATTATTAGTTGGAATTCGAAATAATTTTGTGAAATACGTAGTGTTGGGGTAGCTTATAGAATTAAGGATGGCATAGGACTAAATAGGCAGGTAGCATAACCAGGTAACGTTGGGTGCGCACTTTAGATGAGAGGTGAGTAGTGTTTCATGAGAGTGTGATGCCAATTTGAAATATGAAAGAATGGGCACATAATTAATGATGCAACTTAATTACTTGCAAAATATTTTCTAAAAGGTTTTTGGGCACTGACCCGTCTCAAAAATATTTTCAAGACCTTTTAGGTGTTCATCCATAGGGACGCCAAGCTTGATCGTTCTATCAGGTAACGGAGGTGCAGCACTTGTGGATGTTGCAAGATATTGTTATGGTCATTTCTTTCATCACAATCTAGATAGGTTCAGTTTCATTTCCAAGCATGTTTCCTAGGTTGGATAGTTTATTTTATTTTATTTGAAATTGTTTTATGGATATTATTTCAACCAATGGTTTATTCAGTTAAGGTTTTGGCATGTAATAAACTTTTGTTTCAGATTTATATTGTAACTATGGTTTTACTTTAGTTGTTTAATTAGTTGTGGTTTGAGATGTATTGTTAATTAAAATTAAAATTGTCTCACGAATTAATTTAATAATAGGTTGTTAGTAATTAATTCATTTCGACAGTGACGCCAAGAATGCGCTAAATGAGATTCCTGTTTTATTTTAGTAGAGGCTGGCCACCCATTATTTTAATAAGCGGAGTATCACATATTTTATATATATATATCGTAATTATTTGGATGTGTTTGATATTAAAATGAGTCTGGAAAGGAATGACTCTAAGTATGGAAGGGATGAAGCTTATAAATCCCATGATGATGAATTACTCTCTGTCGAAATTCATAGACAAGTGCAATCCAATTGTTATACATTGATGACAGAAAATTGATGTCAACTGGAAATTTCACACAGTTCATTGTATGAGTTGTTTAGATATTTGAAGTTGTCTATTTAACATCACAATTTGTTTATATTTTTTAAGTACACAATGAGCAATATGCTCAAATTTCACAATGAAAAATATTAGCAAATTTGCGTTATGAATTATCATCGTTTTGCATTGTGAAATATTGAAATATCACAGTGCGAAATAAGTTTTATATTAATTTGAAGAAGGTATATGACTTAGAATAATATTTTGACCACTGTAGTTATACAAACATTTTTCCCATTCCATTTTAAGTGATTACATGTTTTGCACTAAATTCATTATTCAACAGTCCTCGCCAGAGGTAACAAATAATGTTTTACTAATCAACAACGTGGAACAAACGTGTATTTGCATTCTCCTAGCAAGAACTTATACAATATTATATTATATTTGTACTAAATCTTAATTAATATTGCAACATATTTCATATCATAAGTTTCAAAGGCATATTACGACATATATAAAACCAAGAATTGTCCATATTATAGAATTAGTAAAAAAAGTTTTTTTTACAATTTTTAACTCATGAACAAGGAACTAGTAAAATAGACATAATTTTGAAAAGGTAACTGACTATCTGGGTAGTCAAGATAAGCATCACTAAAATCCTCGAGTTATTCTATGAAGTTGACGAAGGAGTTGACCCTTATTGGGATATACTCTCCACTTGCGTGAAGGTATTCCATTTTTTGAACAGTTCCTCATACTTTGGTATGACTTGAAGGACATTAAAATTCCATAAATCATCAAAGTTTTGATGAATGTCAACCCTTCAAGTAGTTTCGGTATTGGTGATAATTCTATGCAACCTTGTCCTACATATATGAACAAATTGTGGTATGCATCACTGTACTAATGTATTTCATCCTCAATGTCTTCAAGTTTCCGTCTCATGTTTGTTTCGAAATCAAGATAGATTTGTAATGTCTTATAAGGTTAACCATTATTGATAGATGGAGGTGAATAGTATTAGGGTTTGTGTTTGTAAAATTTTATGGAAAATATATAAATAATTAATATTGAATATCAATTTGGTTAGTGTGTGTATGTGTGTGTGTGTGTGTATATATATATATATATGTGTGTGTGTGTGTGTGTGTGTGGAGAGAGGGAAAGAGAAAGAGACATAGAGGAACACTAGTAGAGACGTTGTGTGACACCCCGCCTAATTAAATTCCGGGTGATCTACCCTAACCTAGTCACCTATAATATCCCCAACTAGGTCATAGGCAGATATTACTAATTATATCTCGTAGGAGACACACGTATCGCCAATACAATACATTATTAAATACTTTACTCCAATTACAATACATTTTTAAACACCCGTATCGCCCATATATATATATATATATATATATATATATATATATATATATATATATATAGTCACATCATCCCTATACATATATATATATATACAAATCCTGTGCCCCTTGGTTAGGACCACTTGGCATAATGCATACTCTGCTATCGTGTCCCGGTGCATCGCTCGCTGCATAAAGGACAACTAGCTGGGCGTCTCTCACGAACCATAAATCTCATAACACAAATACTGGAGGCAAGCATACTCACCAGATAAATGGGTCACGCACATACCTACGCTCCCATTTAACTGTTGAAAATATCCTATATAACAGATATCATGTATAAAAGTTCATATGCTCTGGGTAAAAGTCAAATATCCCCCCATTCGGTCACCCGGGATAAGACTGTCCACTACGCGAAACCTCCTCCCGATAGCAAGCAGCGTAGGTATGCTATACGCACAATAATAATAAATATATAATAATAGGCACCCCCACTTTCTATTAAAATTCAGGCATTCATCTGACCCATATATTTTTACACGTAATATGCATCTCTTTATTACTTACTCTATAACTAGCTCGATTATTCACACTCGATATTTTCCAAGGTTATCTCACCTAACCAATTATTAAAGTATTATACTAGGATTACTCCCCAAGTAAATCTGTACTGTACTAAGGATTATCAACTGGCAGTGCCCCCTCACTCAAAAATCACATAACTCAAATGGGATGGGACTGGAAAATTTTCCAGTTTTTGGAATGTCGTTCGAACCACATTGTATGTCGTTTGAACGAGACTAAGCGTTTTCTGCTCCTATCAGACCTGTTATGTTATCTATGCTATTGTTTCGTCTTCTTCAAAATTTCAGTCCTAAAACCTCTAATTTCTGCAATCCAGTCACCAAAACAACAAACCTAATTGATGTTCTAACATGTATAACTGATTTCCCTCAAATTTGAAGCATTAAATCCTCATAATTCGTTTATAAAATCTAAAAACCCCATCAAAACCCTAGTTCATCAAATGTCTATACAAGAACATCAAATTTAAATTCTTCCATCATAAATAATCATCAAATTGGGATTTCTAACCTAACTACATGAGGGATTCATCCTAATTTGATTTCCAGATTGTAATTAATGTCCTTAATTCTCCAATTTCATCAAAACTTATGAATCAAAAAGTGAATATTATATACCTACACTAATATGAACATACTTTTTGCTATAAATTGCAAGAATTAAACACTTGCCTCAATTTTGACGGTTTGATCCACTGGTGATTTTGGTATAGGTGTGTTCCTCGTCTCACGATCTACACTTTGGTGTAATTTTTTTGGTTTGTGTTCTTGATTTAGGCACCAAGAACACCAATGGTCTCTTTTTCCTTCCTTTGTGCCTCTCTCTTTTCTCTCTCGTAGGTTTAGAACTGATAACTCCGTTCTAACCCTAGTACATCCATATTTAATTTCCCAATTTTCGTCCATATCATTACCCCAAAATTCCAAAGGATAAAAATACCCCTCTGGGTGCCGGTTAGGCCTAAAAACATCATGGAGTCCAAATAAAAAACTCGGGTAGAGTTTTCTGACTATATCAACCCTTCTAGACTCAATGGCACACTTGAAATAGTCATATGAGTTACTTAAAAATAATTTACTTTTTCAATCCATTAAGTTAGTCCTGGCACAACTCACACGCGCGTCCTGACATAAAATACCAAACTGTCGTATTTCCCATTTTCGACAATTTATAAAATTCTATAATTCTGTATTACATAACCACACAGTAATATTCAATAATCCTCATCAATAAGTATTAACCCTTGGCACGCTAGTTAATAATTATTTAGTCCGGATTGATTAATTAACAAATAGATTTCTCACCTTTAATTTAATTATTCCAACAATAATAATTAATCTCATGATTATTTAATATCCTAAAAATATGGGGTGTTAGGCACTATATAAAAGGAATGACTCATTAAATAGGTAAACTATTATCATCATTATTCTCTATCTTTGGTCGCTTAATCTCTCAGTTCATTTAATGAAATTCATTATGAAACGTAATTATATTCCAAAACAATACGTATTTTTATAATTGAAATCTTTATTTGACAAATATTATTTTTAATATAATAATATTCATTGCGCATTCAACCAATATCTACAAATCCATTATCCTTAAAAAAAATTAAGGGATTATAATTATTACTCATACATAGGAGTGTTCGATTCTTTAACCTTTTGTGTATTATGGAATAGAGAGAAATATATCATTTCAATTAACAATTAAGGCTTATACATAAACTTTTATCAAAATTGTAACACTTCTTTAAATCCTAAATTTCTCATACTTAATTGGTGAGAATTCAACTTATTATCCACCCCCCATTTTTCTACATTAGCACTAGGATGAAAATTCGAATGTCATATCAAAGGGAAAATCTAAACCATGTAAATTTCAATTATGAGGAATCTATATTTTTCCATTGAAATTATACAAAGAATATACAATTCTCAAAACCCAATTGAATTCTCCCAATTAGTATTAAAATTGAAATTATACTACGAATACAGAATTCTAACAACCCAATTCGATTATGCTAAATTTAATTAAATTGATTGAGTATAACATACCAAGAATTGAATTCATTAATTTATTGAAAAAAATCACAATTTGTAAAGGTATGAGCAATATAAGAATAATACTTAATTATTTCTACCAAATTGTATAATTTATAAAATATATTTAGGTAAATTTTTCTATTTATATCATGAGAGGAAAGAGTAGAATTATCTTGCCTCAGCTAAAGAAAATAAATCCACAAAGGTATTGAAAATTGTGTATAGAAAAGCCTCATTGAATTGGTTGAATTGTGTCTTCAATTGTCCCTCCAAAATTCCCTTAGAACTACCCTAATTGTTGTCCCAAAAATTCTCCCAAAATAGTATAATTTTATTCTATAGTAGAAGGGTATACTTTTTGGATTGTAATTATGTAATTCTTGTGGAATACGGTTGAATTTTGAGGGTTGGTCTTTGTGTTTAAGGGAAGAAACAATAGGTTTTGTTATATTAGCTGTAGGAGACAAGTGGGGAAAAGGCATACTGTAAACAAAGAAGGTGAAAAGGAGTGCAGTCTTTAAAAAATTAACAACTAAAGCTTTATACATAAAGTCCCCATGTGCCCCTTCTTTTCCCCCTTGGCCGCCATAGTGGCTCAAAGGCCCACTATAGCGGCTTGGCCTGGCCATTATAGCGGCCTCCACCTGACTTAGCCACTGATTCAATTTTTTCCCTAATTCGATTCATTTCTTTAACGTTTTTCTTTTCCTTAATTAATCCTAAACCTAAAACCTCTTCCAAGAAACCTTATAATTACCTTATTATCCTTATTCTTTTAACCTAATATCACTTATGTTCAATAATTACTTTAATTACCAAATAAATTTCTACTTTAAATAATTTATAACTAAACCCCACTTTACCAAATAAAAACTATAATTTCATTAAATTCAATTTGAACTTCAATATTTCCAGTGAGAAAATACAAATCAATTCTCCACATATAAAATCTTTAAAAATTTAAATTTAATTATTAAAAATTCTCCCAAATTCCTTAATTCCCCAAATATTTAATTATTAAAAATCCTTTAAAATTACGGGGAATTACAACCTTGTGACACCCCGCCTAATAAAATACCGGGTGATCAGTCCTATACCAAATTAAAACAGGAATCCCAGTTGGTTCATCCTTAGCATCACTGTCGAAAACCTTTTTAAAACTTACTAACCACCTAGTATTCCAAAAAGCTGGTGCCAAATTTTATCTTTTCAATTAAACAACCAATAACATGCGGAAATAAATTAATTAATTCACACAACTGAATTAAATCAACTGAATAAACAGTGACTACATGCCGAATGAACCATCGGTCACAAAAGTAAAATAATCCAATACAAATATTCAACACCGGAATAAAATAAATCTGAAAACTGAACTGAAAGTCTGGGTGACATGCCTAAAATAAAATTGGAATTGATAAATGATTCCTACTCTAGGAATGAAAGAACGATGAGTCCAATCCAAGCTCCTGCTAGCATCCACATATGCCGCAGCTCCGTGTCCCTGGAATAGAATATCAATCTTGGCGTCCCGATGGCTCGACACCTAAAAGGTTTTGAAAATAGTTTTATAGCAAGGGTTAGAACCCAAAATATTTTGAAAATATTTAGCAAGTGAATTAACTATAGTAATTTAAAATATATGAATGCGCTCCATATTTAAGTTAGTGTCTCACTCTCTTGAGGACATTCTCACCCCTCCACTAAAGTGCACACCTAACGGTTACCTTAACCCCACCTAGTTGTACTACCCCGTCCAACTAGTCCTTGTAACCCTCCCTTGACTTTCCACTCTAATCCGAGTATTATTATCCATGGGTTATGAGTTATCTTACTAATTAACTTAATTAATTTCCTTTAAATAATATCATATAACTGTGACACAAATTATATAAAACAATTACATCACACACTGTATTATTACCCGCATATAATATTTACTACCATTATTTACGTACTTTTACCACAACATCCACACATATATATACACATCCATCCCTTTGAGTATGCCCTCACCGGATGATTCCCTCTAGAGTGCTAACTTACTAGGTGTGATCACATAACCTAGATACCCGAGTTGGAATCGCTCACCAACTTGGCCAAAAATATAAATGTAGTGGAGGCGGTCATATTCCTTCCCTGAAAGTGAGATAAATCCCTCACCCATATACCGGACGCTATGACCTGGGGATATACTCACCCTACTCCTCAAGCTAGGGGATTCACCCACATCGCGCAACCTCCCTTGATAGCACTAGAGTATATAAATTAAATAAATACCTAGTCACTGATATTTAATAGCACACACAATATATACACATATATATATACTATCACTACGCCGTATATATATAATGTAAACCCCGTCTTTACAGTGTACTCAAAATCCCGTAACACTAGCCTGCTATTTCCTGAGTCTTTGGCCCGACTAAACTTAATTAATTTTCTCACTTATTAATTCGCACGTCAATTAATATAACATTTCCTCGAGTCTATTGTTCGACTCTTATATAAATACTTTGCACATTAATTTATATAATATTTACCCGAGTCTATGATTCGACTCTAATTTAATTAATTTTCACATTAATTAATTAACACTAATCCGAGTCTATGGTCCGACTCTAATTTAATTAATTTACACATTAATTAATTAATACTAATCCGAGTCTATGGTCCGACTTTAATTTAATTAATTTACACATTAATTAATTAACCCTTGGTGTCGCCCAACCATTATACCCAGACTCGCTCTCTTGGCCCGTACCACCGTTAATACCCGATTCTATATTTCGCCCCATAACTAATTAATTACACCTCGATTTCTTTAATAATGTAGTGCCACTCAACTACAATACCCGAATATTTTTCCTCGGTCCAAAATCAATACTCACAAATAAATTCCCGAAATTGAATCGTCCCGTGACATACAATTATCACCCTCCTAAACCCAATTATATCCCCTTATAATTGTTAAGGAATATGTGTCACATATGCATTTATCACTAAATAAAAGTAGGGGATTAAATTCTAAATTAATTTTCCTTATATATAAAAATAGGTCGAATTGCCAAAATTCTGGGACCTTCGATCGATCGATCCCCTGGGTCGATCGATCGATCGAACAGGGATTCATCTTCTCCGACTTGCTGTTTCATCCATTGATGAACCCTTAAGCTTTTGTTTCTTCCCAAACCTTTACCAAAATCACAACCAACGTATTCTCCACACAAGGAAAGGTTCTAAACACCCTAGAGACCTTAATCCATCATCAAATTTGTCCATAACCCTAAGTATATCCAATTTGGGTTTTTCACCCGGGTCTCGTTCTACCGAATTTGACCTAATCATTTTCAGTCCATTTAATCACTAATAAATATTGTAATCCACTCTACAATTCAATCTTAGCAGTCCCAAATCATTACTTAACCTCCATTGAGTAATTAAATTTGTCCATTACTCTAAATTCAGAAAACCCAATTTTAATTATGGTTACACACCCAAAACGAATTTTCATATACACATACTATAATATGAATTTGTTATCACCTATTTTAAGAATCACAACAGTTAACCACTTTCCTGGAATGATTCGTAGAGTCTGATCCGTTGGTGTATTGAAGGTGTTGACGAAGAACACCCCAATCTGTCCCTTAATTTGGCTCCAAAAGACCCCCAATTGGCTTCTTGATTAGCTTCCTCTAATCCTCTCTCAAACCCTAGGTTTAGAATTGTGTGTTACTACCGTTCCATAATCCCTCAATTAAGTTTAAAACTCTTAATCCCGTTTTTTGCCATATGGGCCTAATTAAAATGGCCCGAACCACCCCATGTGGGCCCCTCTATGTCCAAAAATGCCCCAAGACCCGATTACTATCCCCGAGTACTCATTTCTGACTATCTCAATCCATCCGGACTCAACCGCACACTCAGAATTATGATCCTAAATACTTTATAACATTCTCTAATTTTGGCCTCAAAAATGCGACACACATTAATTCCAATAATTTAACTTAAAGTCGCCAAATATAAATAATTCTTTCCACTCAAATAAATTCTCCAAATTATAAATTTAAGTTTCTCCAATTTAAATATTTTTATTTCTCCTAAAAATAATTAAATAATAAATCTTCAAAATTACGGGGTGTTACATACTTCCCCCCTTACAACGGAATTTCGTCCTCGAAACTAAGATGAGCCTAGTGATCCAAGTCTCGAATATCACTCTCTAGTCATGTGCCTCTAAGCTTGCTATATCTATCTCTCCCGCTTCTAACTAAAAATTACACAATTATGAATTTTAATTAACTAGGGCGCCCAAACACCCTGTACCCGTGCTTGTCCGAACAAAAGTTTCTTTAATTAATCCAGGTGCCCATACACCCTATCTCCGTACTTTACCGCACAAAAGTTACCCGACTACACTATCCGTGACCCATAATATAACTTCCAACCCGTAGTCATATCACATATAAAAATAATAATACCTGGGGTACCCAACCCATGTACTAATGACCAAACATCTCCCCACTTACAACGTTACGCTAAGTTTCATGCGTGGGACGTCTCGCAAAGAGAAATCCAAACAAGGAACCCCTCGATACACTACTACCTACGATTGTCTTTCATTGAGATCCGTTAGACCCTCAGTCCATAGCACGTACCCCCAAACACTTGTCTCTTAACACAAAAGCATACACGTCTACCCTTATGCTACAAAAGACAACATAAAATATCGCGCCCTTACTATCACTATCTCTTGCGCAAAATAAACCCCGAGTTATCTCTCCCTGCTCGAAAATAAATTTAACCACCCTGGTTCACTTCATTATACTCCCTTACTTATAGGGATAAAATATGAGAATACAAGACCTCACTATGTGTCTATCGTACCACACAATACAACATATATACACATATATATAGGATAGACGCCCTCTGAGGTGGCACCTAATAAAAATCATTCATACCCTGGTGTCGCAAACACCAAAACTTACCCCCACTATCACAATAGTTCAAATCCATTGCTATCCAGCCGATATAAAAATCATCTACCCTACTTCCATAATTCTCGAAAGTAGCGACCCCTCGCATAATTCAAACCTTCTCTCAGTGTGCACCTCCACTCTCTCGTGGTTAACACCAAAGGATTCCGCTACCCCACGAAAAATATATATAAGTAACATGGATGGTATAGCCCGCACACCCACTAAATTCGACTTACCCATGAACTCTAGTGAAAATAATTCTTATATTGTGACACCCTCACTGTCACCCAAAACATACCCCATGCCCATAGGATAAAAAGATAATTACCTCCATACTCTAGCTGCAATGGCTGATTCTCGGGTTCCTGAGCAGCTTCCCCCTGCCCGAACGCACCCATGACTTGTTGTAGCAGCTGTACATCCAGGACCTCATCCCGTAGTTGACCCCTTCCTCGTTGAGGACAATCTCTCTTCACGTGTACCACTTCCCCACAAATGAAGCACCTCCTAATAAATTCACCCTGCCACTGATCCCTTCGTAGCTGGCCCTATTGGAAGTCCTGGCCATCCTGTCGATAGCCCCCAGATCTAAATCGCTTGGCCTGATTCCCTTGCCGGAAATCTTGCCCCTGGTGTCCCCCTATTTGCTGCTGGGATACCCCACTGGTATTGTTCCCTCCTTCTTTATCCGACTGACTAGGTTCCCCTCCCCTCTTGCTTCCTCTCACGTGGAAGCGATATTCCTGACAGTGCATGAGTGTTGCATTTATGATGTCCATATAAGCTACTAATGCGGGATTACCGATCAAATGTTTCCTGATCCTCTGGACTAACTCACCCACGAACTTTAACTTCTTTCTTTCTTCATTGCGTACCTCATCCGGTACAAAATTCGCCAAACGAGTGAATTCTTCCTCGTAGTCGACCACTGAACGGTCCCCCTGAGTCACCTCTCTATATTTTCTCCTCATTTCGGTCTCAACTGTTGGCAAAAAGTACTTGCAGTCGAACCGCACCCAAAACTCTGTAATTGCTAATGTATCCCTTTCCTCAACTGTGGTGATCGACTCCCACCACTGTAGCGCTGCTCCCACTAACTTAAAAGTGGCTAGCATTTACTTTTGCACCTCATTGCAATCCACCATGCTTAGGTGACGCTGGATATCTCTCTTCCACTGACACGCTAGCATCACATCTGAACCCCCTCAAAACTCTAGTGGATGGCTCTTTTGAAAGATCTCTCGTACTTGCTGCCACCCTGATGGCCCCGGGTGGGCCTGAACATCTGGCACCACTAACGCCTATGGATGATCTCGTGGAAAGTACCTTTCCATTGTGATCATCGTCGCTTTAACTTCCTGCGCCACAAATTCCGTTACCTATGCTGTCAAAATCATCTCTGGCAGTTGCTGCAGTAACTCTGGCTCCTGATAAGCCTCCCTAGTCTCACCTCCCCCGGCTACCCTAGCTGCTCTCTCTCTCTCCCGGTCTGCATCTGAAATAAGAATCAAAACGTATGAGTTCACCCTCAAATATGAAGTAATTGGCAGAAGAACGTAAATGTGAATACGTATGAGAATACAACAATCTTATGATAAGGCTCTACATCAAAGGACGCTAAGCTGAAACGTGAAAAGCCGCACAGATCCTAAGGACACTAGAACTTGATGCTCTGATGCCATCTGTGACACCCTGCCTAATAAAATACCGGGTGATCAGTCCTATACCAAATTAAAATAGGAATACCAGTTAGTTCATCCTTAGCATCACTGTCGAAAACCTTTTTAAAACTTACTAACCACCTAGTATTCCAAAAAGCTGGTGCCAAATTTTATCTTTTCAATTAAACAACCAATAACATGCGGAAATAAATAAATTAATTCACACAACTGAATTAAATCAAGTGAATAAATAATGACTACATGCCGAATGAACCATCGGTCACAAAAGTAAAATAATCCAATACAAATATTCAACACCGGAATAAAATAAATGTGAAAACTGAACTGAAAGTCTAGGTGACATGCCTGAAATAAAACTGGAATTGATAAATGATTCCTACTCTAGGAATGAAAGAACGATGCGTCCAATCCAAGATCCTGCTAGCATCCACATATGCCGCAGCTCCGTGTCCCTGGAATAGAATATCAATCTTGGCGTCCCGATGGCTCGACACCTAAAAGGTTTTGAAAATAGTTTTATAGCAAGGGTTAGAACCCAAAATATTTTGAAAATATTTAGCAAGTGAATTAACTATAGTAATTTAAAATATATGAATGCGCTCCATATTTAAGTTAGTGTCTCACTCTCTTGAGGACATTCTCACCCCTCCACTAAAGTGCACACCTAACGGTTACCTTAACCCCACCTAGTTGTACTACCCCGTCCAACTAGTCCTTGTAACCCTCCCTTGACTTTCCACTCTAATCCGAGTATTATTATCCATGGGTTATGAGTTATCTTACTAATTAACTTAATTAATTTCCTTTAAATAATATCATATAACTGTGACACAAATTATATAAAACAATTACATCACACACTGTATTATTACCCGCATATAATATTTACTACCATTATTTACGTACTTTTACCACAACATCCACACATATATATACACATCCATCCCTTTGAGTATGCCCTCACCGGATGATTCCCTCTAGAGTGCTAACTTACTAGGTGTGATCACATAACCTAGATACCCGAGTTGGAATCGCTCACCAACTTGGCCAAAAATATAAATGTAGTGGAGGCGGTCATATTCCTTCCCTGAAAGTGAGATAAATCCCTCACCCATATACCGGACGCTATGACCTGGGGATATACTCACCCTACTCCTCAAGCTAGGGGATTCACCCACATCGCGCAACCTCCCTTGATAGCACTAGAGTATATAAATTAAATAAATACCTAGTCACTGATATTTAATAGCACACACAATATATACACATATATATATACTATCACTACGCCGTATATATATAATGTAAACCCCGTCTTTACAGTGTACTCAAAATCCCGTAACACTAGCCTGCTATTTCCTGAGTCTTTGGCCCGACTAAACTTAATTAATTTTCTCACTTATTAATTCGCACGTCAATTAATATAACATTTCCTCGAGTCTATTGTTCGACTCTTATATAAATACTTTGCACATTAATTTATATAATATTTACCCGAGTCTATGATTCGACTCTAATTTAATTAATTTTCACATTAATTAATTAACACTAATCCGAGTCTATGGTCCGACTCTAATTTAATTAATTTACACATTAATTAATTAATACTAATCCGAGTCTATGGTCCGACTTTAATTTAATTAATTTACACATTAATTAATTAACCCTTGGTGTCGCCCAACCATTATACCCAGACTCGCTCTCTTGGCCCGTACCACCGTTAATACCCGATTCTATATTTCGCCTCATAACTAATTAATTACACCTCGATTCCTTTAATAATGTAGTGCCACTCAACTACAATACCCGAATATTTTTTCTCGATCCAAAATCAATACTCACAAATAAATTCCCGAAATTAATCGTCCCGTGACATACAATTATCACCCTCTTAAACCCAATTATATCCCCTTATAATTGTAAAGGAATATATGTCACGTATGCATTTATCACTAAATAAAAGTAGGGGATTAAATTCTAAATTAATTTTCCTTATATATAAAAATAGGCCGAATTGCCAAAATTCTGGGACCTTCGATCGATCGATCCCCTGGGTCGATCGATCGATCGAACAGGGATTCGTCTTCTCCGACTTGTTGTTTTAGCCATTGATGAACCCTTAAGCTTTTGTTTCTTCCCAAACCTTTACCAAAATCACAACTAACGTATTCTACACACAAGGAAAGGTTCTAAACACCCTAGAGACCTTAATCCATCATCAAATTTGTCCATAACCCTAAATATATCCGATTTGGGTTTTTCACCCGGGTCTCATTCTACCGAATTTGACGTAACCATTTTCAGTCCATTTAATCGCTAATACATACTGTAATCCACTCTACAATTCAATTTTAACAGTCCCAAATCATAACTTAACCTCCATTGAGTAATTAAATCTTTCCATTACTCTAAATTCAGAAAACCCAATTTTAATTATGGTTACACACCCAAAATGAATTTTCATATACACATACTATAATATGAATTGGTTATCACCTATTTTAAGAATCACAACAGTTAACCACTTTCCTGGAATGATTCGTAGAGTCTGATCCGTCGGTGTAGTGAAGGTGTTGACGGAGAACACC
Organism: Sambucus nigra; assembly: GCA_949130495.1. Taxonomy (NCBI): domain Eukaryota; kingdom Viridiplantae; phylum Streptophyta; class Magnoliopsida; order Dipsacales; family Adoxaceae; genus Sambucus; species Sambucus nigra. Next base: position 404,454,196 of record OX422216.1, on the reverse strand, counting down.
CAATCCGTCCCTTAATTTGGCTCCAAAAGACCCCCAATTGGCTTCTTGATTAGCTTCCTCTAATCCTCTCTCAAACCCTAGGTTTATAATTGTGTGTTACTGTTGTTCCCTAATCCCTCAATTAGGTTTAAAACCCTTAATCCCGTTTTTGGCCATATGGGCCTAATTAAAATGGCTCGAACCACCCCGTGTGGTCTCCGCTATGTCCAAAAATGCCCCGAGACCCGATTTCTACCCTCGAGTACTCTTTTCTGACTATCTCGACCCATCCGGACTCAACCACGCACTCAGAATTGTCATTCGAAATACTTTATAACATTCTCCAATTTTGGCCTAAAAAATGCGACACAAATTAATTCGAATAATTTAACTTAAAGTCACCAAATATAAATAATTCTTCCCACTCAAGTAAATTCTCCAAATTATAAATTTAAGTTTCTCCAATTTAAATATTTTTATTTCTCCCAAAAATAATTAAATAATAAATCCTCAAAATTACGGGGTGTTACAAACCTTTCCCCTAACAAAATGAATTCCATGCTCGAAATTCATAAATAACTCTTCATATACCCGAGTCAAAGATAATAACACCTCATATATCTAAATCAAAATAATAACACCTCATATACCTAAGTCAAAATAGATAGATGTACTATTATTATATGGAAACTCCACTAATGACAAGTGTATCTCCTAACTGCACTTGAAGTTTATTACACACGCACGTAACATATCCTCCAATGTCGAATTGACCCTCTTAATTTGGCCATCCATCTGCATATGATATACCATGTTATTATCCAGCTTATTCCTCATGGCCTGCTGGGAAATCTACCCAAAATGTGCCAAAAATGTAGGGCCCGATCTAAAATGATAGATAATGAAACCCCATGCAGTCGAACTATTTAGGCTATATACAAACATATAAGATGATCGGTAAAATAATTGGTACAAACAGAAAAAAAGTGTGCCACCTTCATTAGGCAGTCAACTATCACCCAAATAGAATCATGATGATGAGGCGTTAAAGGCAGCCCCGTGACGAAATCCATTGAGATGCTATCCCACTTTCACTTGATCATAGGTAGAGGTTGAAGCATACCAGAAGACTTTTAATAGACTACCTCCACCATCTGACAAGTAGTGAATCTAGCAAAAAAACTCATCCACGTCCTTCTTCATAGTATCCCAATAATACTACCATTTCATATCTTTGTATATGTTATCCCCGGTAGGATGTACCACAAAATACAAGTCATGCATGTAACGACCCCACATTTATATTCTCATATATAGTCTGTCTTTACAATTGTGTGTTTCTTATTATCTTACAAATGTTATATTATAACAAATTTGATATTTTGTCTTCTTAATATGACAAAATCCATTTTTAAATACGATGAATAAATTTTAAATTGGGTCAAATTGAAGTTTTATGACATATCCTAAGGTAAATGATAAGTTTTGGTGTATAAAATATAATTTTATGATACTTTAGGGACTTAATTGTAATAAAGAAAGTTTCAAAAATCAAAAATCAAAATAAAAAGGACATTTTTATAAATATAATATTTTCAAAGACCTCTAAAAATTATTGAAAATATATAGTGTGAAATTACCAAAGTACCCTTCATATGTAAAATAACCCTTATGTCCTTAATACCTTTCCACTTCATGCATTACACCTCGCTCTTTATTTTCCACATCCACCTTACACATGTCATCCACATAGATAAAACTAAAGTGCATGTTACCATTTGGGGAAATAAGATTGCAAGACCTCTCCATTACGCCGTACTTCAACGTTGACTCACCAAAGTAAAAGCCTTGTCACCTAAACATGTGTTAATACCATAATGTCTTTAAAACCTATAAACAGGGTCTTTGGGACCATGTGAAAATAACACCAATTCCTCTAAAAGTTTAGAAAGAAATAGTTAGAGAAAGTGTGGGAACGTTTAAGAAAAAGTTCTTAAAGTCCTTAGAGATATTCATCTTAAGGTAATATTCTACTAATGTTGTAGAGGGGGCTTGAAGGTAATCCTGAGATTAAAGATAATCCCCCCGTTAACAATAGTTTTTGGGATTAAGACAGCAAGGCAGCTCATACTTTAGCTTGTTGTGTTACTTAGTCGCATTGTATCTTTGTTTATATTGAGTATGAGATATAACGATTGTAATGATGTAATGAGTATAATGATTTTTAGTGTGAGGTCGAGCAGTACTCGTGAGAGACTAGGTTTGGCAGGGCCTGGGAGAGCTTTCATGCTCAATCGAACGACCTCGTCGTTGGAACTGGAAAGGGACTTGGTTTGGAGCATTGAGAAGTGAGGCACCGTTCGGGCTTGTCCTGACCATCTTAGCTACACCTGGTAAAACACCAAAAGACCCTGACCATGGAACCCCGGGTGGAGAAGCCTTGAGTTCCACCGGGAGTTGAGTTATGGACCAAATAATCCTTTACTTAATGTCACATCTACTGTAAGTGATGTAACCAGCCAGCTAGACAATGTCAAAACTTCACTTGAGTAAACTACCGTGGTATTTAGGGCTGTCAAACAGTTGGTGAGCCACATATGTGATGACAGCCACCTGACACACAGTGGTTAGGCAAAAGGCATGTCTTGGCATTTAATGTTTATGACGTGGAGTTAATTAGGGCATCAAGCATTTAATGTTTGTGACATAAAGTATGAGGGATGTCTTTCACAGTTATTAATGAATGAGTTACCTCTGGAGTGGTGTGAGGCTATTTAAGGACCCCAACCACCTCTGGGGAGAGGAGGTTCTTTTTTAGAGTTTAGAAGTTATTACTAGAAAAAATATACGTCAGAGAGAGATTGATTACAAACCAAAGAGTTTACTCACCTACCATTGTCATTTATTATGAAGATTTAATACTTGACAGAGATTCTTGAGGGTGGTTGGGGTGGTTGGATGCCTGCCAAGGTGTATCAAGGGGGATTACTTCTCTCTCCTTATAAATGAATTACTTTCTGAGTTTGTTATTATCCTTTGAGTTATAGACGAGAGATTTGTGAGTTCAAGATGATTTTATCTTCACTAAGTTGTGATTGCGTGTCTTATAATTAATCAATAGTGTTGTTGGTTAACTTATCATGTACTCAAAAAGGGGTTACGCCTCCATCTAATCTAAAGTACCCTCTTACATTTGGCGACTCTGCTGGGGAGGCATTCTTCTAAGCAAGGAGATGGTGCAGGATAATGTTAACCGAAGACTTAACATCGATGACATTCAACACAATTAAGAACAGGCGGTGAGAGAGCTGGAGGCTTCAAGGGACGGAGCCCCTCGACTAGAAGTACCTTCAGTTCAAACTACGACAGGTGTCACGGAGGTGACACAAGCTTCTACGAGCGCTGAGTTGGGACCAGCCCAAGTGGCACTCCTCATGAATAAATTTTACAAGTTCTTGTAAACTCCCATAGCTTTAATGATGTTGGAAGGATTTGAATCCAACTCCTTCGTGACACCAGGCGCAGCCCCAACGGCCCCACCAAGTGCAGTTCTAACAGGAATGGTCCCAGCAAGTATACCCTATGTTATAAATCCAATAGTGGGAACTCCAGGAGTATCAACCGTTCCAACTCTGATGATTTCTCTAGCTGCAACAGGAACTCAGCCTACGGTCCTTCTGGTCTCTCCTTCAATGGCATCAGCTATGGAAGAGATAAGGAAAGAGATGCAGAAAGAGATGCTGAAATTCAATCAAGCTTCCTCACAATCTATTGCGAGGTAGCTTAAGTTTATGACAACTTTCGGACGCCTTACCCCCATGAGTACAATGATGAGACATACCCAAAAGATTATATTCCTCCTATCTTTGAAAAATATACAGGAAAGGGTGGGAACCCGAAAGAGCACATTAAACGCTTCGTGGAACATTTGGGGGCACTATAATAACAAGAAACTCAGGTTGAGGGAGTTTTATAAATCCTTAATCGATAAGGCATATACCTGGTATTCTCACTTAGATCCTAAGAGTGTTTCCACGTGGGAGGAGATGCAAGTTTTGTTCGTCCAAAAATTCTTTTTGGAGAAATATGAGTTCGCCTTAACCCAACTGGGGAGAGAGAAGCAACGAGCAGGGGAATATGTAGTGGCATACGTTCGAAGGTTCAGGGAAAGGTACCTCGATGTGAGGGAGGAGGTCAGAGAATCCAAACTGCTGCAGATCTGTGTGGAAGGACTGTTTCCTGAGTACATCTTCCATCTTATTAATGAGACGCGTGAGGGGACTTTCGCGGCGTTCCTAAAAGAAGCAAGAAATATCTCGTTGGTCGTATGACCAAACCAAGTGGTGGTGCCTATGATGTTTAGGTAGCCGATACAACCTGTGGGAGGGGGTCTCAGCCCCACGGGTGGGATATACCGAAGGAACACATGGGGGAAAAGTAGCAAAAAGGGAAAATAAGAGGAAGTTTGGGAGAGATAGGGAAGACCCACCAATGTTGCCTTGTACAGTAAAAGAGGTTGTCAACTGTTACAACGCCATGGTTCAAGGAGAAGCAGTGTATGAACCAAACGGTATCCCCGTTGGGGAACCAGACTCTGCAACTAGGGCGGATCCCAAATATTGCCACATTCATTGAAAAATCCAACATCCAAAGGAGATATATTTCACGCTAAGAAGAATCATTGACAAATATGTGAAGGCAGGAACATTGCAAATCCCCTCATAAAATGTTAACAACAATCCACTCCCAACACATGGGGCCAATTTGGTGGTGGCCTAAGACGAGGAGGCAGAGAGAGAAGTAAGGGAGCTAACGACGGAGTAGGAGGATTTTGAAGAATCTTTAGAAGATTTTACTAGGGTAATGGCTAACATAGTGTTAGCTTACGATGAAGCAAGTGCTAAAGATGTGGAGGATGTATATAGTGTCGAAGGTGAGGAAGCAGACCAAGCTATAGAATACTGTGCAGTTTCAAAATCCCCAAAGTTTATCTAGTTCTTCGACCATCTTGGGATATCAAAGGAGAGTAGATTGGAAATAACCCAGGCAGTCCTTGATATTATGAGGAAAAATGCAGTCCCTTCGCTGAGATGGAAGAGACCCATGGCCAGGTTAGTAAAGAGGTTTCTGTCAGAGATAACTTTTAGCGATGCAGATAGGGCCGTGAGATTCCCTCATAATAGGCCATTGTATGTGACTGTCAGCATCAATGGGGTTAGCTTTGTAAGGTCTCTTATGGATAGGGGGAGCTTCCATCAATATCATGTCAATCAACTTTTTCCACGCAGTTAATATTTCGGAGGAAAGGTTAGTCCCCATGCCATTGGTGATTTCAGGTTATGACAGCCAGTCTTCCAAGTCCATTGGTTATGAGAACGTTGGGATTTTTTTGGGAAATCTGAGTTCTCACATCAAATTCCATGTGATATAGAGTGCAACTTCCTACCATCTGTTGATAGGAAGGGTGTGGATGCACAACCAAGGGATAGTTTCTTCAACGTGTCACCAATGTGCCAAGGCGAATATCAAGGAAATGGAGGTGACCATTAGAGCTACAAAGAGGCCCTTCGCTGTCAAAGAAGCTCACCTAGTAGATGCAGCGTTTCACACAAAATTGGAGGAGGACATCAGAGTCCTAACGAAAAGAATAAAGGGAGCGTGGGTTTCCTCGATCAGAGAAAGGATGGGGCCCTTGAATGAGAGAATAACGAAGTTGCAAGCAGCAAAGGAGTGATGGTGAAAGAAGCCCACCAGGTGGTACCTCATTCTCAAAACAGCTCAAAGACAGAATGAGGCCCAGAATGGATCCAACGGAGCATGAGGTTCAACGAAAAAGTGTGCTGAGTCGATTTTCAGGAGGAAGAGTTCTTGAGGCTTCTAGAGAGAAGAAGAGAAAGGCGGTTTCAACTGCCAATAGACAGTGCAAAAAGGTTATTACCGAAGAAGGAAAGGTGGTTTATCAGTTATAATGGTATGAACGGGCGATCGAAGAAACTGATAATGAGGCTGACCCGATATATGAGTGTTTTTTGGTGGATTAACAGGGGCAATGTATGGTGAGAGACAACTCCAACATACAGGAGGTCATGGAAGATATCTCCAAACAACCAGACTATATGGCAGATCAACCGAAGTCACAGGCGCAAGAGTTGAAATAGTTGAACCTGGTGAAAGAAGGAGAGGATCCAAGGCCCATCTTCATCTCGAAGGATCTTACTAAGAAGAAATGAGAGGCCTTGGTTGAGTTGATTCGAGAATTCATAAACATTTTTGCATAAAAGTACATAAAGATGGAAGGGCTAGATGAGGAAGTGAGCTGCCACAAGTTGAATGCGATGCCTTCAGCCATTCTGGTGAAGTAAGCAATGAGGACATATAAGCCTGAGCTGGACTTAAAGATCAAGGAAGAGGTCCAATGCTTATTAATGGTGGGGTTCATCAAACCGATACAGCACCCACTCTGGTTGTCTAGTATTGTCTCGGTGGGAAAGAAAGATATGTAATACCCCGTATTTTCATGGCTTTTAAATTTAAGGATTTATTAAATTTATTTAAGCATGGTGATTAAAGATTAGTGGAGCCACGTGAGAGATTTTGGAATCTTCGTACGATGATTTCAAGAATGCTCTGTAGAAGCACTCGTACCTGTTTATCGCGTACGAGGTACTTATTAAGGTTTTGTTATGGAAGAACCTCGACTATTCTCCTTCCGTATGTTTAGAGAAGAGTAGATAATCAGAATTTTTGGATCGGTCGAGAAAATATCTGATAACTATGGTAGAATTCCACGACTGTTTTAGGCAGTCAAGAGTGGTCAAATGTTCGTATGATCTTCTCAGAATGGGAATTTTGTGTATGAATAAATCCGAGTAGTTGTCATGTAGTGAGGTGCGGCCTCCTAATGATAGTGAGATAATGGAATTTATAACGTATAGACGTAACCTATTCAAATGTTGTCAGTTGGGAGTGCAATGTGAAGTGTCTCCAATAAGAATGTAAAACAATGTTGCTGTGAGGAAAAAGCTATAGTGATTGAGCGCCGTACTATGTAGATATTTTGCGTACTGACAAGGATATCCAGAATTGTGCTACCTGGTAGGCCTTATTTTCCGAATTTCGGGACGAAATTTCGTTATTAGGGGGGAAGTATGTAATACCCCGTATTTTCATGGCTTTTAAATTTAAGGATTTATTAAATCTATTTGAATCGCATGGTGATTAAAGATTAGTGGATCCACGTGAGAGATTTTGGAATCTTGGTACGATGATTTCAAGAATGCTCTGTAGAAGCACTCGTACATGTTTGTCGCGTACGAGGTACTTATTAAGGTTTTGTTATGAAAGAACCTCGACTATTCTCCTTCCATATGTTTAGAGGAGAGTAGATAATCAGAATTTTTGGATCGGTCGAGAAAATATCCGATAACTATGGTGGAATTCCACGACTGTTTTAGGCAGTCAAGAGTGGTCAAATGTTCGTATGATCTTCTCAGAATGGGAATTTTGTGTATGAATAAATCCGAGTAGTTGTCATGTAGTGAGGTGCGGCCTCCTAATGATAGTGAGATAATGGAATTTATAACGTATAGACGTAACCTATTCAAATGTTGTCAGTTGGGAGTGCAATGTGAAGTGTCTCCAATAAGAATGTAAAACAATGTTGCTGTGAGGAAAAAGCTATAGTGATTGAGCACCGTACTATGTAGATAGTTTGCGTACTGACAAGGATATCCAGAATTGTGCTACCTGGTAGGCCTTATTTTCCGAATTTTGGGACGAAATTCCGTTATTAGGGGGGAAGTATGTAATACCCCGTATTTTCATGGCTTTTAAATTTAAGGATTTATTAAATTTATTTGAGATAAATTAATTTAATTTTAATCCGAAATGTTGTTTTAAATATTTACTAGTGTGACAAGAGTTAGTAATTATTGGGAATATATTATTTGTTGCATATTACTGGATGAGTATAGTAATATATGAGATTTATTTTTATAATATTGTCACGTGTGAATAAAATGACAATTGTGGAAATTTAAGTCGGGACGCGCCTGTGTCGTGTCGGGACTAAATGTGGATTAATAAAAGTGAATATTTTATAGGTTGTTCGTATGGTCGTTTTGAGTGCGCCAACGCGTCCGGAAGGGTCGAGATAGTCAGAAAAGTATACCCGGGGGTTTGATTTGGGTCTCGGGGCGTTTTTAGGCCAAATTAGTACCCCGGGAGGGCATTTTAGTCATTTTGTATTTTTGGGTAATTAAACCCACGAAAATTAAAGGGGTTATATCAGATGTTTAGGTTATCTCCTAGGGTTAGATAACTCAAAACACTAGAACGGCCATTGGAGAGGAGAGGAGAGAGCTCTCAAGGCATTCCAAGGCTCAAAACTCAACCATTTGCACCGCCGCCACCGCCAACGCATAGATCGCGAGACGGGGAACGCAACCACACCAAATTCAACACCAAACCAGATTTCTAAAAATCCCAGGCAAGTGTTTATCTTGCTTATTTCGTTGATGCATCTTTCATATTGGTTTAGGAATGATTAGGATGAATTGTATGGAAGAAAAACCCAATTTGAGATAGGAAATTGCATGTAGTGACGACTTAAATGATATTCTGGAAACCTTTTGTGATGTAGAGGATTAAACCATGAAATTTTGATGTTGTATAAGAAGGAAACCTTAGAGCCAATCAGAATAAAGGAGAAAAATCGCGCGGACCCCCGAACCGGTTCGCATGTTCCTCGAACCGGTTCGCCCCCCAAACCGGTTCGCCCTTGGGTTCGCGAATGTTTGCTGGTTTGCGGTGCTTTTTCTTCCATTCAACACTTAGAATTTTTTTCTTGTTTTCTTTCCTTTCTTCCTTGGATTTTTCTTCAACAGGTCATAACTCATCAATCGTAGCTCGGATTTGGGTGTCGTTTCTTCCAGTGTTCTCGTTGTTCCGAGCTCTTCAACTTTCCAGTTGACTCCTCCTTCGGGATCTGGCTGCAGAATTACCAAAATGCCCTTGAACTTGCCTTCTTAGCTTTCTTTCATTTTCTCTCTTTCTCTTTTGCGCTGCTTGCATAATTAACCTGTAAAACTAATAAAAGAAGCACGAAACATGAAATACTTGCCAACAAAGATTAGTAGCATAAATGTGCATCAAATCCATATAGGTTACATCACTCGGGTTCACAAATGTATTGAAATTAGGAGAATAAATATACAATATTTATGTCCAGTCACGTAGTAAGTTGGAAAAACCCTTCGAATTAAAGTTAGAAACGAACCATTATACTTGATATATAATCAGGGGAAAATAAGGATAAATGTTGTGAATGTGGGTTATGGGATAAACCTAAATTGATATAATAAAAGTGGTATATTTATATGATTGTGTATGCATATATTACATACTTGTGAAAATCATGCCCGCGCTACTTGCTATCCCTGAGGTTACCGCGATGGGACAGTCTTGTCTCGATGGGACCTTTATGGGGGATATTGACTTGTACCCTAGAAGATAGATATCCTTGGTACAGACTATCGAATCGATAGTTCAGACGGTCCTAAGAGGCGTGAGGGTATGTACTGACCTCTTGGAGACTTGGAATCTATGCTTCGCCTCAATATTGTTCGTGTATGTGTTAATACAATTCGAGAGTGATTCCGAACTTGTATTCCCTTTAGTTAGATTGATAAGGGGATTGGATAGAAGAGTATGCCCGCACTATAATTTTTATATGGGGTGCTGTTAGAATATATATATTATACGAGTATTTAATATATATATGAACTTCTGAAATTTGGGAAACTGCCTACTGTGTTATGGTAAGTAAGACATGCATAATGACTCAAATTGGAAATACTTGTTTGAAAAATTATAATAGAATATTGAAAAACTTTATGAATCAATAAAGTTAAAATGAGTGTTTTGTACTAAAGGCAATTATCCTTTTTAAACCATGATGTTGTTAAATCTTAAATCTTGAGAGTCACCTAAGATAAGTTAAATCCTTGGGGAAAGATAGTGTGATATATGATGAGATAAACCATTGGGAAGGTTAGTGCGATAGGAGTGCACATTAGAAGAGAGGTGAGAATTTCTCAAGAGAGTGTCGCACTAATATGTTGTTGCATTGGCCTGTATCAATTTAAATACTTGCTAAACGAATTTTTAAATCATATACACTATCGGGCTCTGACCCGTTTGCATTTCTCTTTCTCTCTTGTATATATATGTATGTATTACAGGTGCCCAGCCACAGGGGCGTCTTACTTAGGATCCTTTGGAAGGAACGTGATGCAGCTTAGGTGGGAGTTGCAGGCCTATTGTTTAGACGACTTCATCCATTTGATTCTACTCCTAGTTCAGTTTTATCCATCAGGGGCGTGTGTCGCCCTCTTTCTATTATTTAGTTGGTATTGTCAGAGATTGAAATTTTTACTTTCAGTACCTTTATTTCGAGATTTATTACCGTCAGGACGTTTTCCTTTAGTATTGTAAATGTTGGGATTTATTATTGATGATTAAATTCGTGTATGTTCAATTCTATTTTTATTCTTAATGTGTGACTCTTTAGATGTTAATGGTTTAAGGTCTTATAAACGGATTTAATAAAATGAGAATAAGGTTTTAAATGGTTTTGACACTTAGCTTAATTATTTAGGGTGTTTAAATTGGAAAAGTATTTTTATGACAGTGATGCTAAGAATGAACCAACTGTTCACCTTGATTTTAATTTAATAAAGGAGTGATCGCTCGGTATTTAATTAGGCGGGGTGTCACAAGATAAAAATTAAATATGGATCTGTGTGGATTTTAGAGACTTGAACAGGGCTTGCCCCAAGGATGAGTTACCTATACCCTCCATCGATAGCTTGATAGATGAAAAGACTTATCATAAGATGTATAGATTTATGGCTGGGTATGTAGGGTACAACCAGATTAAGATGGACCCCATGGATGTAGAGAAAACGGTGTTTAGAATCCCATTGGGCAACTTCATGTACAAAGTAATGGCGTTTGGACTCAAGAGTGCTGAGGCTACTTACCAAAGAACAATGATGGCCATTTTCCATGACTTCTTTCACAAGTTTATGGAATTCTATGTGGATGATTTGGTCATCAAATCAAGGAATGAGGAGTCCCATCTTAGCAACTTGAGAAAGGTGTTTGCCCGATGTAGGAAGTATAAGCTAAAAATGAACCCACTGAAGTGCATCTTTGGAGTAACAAGTGGAAAATTTCTAGGTTTTATGGTTGATCGACAGGGGGTGAAGATGAACCAGGACAAACAACGAGCGATCTTGGAGATGCCAAGTCCAAAAATGGAGAAGGAGCTGAAGAGTTTCCTCAGCAAGGTTTCCTACCTTAGGAGATTTGTGCCTGGATTGGCCAAAATAACACACCCATTGATGCAATTTTTTCGAAAGAACACAAAATTCAAATGGGAGGAGGTTCACCGGGAGTCTCTCACTTTGCTGAAGAAGCTGCTCGTTTCACCAAAGACCATGGTTCCCCCTAAGGCAGGAATACCATTGCAGTTATACCTCACATCCACCATGAGCTTTGTTGGAGCTCTGTTGGCGCAAGATATTGACAGGCAAGAACGAGAAGTTTACTATCTCAGTAGAATCATACATGGGTCGAAGGTCAGGTATAGTAGCTTGGAAAGGCACTATTTAGCCTTAGTCTTTATAGCGCAAAAACTTAGACATTATATGATATCTTTTACAATTCATATTGTAACCAGATGTGATCCTATTAAGTTTTTATTGGCAAGAACTATATTGATTGGTAGGGAAGCTAAGTGGTTCCTCATCCTCTCAGAATATGACTTGAAGTGCATGGTTCCTCGCGTAATCAAGATCCAGGCGTACGCAGATCTTTTGGCAATCTTCCCCTCTGGGATGTTTGAGCCACCTAAAGAAAGTATTCTAGGAGATGACTTACGGGAAAACCACTTAGATGCAAGCAATGAAGAATGGACAATGCAGTTTGATGGATCTTCGGCAGAAAAGAAAGGAGGAGAAGGGGTTATCCTTTCAAGAGGAATGGAGGAAATTTGCCTTTACTACAAGTTAGATTTCCCTTATTCCAACAATGAAGCAGAGTATGAAGCGTTGGTACTGGGATTGCTGGAGGCCCTTCGAAGGGGAATTTATTCACTTTGCATCAATGGCAATTCGAACTTTGTGATTCAGCAAGTGAATGGAGAATATGCGTCAAAACACCTGAACCTGTCCCCATACAGAACAATCATTTAGAGGCTTCTCAACCAGTTCTATCATACCAAGATCAAGAGACATCCCCGAACGATGAACCGCTATCCAGACGCATATGCCACTATTGCTCAAAAGATGGTCATGAGAGATGATACAACTACAGTTGTGATCCAATAAAGAATAGCTCCCTCGGTAGTATAAATAATTCTACCGATAGAGGAGGACGCTGACTGGAGGGGAGAAATTAGAAAACAATTGGAGTCTGGGGAAGGAGAGATGGAGCGAAGCGAATTAGCCCAATACTTTGCAAATCAGGGAAACCTTTATTTTAGAAACGCGGGAGGATGGTTATCAAGATGCATCGGCCCAGAAGAATTAGAGCGGAGGTTAAAGAAAACACATGAAGAGCACTGCGAAACAACTGATATACCACTTGACAGAAGGATTCAAAGGAAGTGTCCTATAATGAATTAGGACGCAGCAGAGCTACAATGGAAGTGCGATAGGTGCCAACTATTTTTTGAGGCAGCAAAAAGTAATTTTGTTGAAGCTTAATTAGACTAGAGGTAGCCCTATATTGACTTCATTAAATATGGAATTATCCTGGTAGAGAAAATTGATGCGATGGGACTTAAGCGAAGAGCCCCGAGGTTCTACATTCAGGATGGGCAGCTTTATCGAAAGGGCTACTTAAACAGGCCATTGCGTTGTATTACAAAGGAAGAAGTAACTGAAGTCCTCAAATAAGTGCACAATCCAGATCACATAGGAGGGACCAAGTTTTATGACCAGTTGATTATGTTAGGGTATTATTGGCCAACGATAGAGAAGGACTCTACTGAGTTCGTTCAAAAATGTAAGGCTTGTCAACTTCATGGAAATATGATCCATGCGCCATCGATGGATCTACACTCCCTGGCGACGCCTTATACTTTTCACACTTGGGCGTTTGACCTAGTAGGAGTAATGCATCCTTCTTCGAGAGGGAAGATCTTGATACTAGTAGCAACGAAGTGCTTCACAAAATGGGCTGAAGCGATACCACTAAGAAGGGAAACAGCATGGGTGGTGAGCAACTTCATCAGAGAATACATCATTTACCATTTTAGGATTATAAAGGTTATGCTCTCAGATAACGGAACTCCCTTGGCCAATTAAGAGGTAACAATGCTCACAGACAAGTACTCCATTATTCATCATACTTTAACGGTGGCATACCCAAAGGGAAACGGTCAAGCCGAAGCAACTAACAAAACCTTGGTTAATATTTTGGCTAAAATAATGGAGGATTTCCCAGGATCATGGGATGAAAAGATACCAGCTGTATTATGGGCCTATCGAATAACCAAGAGGAACCCCATAGGGTATATTATGTTCTCCCTTATTTACGGGGCTAAAGAGATTCTCCCAGTATAGTTGGAAGTCCCCTCTGCTCGATATGCCTTGTAAATTAGCATGCTCCCTCAGAACAGACATGTGCAGTTGGAAGCATTGGACAAACACGGAGATAATGCGATGCAACACTTTCAAATGTATACGAAGCAGCTCTCTAGGGCATATGATAACTTGGTGAGACCAAGAAAGTTTATGGAGGGAGACCTCATTTTGAAGGCAGTAGTGAAGCACATTAGGGGACTCTCTCTACCTAAGTTTGCAGCGAATTAGGAGGGACCTTTCATTGTAAAAGAAGCTCATGATTCAGGTTATTGCTTAATTTCTAAGATAGAAGAAGACAAGCCATTCAAGATTAACAATAAATGGTTGAAAGTATATCATGTGTAAGTAATTAAGTTTAGACTATTATTGTATCTAGTTGTCGTTATGAATATACAAGTCATTTTTTATTACAACTCGAGTGGAGATGAAAAAATTGTAGAACTTCATAATATACACAAACACGGACAGCACAAAGAAATGGTATGGGAAAACATACATCTTTTTCATTCATTCACAAACTTTGGGGCATTACAAAATTAGGAGCTACTACCCAAGAATTACATAAGAAGAAAAAGAAAAAAAAAGGTCATTGGCCTAAGACGAACCACATATCTAGAGTAGAGAAATAATCTCCGGGCAGGCTCGAAGAAGCTGTTAGGAAAGACTGTTGGGCGTTAATAGAAACCTCTAATCTCATTTGAGTTTGTGTACGCTCGATAAGGAGTTTCTCTCATTTTAGCTTCGCCAGACGTAGAGATTCTTTGATGTCATTTACCTCCTTATTGGCAGCTTCAAGCAGAGGTGCTAGCTTAGCCAACTTAGCTTCCTCAGCCCATTAATCCTACAGATATTTCTAGAGCAGTTCCCTCTGACTATCCAGTCATTGGCTCTTCAAAGTCTTTAAATGCGCAATCATCCAATCAAAATGGAAGCCATCTCATCCCAACTACCTCAGATAGCCCAAGAATTAGTTAAGGAGAGGTCTGGTAATGTTTGCGGTAGGAGTACTGACGATATCAGCAACAATGATCGCCATGACCTGAAGCCTATGTCTCATTACGAGGATGTTGGAACGCAGGCAATCCATAGTGCAAGTCTCAGGATGGTGGCTTGCAAGATACTCAATCACCAAAAGATGGTTGGCAGGCATTTGAGAAGAACGCTGAAGGACCATGAGGCAAAAGTCGTGAGGAGCTAAGTTGTGTAGAGGAAGCTCACAATCAGATTCGCTATCAGCAGCAGCACCAGTCGTGTAACCTTGGTCATCGTGACTAGAATCTTCTGAGATAGTGAGTTCCCGATGGGGTGAAGCGATGGGCGAAAGAGCTGGTGGAGATTTCTCTCCCGCCGAAAAAGATTCACGAGCAACCTGAGAAGAGGTAGAAGAAATAATGAGTTTTGTGAAAAATCTTAACAAGTATTTTCATTGTTAAGTCACCGTTATAGGTGGAGTTCATGAAAAATCTTAGCAAGTGTTTTCGTTGTTAAGTCACTGTTGTAGGTGGAGTTTGCAAAAAATCTTAACAAGTTTTTTTGTTGTTAAGTCACCGTTATAGGTGGAGTTTGTAAAAAATAATAACAAGTGTTTTCGTTGTTAAGTCACCGTTATAGGTGGAGTTTGCAAAAAATCTTAAACAAGTGTTTTCATTGTTAAGTCACCGTTATAGGTGGAGTTTGCAAAAAGTTTGAGAAATGAGACTCTTCTAGATTGTACATTGTCAAGAATAAAAGATAAATAACGAGAAACTAGTGAAGTACCTTACCGGTGGCTGGAGAAAGAACGGGAGTCACCAAGGAGGCCATAATGGCGGGAACTGTTGGGGGCAGGATTACTTCCTCAGAAGCCCCAACGGCACCCCCAACTAAAGAAGCCTCAACAACCGGTAAAGCTCCTTTGCCTGTAAAGGGTACCAAGGCCAACATAGGAGTCTCACTTGAAGAGGAAATTAGACCTCCAAGTGATGCCTCAATGTTGGTGGATGCAGAAGAACCACCACACTAGACAGAAACATCAACCTTGGCCTTGGAAATATGCAAACCACACAGAGAAAATGGTGGGGAAAGATCTGGAGAAAACTGCAAAAATGAAGCTAAGTGTTAGAAATGGGGAATAAGTACAGAAGAAGTGAGAAATACCTCTAAGTGTTACTTACCTCTGTTATGGTACCGAATAGGGGAACTGAAGTTAGGGGTCTCGTCAACACAGCAGGAAGAAGAATGTTAGCTAACAAAGATGCCATTTCGACGTAAGGCACCCCAACATATTAAAGTTCAGGATGTTAAATAAAAAAAGGGGTGGAAGAGAGAAAAGACATCAGACCTAACAAGTGATTGATAATATGTTACCTCGAGAGAACTTGCTGTAGCTGGAATGATGGGCAGAAGAACCTCGGGCTGAGGTGATAAGTCAGAAGAGGCTGGGGGAGCTATCTCGAGTTGAAAAGAGATTCCCACATATTTAACAGAATCACCCCTCGCATCAGCATCCTTCGCACATTATGAGGTCGAACGGAGGGAGTAAGTAAGCCCGATCATAGGGGAACGGGGAGGAGTTACATCAGTCTGAGAGGAATCAAAACGTCCCCCCACGAAAGGGCTCACAGGGGGGTTGGGTCTTTCTTCTTCAACCTCCTGCACCAAAGTTTTTAAGACTTAACCAGATACATAGGGAGAATGGGAGGATATAACCACTAGTGAAGGAGGAGAGGAGGCAGCAACAGAGGGAGTTGGGGGGAGATGTAAATCTGGAACTCATTTCCTCTGGGACTTGGTACCCAGAGTCTTCTTCCTCACACCCGAAGCACCAGTATTTCAAGGAACCTTTGAACCCTTCTTTCTCTTTGACCCGAGTTCCGTTGGATCAACCAAGATAGTGGGGAAGGCAGTAGAAGGAGGAACGACGGGAGCGCATTGCTGAAACTCGGAATTTATTCATTCCACATCGTCCTGAACTTTCCTTCTCAACTCCTGACTCGTTTTTACAGACATGGGAGGAGGAACGGAGGCGATGGGAAATGCCTCCAAAGGAGTTTGAGACTTAGACTTTGAGGAAGTCCCACTCTTGGACTTCCTAGTTTTTTTAGCTGGTGGCTGGGAAGGCCTTTCACCAGAAGCTGCTTCGGTTGTAGGGGCAGGCTATTTGGTGGTTGCAACGGTCTTGGATTTGGGCGTGGTAGTAGGAATCATTGGTCAATAAGGGGGTAGATCGAGGGGAGGATCTTTAACAGTTTTACTCAAAGGGAACTCAACTTCAAGAATAGAGTTGCCTTTGAGGCCCAATTTTAAGGCAGAGAAAGAAAGTACTAGGGGATACTGGGGGAGACTTTGTATGGACTCACGAATCATGGCCAATTGTATCAAACAGAATTTGGTGGCATAAGAGGTAGATACGTCCCCTTTCCTAGTATCACTGGGGAGGGTGACTCGACCATCCTTAGTAGAGGTCACGCCAAGTACCGCTGTAGAAAGGTAGACAGTGCAAGCCTCAGTAAAATTATCCCTCCTATTCATTATCTGAAACACAAGTCGAGGAACCCCCTGATTAAACCTGAACGGCCTGCTACACCTATCGGAGTTATAAGGTTCAGAACTATATCCCCATTCAGTGAAAGAAGGAAGAAACCCAGGAGTGAATAAAAGTACCACGGCCTGCGAAGGATCTTATACAACTGGAACAAAAGTGACCGTTGTAGCTGCAGAAGGAAAAAAATTCCAAGTATGGGCAAAGGTAGATTCTCCGTACGGCCTCATGACAAAGGAATCGAAACGGTCAAAAACTCCCATTATTTCCTTTCGAATCTATTTTTTATGGAAGCATAAGAGGCATGGGGGTTTAATGCCTTGGCTCACAGGATAAGAGACAGACTTGGCAGCAATGGTAGGAAAATAGGTATAGAGGAAACCCGTTAAGATAGAGGTATTGGAAAAAATTTCCAAGTTGTAATGACCAAGGGACCGTGCCATGTCAAGGTGGGTTTGATCCAGCCAAGTATAGAGGGACTCCAAAGCAATGGAGTCCAAAGGAAGGTTGAAACCCCTGGCCAAACAGATAGAAATGTTTATAAGGTCCCTCCTGGGCTGGTCGTTGGGTTTCCCAGTCAAGAAGAAACGCGAAAGAAGCACAAGAATATAGGCTGGTAGTTCCAAAGATGTACCTTTACCTTGGCCCGTAATAGCAGTGATGTCCTTTGCAGTAAGAGCTTCGAAAAAAATAGCTAATAAGGGGAGTAAAAGTAGCCTTGTTGGAAAACACAGTGCAACGGAGGAAAATTCGATCTAGCTCAACTCGGTCAGCAGTCTCTTCAACATCTAAGGCCTCACCATGATAAGTAAACTCACCCATGGGCTCGAACTCAATTATCTCACAAACATCCTCCAACAAAATGGTTAACTCCCCCCAGGCAGCGAAGAATGTGTGAGTTGTAACGTTCCATCTGGAAACCAACACTTGTAGTGCCGCATTGTGCTTAGAAATAGTGAACTCCCCAAACTAACTGGCTCGGTGAAGACCCACCTTGGTAAGAGCTGCAGTGTGAGAGCTCTGCATGTGTGCATGCCAGGCAGCAAAATGAGTTGGCGATCCCCCATGTGCCTCGAAATCGATATGGGAGTAAAGGAAGTCGCCACGATCCAACCGAAAGCCTAGAATCCCCTCTGGAGGAAAAAAGCCTCACTTTGATGAATCTTCATCTTCATCACCCAACAGCAAAGGGTCGCACTTGGCTGAAAAATGGCAGGTGTTGCATTCATCAGAGAACTCATCATTTTTGCCAAAGATGGGAGACCGACGGTAAAAACTTAACTGCTCTTGACGAGCAACATCCAGGGCGGTGGCACTAGTAGTGGCAACAAGGGTGGTAGGTGGAGTATTGGTGGCAGACGTATTAGGATTGCTTGAGGAGTCCATTAAATATGATAGTGAAGTACAAAGAAAAGCTTACAAAATACACCAGAGAAGTAACAATGGAGTGTCTAGAAAGCGAGGATGATTGAAGAGGAAAGGAATGAGGAGAAAAGCTTAAAAACAATGGAGTTTTGGCAGAGTTTCTCTCTCTAGAGTAGACGAAAGTTCGAAGAAGACGAAGAAAAGAGAAGTGTTTTGAAAAATAGACGTTTGAATTCTTTTAACCCGTCTTTTGAGTTTCCCACCACCACACGTGCAAATTCGCCTATAATCATTTCAAACAGACATGTGGCACTTCGATAAGTGTCCTGACAGTTGAAGAGACAACACCACATCATTAATGAAGTGATGCATGGGGAATAGAAAGGGTTCCTTCCTAGTAAAGTTTGAGTTTTGGCACCAGAATTTTTGTCAGACATATCCAATAACTCCCAACAGAGAAGCTATCCCAATGTTTCAAAAAAACTACGATGTTCCCTCGCCATAATTCCAAACATTGTTTAATTATGACTCAGCTACATCGAGGAGAATTTTTGCTATTTTTAACATGGAAAAACGTTACGAGGGAGAATTTCACAAGTCACAACAATAAGGGCAGTCCTAATGAAAAAATCAATGCCTACAACTATACTCCACAACAGCACAAACGGGAGAATTTCACTTCCCCAAAGTCAAAATGAGTATTTGAGAAAGTTAAAAGGTTTATCAGGAGAATTATCAAGCCAGAAAAGTTAAAACTCAGTAACAGGAAAAAGTTACGATGTCCCTTTGCCAAAGCATCAATGAACCACAGCGCTTCGACTCAGGTACATCGGGGAGAATTTTACTTTTTCCGGGAGGCAATAACCGCAGTTGGTTGCAATGAAGGAAAAGATGCAAGAATTTTTTCACACAGAGAAGGTTCATCGGATTGAGAAGTTTTCGTGCAGACATTTCTCATTTCCACAACAAATCTCTCCACGAAGGGACAAATCTAGAGGGAGCTTGAAGGTAATCCTGAGATTAGAGATTATCCCCCCCCCCCCCATTAACAACAGTGTTTGGAATTAAGACACCGAGGTAGCTCAACGTGGCAGTTCAGCGTGGCAGCTCATACTTTAGCTTGTTGTGTTACTTATTCGCATTTTATCTTTATTTATATTGACTATGAGCTATAATAATTATAATGATGTAACGAGTATAATGATTTTTAGTGTGAGGTCGAACGGTACTCGCGAGAGACTAGGCTTGGCAGGGCCTGGGAGAGCTTTCATTCTCTATTGAACGACCTCGTTGTGGGAACTGGAGAGGGACTTGGTTTGGAGGATTGAGAAGTGAGGCACCATTGGGGATTGTCCTGACCATCTTAGCTACACCTAGTAAAACACCAAAAGACCCTTGTCGTGGAACCCCGGGCGGAGAAGCCTTGAGTTCCATTGGGCGTTGAGTTGTGGACCAAATAACCCTTTACTTAATGTCACGTCTACTGTAGGTGATGTCACTAGCCAGCTAGGCAATGTCAAAACTTCACTTGAGTAAACCACCGTGGTATTTGGGGCTGTCGAACAGTTGGTGAGCCACCTCTGTGACGACAGCCACCTGACACACAGTGGTTAGGCAAAAGGCATGTCTTGGCATTTAATGTTTATAACGTGGAGCTAACTAGGGCATCAGGTATTTTATGTTTGTGACATAAAGTATGAGGGATGTCTTTCACAGTTATTAATGACTAAGTTACCTCGGGAATGGTATGGGGGCTATTTAAGTACCCCAACCACCTCTGGGGAGAGGAGGTTCTTTTTGAGAGTTCAGAAGTTATTACTAGAGAAAATATACGTCAGAGAAAGATTGATTACAAACCAGAGAGTTTTCTAACCCACCATTGTCATTTATTACGAAGCTTTAATACTTGACAGAGATTCTTGAGGGTGGTTGGGGTGTTTGGCTACCTGCTAAGGTGAATCTAGGGTGGTTACTTCTCTCTCCCTCTAAATGAATTACTTTATGAGTTCGTTATTATCCTTTGAGTTATACACGAGAGATTTGTGAGTTCAAGCTGTGATTACGTGTCTTGTAATTAATCAACAGTGTTGCTGGTTAAGTTATCATTACTGTACTCAAAAAGGGGCTACGCCCCCATCTAATCTAAATTACCCTCTTACAAATGTTAAAATGCATATTTATAGTTTTAGTCTATTGTTATTTAGCTATATTATGTATAAATGTTGGTAATAATACTAAAGTTCCATTTTAGTTAACATAAAATTGTAGGGTTTTCTAAAATGAATTATTTTATGAAATTAAAACATTTAACTCTTTTTATAATGAATTATTGAGTTTCAAAAACGGATTTTCACTAATTAATTTATATTCTTTTTGGTGATGAAAATTAATATTCTTTATTATTTCTAAACACATAATAGATAAAGTACATTTAAGATTATATTTTGTTATTTTTAAAATTAAACTTATTTAAAGTGGTATATGGGCTTTTGAAATGATTGTTATTATGGAATCCATTAAGTAATTCTAAAGCCAAGCTCTGTGAAATTCTATCTAGATGAGATGGTATTTAAGTGGTGCCCCTGTGACTCTCCATCTCTACTGGAAATGAATGGAAAAATGTTATGTCTAGATGAGTTGGTAATTAAGTGGTGCCCTTGTCACCCACCATCTCTATTGGGAACTGACTGATTAGGAAGAACTATGAATTGAATTCTTCAATTATGATCAACAAGTTTTAAAAGTAGAAATACAGTATATAAACTGGAATTTATTTAGAATATGTAATTAAACTCGTATTGTATTTATTAGATTAATGTGTGATCCAAAACTCAATATTTGTATTTTTAAACCTCCATTTTAGGTGAGTACTCTATGACATTCCTTGCGCATTTTGATTATACAATATTATGCAAACTATATATTTTATGAAGTGTTTTTATTCTCAAAATGCATCTGATACCGATGATTGATTACTTTGATATGTTTATATTTGTCCATATAGACATACCGATTAAAATGAGTATTTAAAATGAAATTGAATATTACAAATAAGATTCAACCTAAAGGACCTCTTTTACTGACTGACCTTCCTAACTGGGTTATCGCTGGTGTGCCCTAAATAAGGCGTTGTGAAGAAAAAGTTCGATTGACCCTCAACCATTGGGGAATAAGAAGGTAGAAGAATATGGTATTAGAGTGTACTTGGCCATTCAAACTGATTTGATTTAAAGAGAAAGATATTGCATTTGATTTTGTCACATCTGTTTTATTCTAAGCTATTCAACTATGATATATAGAGTGTCATTTCAATTTATCACTGCTATCTGTATATGTGTATGCCTTCTCTTCTGAATTGAATAGGTATCTATTTTATGAAAACCTTGGAATGTTAGGAGAGTAAATGTCATTTAGCTTTTAGCTGATGTTGTATAAAGAACAATTTTTCTGAAAATAATTAGGCTCGCGGATGGAACGTAGAAGGACTATGTTGAAGATTTAGCTTACGGATCTCTTTTCGCAATAATTTTAAGTAGAATGTTTGTTTTATTAGATAGCGCATGTTTTGGCTCTCTAGTAATAGGTTTCAAATTTTGTCTTAAGTTGTACTCATTAATACTTTTAATATATATGAAGTTTCCTTTTAGAAATCCCTGATCAATTAATTCCTTTATTGTCAGTACTTTATGATTTATGACCATGTGAATGTATTTTCGTTGCATTTATTTAATGAAATAATTTAAGGTCGGAATATTGAATGCCTTGGTGGCATGTTAAGACACTCGTTCCCTACTATTTTTGGGTCGGGGTCATGATAAAGTTGGTATCATAGCACATGTTATGAACCTGTAGACTACTGAGCATAAGTTTGAACACTATAGATGCAAGTTTCGTACTTAGGATATATAATTAAATATTTGCCTTATAACCCTCCACATGTGTTATATTATATATAATTATTCTTCTAGTTTAACATATTGAGATAATATAGTACATCTTACGTTTGGCCATGACTATAGAAAATGACTAAGATAAGATCAACTACGGGAACTAGTGATTTAAGTATGGAAGAACTGAAAGGCGCATGCAAGGCTATTAAAATTCTAGTAAAGATTGTGGAGCATCCAGTGAATAATGAGTACCAAGAAATCCTAAACAAAGTAAATATACTATTGAGTAGTTAAAAAAGTAGAATCTGCCATATTTTAAAGCTACTTCTAACACCACATAAGTGGAAAGTTGGGTGATGCGAATGGAAAAAACACTCGATCTTCTTAAGTGTATAGATGAACAAAGGGTTTCATTTGCAACATTTATGATAGAAGGTGAAGCCGAGCATTGGTGGAGAATGAATAAGAGAATATAGGAGGAAAGGAAAAATCCTATAGGTTGGAATGACTTCTTAGTGATCTTCTACGAGAAATACTTCCCTAAAACGGTGAAACACCAAAAGGCAGTTGACTTCATGTGTCTGGTTCAAAGAAATATGACGGTTAGTCAATACGAGACAAAGTTTGGTGAGTTATCCCATTTTGCACATCATGTTGTGGTAAATGATGTTTTAAAAGCCAATAAGTTTGAACGTGGATTAAGGTTGAATATTCATAGTCGAATTTCCATCCTGAAGTTAACATCATATAGTGACTTGGTGATTATGGCAACGATAGCTGAGAAGGACAATGAAGAATATAATCAGGTTAGAGAGGGGAAAAGGAAGTTTGGGGAACAAAGAGTAAGGAACTCCAATAATAAACCCATTAGGAGTATACTCAATGGAGAGTGATCATTTGTAAACAAACCCTTTAATGTTGATAAATGCCAACGATGTGGTTATATTCATAAAGGACAACCATGTTACCCAGAGATAGGAACTTGGTTTGGGTGTGGCAAAAAGGGACATAAAATGAGAGATTACCCTAACAAATGGAAGGTGCCAACAAATCCTTTTAATGACAATAAGGATCATGGCAGACAATGTAAAGTTTTTACACTTTTTGATGCAAAGGCTTCTAATGCGGTAGTGTGAGGTACACTTTCTATAAGTGCACAACCTTTTTAAGTTTTAATAAATCATGTTTCTACCCATTCCTTTGTGTTTGTACATCTTGTTAATCACTTTACTAATATGCCTGAACCCTTGAATCATATCATACACCTTTCTACTCTTTCTAGTGATTTATCGACGGGTACATTCGTATATAAGTCTTGCCCTATAGATGTCAGTAATCATAAATTATTTATTGATTCGATAGTTTTAGACATAAGAGATTTTGAAGTCATTTTGGGAACGGATTGGTTAGCATCATATCTTGATAAGGTATATTGTTTTGAGAAAAGGGTTAACATTTCAAATTCCTAACCAATTAGAATTTAGTTTTGAAGGAACTAGGATCGTATATCCCATGCTTATTATTTCTGCAATGCAAGCCTTTTGTTTTCTTAAGAAATGATGTAAAGGATTTATCAAAAGTGTTATTGATTTGCAAATAAAAGATCCTAGTCTAGAAGATAATCCTATAGTTAAACATTTTTCGAATATTTTTCCAGATGATTTACCCAGTCTACCTTCTAGTAGAGAAATAGAGTTTATGATTGATGTTAATCTTGGAGTTATACCAATCTCAAAACCACCTTATCAAATGGCACCTTTAGAATTAATGAAGTTAAAATTTAAATTACAAGATCTAATAGATAAGAGCTTTACTAGACCAAGTTTATCCCCTTAGGATGCTCCGGTGTTATTTGTTAAAAAGAAGGATGGGATAATGAGGTTATGTATAGATTATCATGAACTAAATAAGGTAACCCTTAAGAATAAATACCCCCTCACTCATATAGATGATTTTTTTACCAACTACAAGGTACACAATTATTTTCTAAGATTGAACTTAGATCAGGCTATCACTAATTGAAGATTATGGAAGAGGGTCAATCTTTCGTACTAGATATGGTCACTATAAATATCGTGTGATGCCATTTGGACTTACTAATGCCCCAGTCATTTTTATGGATATGATGAATATAATGTTTAGGAAATATTTGGATCAATGTATGGTTATTTTAATTGATGACATCCTTATATATTCCAAAAATATTGAAGAACACAAGAAACATTTAAAGATGGCATTACAAATCCTTAGGAAGGAGAGATTATGTGCGAAATTAAAGAAGTATGAGTTTTGTATGCCTAGAGTTTCTTTTCTTGGACATGACATTTCCAAGGAGGGAGCGTCGGTTGATCCTCAAAAGATTGGAGATTCGTAATTTCCTTGGATTAGTATGTTATTATCGAAGATTTGTTGAAGGATGTGAAACCTCTATCTAGGTTAACAAAAAAGAAGGTGAAATACGAATGGTCTGAGGAAGTTGAGAATGGTTTTTAAGAACTTAAGAATCAAGTAGTAACTGCCTTAATTTTGACTATTCCTTTAAAGACAGGAGGATTGGTCATTTATAGTGATGCTTTTAAAAATGATTTGGGATGTGTGCTAATGCAAAATGGAAAATTAGTAGCTTATGCCTCGAGATAGTTAAGTCCACATGAGCATAATTATCCAACCCTTAAATTAGAATTAGTTGCTATAATTTTTGCCCTCAAGATTTGGAGACATTATTTGTATAGAGAGACTTGTGAGATTTATGCCGATCATAAGAGTTTGAAATATATTCTTACTCAAAAAGAATTGAACATGATATAAAGTAGGTGGTTAGAATTGATGAAGGATTATGATTTAAATGTTCATTATAAACAAGGGAAAGCTAATGTATTAGATGACACTTTAACTAGGAAGTCTACAACAGATTTGGCATGTCTCATTACAAATTAGGATCCTTTGTTAAATGATTTAAGAAGTATGGAAATAGATGTACGTATTTATAGTGGAGGAGGGATAATTGTGAATTTATAAGTAAACCCATGTTGATGGAAATTATCAAAATTGCACAAGTAAATAACCCACGACTGAAGAAGAATAGAGAAGAAGTTATTGAAGGGAAGATAATTGAATTTTCGATACAAGAT
Organism: Sambucus nigra; assembly: GCA_949130495.1. Taxonomy (NCBI): domain Eukaryota; kingdom Viridiplantae; phylum Streptophyta; class Magnoliopsida; order Dipsacales; family Adoxaceae; genus Sambucus; species Sambucus nigra. Next base: position 404,428,659 of record OX422216.1, on the reverse strand, counting down.
GATATACTGAGGTTTGGAAATTGAGTGCGTGTTCCACATGATACCCAACTGAAGAGGCAAATTTTAGAGGTGAGTCGTTACTCGAGATTCACATTTTATCCTAGAAATACAAAGATGTATGGAGATCTTTGAGAATTGTCTTGGTGGGATAATATGAAAAGGGAGATAGCAAAATTTGTAGCTCGATGTTTGGTTTGCCAACAAGTAAAAGCTGAACATAATAAACCATTAGAATTATTACAACCTCTACTTATCCTTAAGTGGAAATGGGAACATATTATGAAGGATTTTGGGACAAGTTTACCAAGGAGTTTAAATGGTAATGATTCTATTTGGGTATTTATTAATAGGTTAACTAAATTTTCTCCTTTTTCTTTCCATTAAGATTACCCATTCTTTAGAAAAGATAGCTAAATTTTACGTGCGAGAAATTATTAGGCTTCATGGAACCCTAATTTCAACTATTTTTTATTGCGACCTTAGATTTGTGTCTGGCTTTTGGAAAAGCCTATAAGCATCCATGGGAACAAATTGAATTTCTGCACCACTTTTCATCCTCAAACAAGTGAAAAATTTGAAAGAACATTCAAACCTTAGGGATATGCTTAGGGAATATGTACTTAAATTGAAGGGGAATTGGGATGATCATTTACCATTAGTGAAATTTGTATACAATAATAGTTATGAAGCAAGTATTCAAATGGCCCCATATGAGGCACTCAGTGGTAGAAGGTGTCATTCTCCTGCATGTTGAGTAAAAGTTGGAGAAAGAAAATTATTCAAACAAGAATTGATTCAGATCACAACAAAGAAATTAAAATTGATACAAAACCGACTTTGAATCGCTCGAAGGCATCAAAAGAGTTATGTTGACAATCGACACTGACAGTTAGAATTTTAAAGAGAAGATTATGTGTTCTTGCGAGTATCGCCAGAAAATGGAGTAATCCGGTTTGGGAAGAAAGGGAAGTTGAGCCCAAGATACATAGGACCTTTTGAAATTCTTGAAAAGATAAGAGTTATTGCGTATAGAATAACTTTACCACCTGAACTCGCTACTTTACATAATGTGTTTGACGTATAAATGAGGAAGAAATATGTCCCAGATCCAATACATATCTTAAGTTATGAACGTCTTCAAGTTAGAGAAGATCTGACCTATACTGAGCATCCAGTAGAAATTTTGGACTATAAAGATCTAATATTACGAACTAAGATAATTCCACTAGTCAAAGTATTATGGTGTAATCATTTTGTTGAAGAAGCAACGTGGGAGTGGGAAGATGAAATAAAGGAGAGATATTCGTACTTGTTTGAAAATTAAAAGTTTAGGGACCAAACTTGTTATAAGGAGGATAGGATGTAAGGACCTTAAATTTATATTCTCATATATAGTTTGTTTTTACAATTGTGTGTTACTTAATATCTTATAAATGTTATATTATAACAAATGTAATAATTTCGGTTCTTAATATGACAAAATTCATTTTTAAATATAAATAATCAGTTGTAAATTGGGTCAAATTGAAGTTTTGTGACACATCCGAAGGCAAATGATAAGTTTCGGGGTAGATAATGTAATTTTAGGACACTTTAGGGACTTATTTTTAATAAAGAAAGTTTTAGGAACCAAAATGAAAAATAAAAAAGAACCTTTTACGATATAATATTTTTAAAGACCTCTAATACATATTGAAAATATATAATGTAAAATTATCAAAATACCCTTCATGTGTAAAATGACCCTTATACCCTGAATACCTTTCCACCTCATGCTTGACACCTCGTTCTTTATTTTGCCACCTCCACCTTACACATAGCATACATATAGAGAAAATTAAAACACATGTTACCTATACACATGTCAATACTGTATTTTCTTTAGAAACCTATAAATAGGGTCTTTGGGGTCATTTGAAAATCACATCAATTCCTTGAGAAGTTTAGAAATAAATGGTGAGAGAAAGTGTGGGAAAGTTTAAGAAGAAGTTCTTAAAGTTCTTTGGGATGTTCATCTTAAGGTAATATTCTACTTATGTTATAATGCATCTTTATAATTTTTGTTTATTGTTATATAGCTATCTTAAGTATAAATGTTGGTAAAAACACTGAAAGTCCATTTTAGTGAATGTAAAATTGTAGGGTTTTCTAAATTGAATTGTTTTAGGAAATTGAAACATTGAACTCTTTTTATATTGAATTATTAAGTTTCAAAAAAGGAATTTCACTAATGAATTTATATTCTTTTTGGTGATGAAATTAATATTGTTTATTATTTCTAAACACGTAGTTAAATTATATTTAAGATTGAATTTAATTAATTTTAAAATTGAACTGGTTTAATGTTGTACATGGGCTTTTGAAGTGATTTTTATTGTGGAATCCAATTAAGTAATTCCAAAGTCAGGAAATTCTTGATAATTTCACATCACCCCCTGTCCACATCAGCATAAGAAGCCAAAAATCATATGTGTACACCATGCACACATGTGAGGAATAATACCCAAGATAGAAAACCTCATAACTTTAGTTCAAATCCACCTCCCTTCTCCACCAATTAATTCCCCTCGTCACGCACTATAAATACCCCGCGAATTCCTCAGTTTAAGCTCACTCAAACAGAAGTTTTAAAACTCAATTTTTTTACTCCAAACAAGCACACTATGATTTTATGTACTATGTTCAATTCTTTCAGTTTCAATGTTGTTATAATGCCAGAATAGCTCAAAATAGTAGGAATTCTCACATAGAAAACAAGCCCTATTTGAAATTAAGAAGTTTCCACCATTGAAACTTCAGATTCAATAGTGAACTTCCAAATAATGATCAAAACACAGGTTTAAAGATTTAAATGTCTTCATTAGAACCTCAGGAAGTTGAGTGTAAACATCAAAATCTAAGAAGGTACATAATAAGCTCTAATAAATCGAAAGTGTATTTTGAACTAGAAAATCGAAAATCTTAAATTCTCCCCGTATAATCCGTCTCAGCCTTTGAAATCAAAACCAAACTACTCCTACACATAGCAAAAACCAAACTATGTTCATAAGAATCCCTGTCATATCCTTGAAAGCTACGAACGTTAGGCCAAATTTTCAGTAAAATGCACAATTATAGAACTTGAGATATACTACATCTCAATCCACAAAACCTATATATTTGGATTCCTTATAAAAAATTAGGTTGAGTTTGTTACGAAATTATCACAAGTGGTTTAGAAATGAAGGATAAATATCCACTCAAAAATCAGAAACCCTAAATTCAACTGTCGAGGGGAAGAAGATAAACATTTTGGCCAGAAATTTTGACCTCGCGCATGAGGGCGCGTGGCCAATCAGAATTTTCTGAAATTTTTTCCAATATTTTTATTTTATTTTTTTGGTAAAAATGGTATAAGGTAAGGCCATGTTTGGATCATCCTAGCCTAAGTTATGAAAAAAATGAGGTTTTAACTTTGAAATATTTTTCCTAAATTGCAATTTGACTCCTCCTGATTCTTTCAACTTGTGAATTTGAACCCCAAACTTTTTCCATGAATACTTTAAAATATTTTAAGACAAAAAGTCTTTACACCAAAGTTCGAATATGACCTTATGTCCAAGATATTAAAGTCCTAAATTATTTATAATTAAACCCCCAAAACTTTCAAAGATACGATTTTTGTATAAACTGGCCAACCTAGTCCCAAATTCCAATAAATAATTATATACGCAGACAATCTATACAGAGAATCAACTACCAGCTCCTCCCGATATCCTCTTGTGATCTAAGAAGCCGTACAATATACTGAGCAAGTAGTTTTTTTCTACCTTTTCAGTAGTATACTTTGAGTATTTGACATACTGCTGTTGATATCACTGTGTGATTGCTCCTATTTACTCTTAGTATGTGCATGTTATAATACTTCCATACTACATATTTTATTAAATATCATTGATATTTGAATTTGAATATGGATCAATTTAACCCTTCTTATCTAATGACTGATATCATGTTCCCTATTGAATCAGTTATACCCCTGCACTTTTCTGCCATTATTTACTCTGTGAGCATCTGTCTTAACTAGGAATTAGACTGACGTGTTGTCCCACAAAACTTTGTTCTTGGCCTAATGGTCTCAGGTGATTGAGAGCTTTCATTATTGTTACATATGTATGATTACCACTTTAATTGTGTGCCTAGCCGGTTACTTTTCCCTAAAGGTTTTGGGTTAATTATTATTTGGTTTTACTGATGGCTTAACTATATCTATACCCCTTAGTGAACTGGTACATTTGGGATTATTACTTCAAATATCCTTGAATTTATTTATATGATCCTTAATGAATTGGTAAGTATGGGATTATTAGTTCAAATTTTCTTTATGCAACTCTTATTAAACTGATAAATTTGGGATTATCAGCTTTGATTCTTTAGCATTGCTTTACATTGAATTCTATACACACTCCAACTCTCATCTATACATATACTAGTTATAGAATTGATAAAGCATGCTTAGCATATTTGTTCTAATTCCTTTTTTCTCCAGATGGACCCAAAGAAAGAGGATAATATCTCTTACCTTTTAGAGACAGAAACTGATCACCTCTTTGTGTACGTGACTATGTGGGTAGATAATAAGCCAGATGGGAGCGAGGAGTGGCTCTTTTCGATTTTTAATTTTATGGTATGTGTTATAAAAAATGTAACTCATCCTTACGGTGGTACTAACCTGCGTAAACTATTTTAATAATGAATAAAGTTATGTTTCTTATCTTTAATTTTAATTTATTGCTTTATATATACTCTCTTGTGCATTCATAACAAAAAGTAGGGTGTGACAACTTTGTTTGGAATATGTAATTAAACCTCTATGGTATTTATCAGATTAGTATGTGATCCAAGACTCACTGTCTATATTTTCGAACCTTTGTTTTAGATGAGCACTCTATGACATTCTTTACACGTTTTGATTATATAATATTATGAAAATGATATATTGTGTGAACTGATTTTATTCTCAAAATGCATCTGATACCGATGATTGATTCATTGTGATATGTTTATATTTGTCCATATAGACATACCGATTAAAATGAGTATTAAAAATGAGATTGAATATTGGAAACAAGATTCGGCCTAAGGGACCTCTTTTGCTGACTAGACTTCCCAGCTAAGTTATCGTTGGTGTGCCCTAAATAAGGCATTGTGATGAACAAGTTCGATTGTCCCTCCACTACCATGGAATAATACGGTATAAGAATATGCTATTAGAGTGTACTTGGCCATTGAAAATTATATGATTTAAAGAAAAAGATATCGCATTTTATTTTGTCACATTTATTTTATTCGGAGCTATTCAATTGTGATATATATATATATATATATATATATATATATATATATATATATATATATATATATATATATATATATATATATATATACTTTCATTTCAATTTACTGTAAGTTTCTATCCATATATGTATATGCCTTCTCTTTTAACTTGAATTGGTATGAATACCTTGTAATGTCAAGAGATTAAATCTCATTTGGCATTTAGCAGATGTTGTATAATTAACAATTTTTCAGGAAATAAGCAGGCTCGCGAATGGAACGTAGAAGGACTATATTGAAGATTTAGATGTTGGAGCTCTTTTGGCGATATTTTTATGTAGAACCTTTGTTTTATTATATAGATCATATTTTGTCACTCCAGTCATAGGTTTTTAAATTTTGTCTTTAGTTGTACTCTTTGATACTTTTAATATATATGAAGTTTCGTTTTAAAAATCTCTGATCACGTAATTCCTTAATTGTTAGTAGTTAATGATTCATGACCATGTGAATGTATTTCCCTTGCATTTATTTGAGGAAATAACTTAAGGCCAGAATATTGAATGCTTTGGTGGCATGTCAAGACACTCGTTCCCTACTATTTTTTTGGATCGGGGTCGTGATAATTCGTCTCCTCCATAACCATTCATCTTAACTCATCGTCTAAGGGTAATACGAACCTACCCTTATAACTCAATCCACCATCAAACCCCACTGAAAAGAAAGTTACCCCGATGGAAAGAAGTTATGTCACTTTTTATTTACACATTTCATCCTGCGACCGCCTCCTCATCACACGTTTTACAATCTTTGGAGTAACTATAAGCATACTCGTGAAGGCTTTGGTCAACTCACTAACCATCTCTATTGATACCCACTTAACTGTCTGGAGATCTAATAGGCTACCACTGGGTGGTCATCTCACTGAGTTTGCCACCATGTTAGCCTTCCCCGATGGTACTGGATCGTGAACTAGTAATCCTTAATGAACTCAAGCCATCGACGTTGTCTCATATTCAAATATTTATATTTAAAGAGGTACTGTAGACTATTCTTGTCACTTAAGAGTCTAAATTTCTCACCCTAAATATAATACCTCCACACATGAAATACAAATATAACGGCCACTAATTCCAATTCATGAATCAGATAATGAACCTCGTATGACTTCAACTCCCGTGAGGTGTATGAAATCGGCCTATATTACTTCACTAAAACCCCACCTAATCCCTGTAGAGAAACATCGGTGTAGAATAAAACCTCAACTCCACTCCTAAACAAGGTAATAAGTAGCGAAAAACTTAATTTCTCCTTGAGAATGTTGAATGTCTGCTGACATATCTCACTCTAAAAAGAACACCACGCCCTTTTTTGTCAATTCAGTCATCGACCTAACTATCTTTGAGAATCCCCGAATTAATCTCCGATAATAACCAACCAAACCCAAAAAGCTACAGACGTCGGTAGGTGTCGTAGGTTATTTCCAATCTAACAAGGTGGACACCTTAATCAGACCCACTAAAAGTCCCTTCACAGACACAACATGCCCCCAAAACTTCACGTCCACCTTTCAAAACTCTCACTTTGATAACTTCACATAAAGTTTATACTCTTGCAATGTCTTCAATACAATCCTCAAATATCGGGCGTGCTCCTCCTTTATCCATGAATAGATCATAATGCTAGCAATGAATACTATAATGAACTAGTTGGAATACGGTCAGAACACTCAATTCATCAAGTCCATGAATGCAACTGGGTTACCAGTCAATCAAAATGACATCATGAGGAAATGATAAGACCCATAATGAGTCAAGAAGGATATTTTGGTCACATCCTCTCGCACCTTCAACTAGTGGTAATTGGATCACAAATAAATCTTCGAAAAGAATGAACCCCTTTTAACTGATCAAAAATATCATCAATCCTCGATAGCGGGTACTTATTTTTCACCATTACCTTATTCAACTCATAATAATCAATACACAGGTTTGAAGACCTATTTATCTTATTCGCAAACAACACTGGTTCATCCCAATATGAAGTACTATGATGGATAAACCTCTACTCTAACAACTTCATAATATGATCCTCGAGCTCCTTCATCTTTATAAGAGCTATAAGATAAGTTGCTATAGCTATCGTCTTGGTTCTCGATGCTAAATATATGACAAAATAAATCTCCCTACACAATGGTAGAATCTCATCAAAGACATTGGTAGACTTATGAACTATAAGAATCACATATAGGGACACTATTTTCTCCTCATGATTCTCCTCGTTAATAAAAATATAAGTGGGTAGTAGCTCTACCCTCACGTCTAGGTATAATTGCAAAATATATCTCATGTACTGGTATAGCAAATACTATCATTATACCTACACAATCGATCTAAGCTCGGTATGTATACAACCAATATATCCCCTAAATCATATTATATGTGTGGGTATCTAAAACTGATAAATTAGCTACGAATCATAGCCTACCAATATAAATGATTACCCAAATATAAGTCTCGATAATAAGAGTGGATACACCTAACAAAGTAACTATGGATACCACCCTAGAATAAGGAGTCAGAATCATCCATGATAAACTCATGAAACGTCATGCAACAAAAGAGTGTGTAGCCCCATATTAAATAAAACCCTGAATAAAGTGCCATGAATAGATAACCTAACATAGATTGACTGAATAATCACCTGATCACCTTTGGTACCTACCTGATAGACCCTACTATACTGCAATTGAGGTTGAGGTACTGTGGCTTGTGAAGGAAGTGTCATAGGTGACTGTTGGCTAGGAGCTGGGAGAATTGGCACATGTTATTGCCTCGGGTGTTGCTACTAATAATTAGGCCTAAATACCTGTTGCCAATAGCCCTATGGGCCCTATCTATACCATCCCTAATAGATTATCTTTCCCCCATTTGGTAGTCTTTCTTCATATGGCCAATCCCATTACACCTTAAACACACTAGTGAAGACTATCCCTCAGATGTATCACCCTACTTCCCCTACTATTACTATCATTGGCCATTCTGCTGGGGTTCTGTTGATTAGAATAAAACTTCTCCCATGGCCCTGGGACTTATTGGGCCTAATCTCTCTTTCGGTTGTTGTCGGGTCCTTCCTCAGTCGGTGAGATCCTAACAAAAAGTGAGTGCAATACCCACAATCTGAGTGTACATAGTATATAATGGATTCGCAATTAGAATCTAGTGGAAAAGGTAACTAAGACCCTTCATAAAGTAACCAATACTTTTGTTCTTTGTGTTCACCTTATTCATAGAAAATAACTAAAAATTAGTGAACTCTTTTTTGTACTCGGCAATAGTAGGAGTACTATGCAGGTGTACCAGCAACTCTATATTCCTCTGCGTGTGATTGTACCTGGAAAAATATTTATCATTTCACTTCTGAATGTACTCAGCATAAGTCATCTAATCCCTTTGCTCGACAGCAACACCAATGTAGAGCATCACTGGTTTGTCAAAAATTAGCCAAAATATGTCTTTGAAGCTCCGTAATAGTCAAGAACCTGAGATGGCACTCAATGTACTAACGCCACTATATAACCACCAACGGATCTGTCATCCTTGAAAATATAAGGGGGAATTTTTTATGAATGCTTCACGAATCTTCTCCCAATAGGCTATAGGAGCCCATACCACTAGTTGTGATGCCTCAACTGGTGGTCGGTCCTGATTGCCTACTGTCAACCCCGCCTGCACTGCTTGGGAAATCAGCTCTAAAAGCTGTTGATATCCAAAAGTAAACTATCTGTGGACATTTGAAAATGAGATGGTTGGCATATGTGGGAATGGTTCAGCTGGTAGTGCAGGTGGCACTAGTGCTACTAGATTAGGCTGGGAAACACGTGTGGTAAAAGGAGCCTTACTCTTCAGTGCCATATATGACACGTAATGAAAAATACGATAATATTACAAAGATAAATGTAAGAGAAAGATTTATAACTACTCATTATGTTTTAAAGTTTGTCATATCCTGTTACACCTCTACATCATCATGTATATTCTCAAGATCTTCAATTAAAGACAAGCTAGAGACCGAATATGACAATCGATGATCGAAGAGTTGAGATCATCATTACAATCATTGGAGAATGTATATGAGTTTGATTTTGTGTAATCATTATGTTCAGGGGTATTTTAAAAGTGTTTGAAAATATAAAATATTTTTCAAATGTTTTTAATCAAAAAAACATTTTTAAGGCAACTCGTTTGAACAAGGTTCGAAGGATCTTTCGAATGAAATCCTTACATTCGTTCGATATCAGTTGTTCAAACGAAACTTCAAATGATCCAATTTGCTCATCACTCTAGAATGTCATTTATTATCTCATTTAATGTTCGTTCAATTGAATTTTCATATATCGTTTGAACGAGGTCCAGTTCACTCGAACGAGCCTGCAAAAAACTATTTTTTACTCAATTTCAAATGCAATCTTTTCAAATTTGTGTCTTGAATATTTTTCCCCATATTTAAGGAGATAAAACTTGCACTTATTTGTAAGCCTTTTTACACATCTTTTGTTATCAAACACTTTGATTTTTCAAATACAAACCCCCTGGATGTTTTGTCATCACTTTACCAAACCTTTAATAATACATCACGTGTTCATATCCCTGTGGAATTGATTCTTCACTGCAAAAAATAGGAAAGGAGTTTCTTGAGACTGTTCGATGCACACCATGGAAAGTGGAGCTTACTGTGGAGTGTTGTTGAATTTGCACCGATTTCTATTATCAACAAGGAGGGAGACATAACTATGATACTTAATGGTATATAAGTTTTTAAGTCTATCTGCGTCATTATGTAATATCTTAGTTAAAATACTGCTGAAAAATGGGTTTTCTTGAAATATTTTTTCCCTCGTATCATGTGTCATGGTTTATTATGTTCGATTTGGATTAAATACCTTGCATGTTTAGTCTCACCTAAGTAATCAAAATAAAATTGGATGAAATTGAATTTGGCTTGTTTGTGACCTAATATACGATATCTACATTTGGACATATAAAAAGACCACTCTAAATATTTTTCAATTGGTATCAGAGTTTATTTATATAAGTTATTTAAATGAATCCTAGTGGTTGTATGGAGAATTCGTACAACATGCCACCTTTGTTTGATGGCATAAATTATGATTACTAGAAATCTCAAATGAGATCATCTCTAAAATTGATCGACAAGGGATTTTGTCCTGCTATTGAAAGGGGGATGGACTCCTCCTACTGTGACTAATGAAAATATTGTTAGTCTAAAGCTAGTCATAAATTGGACTTAAGATGATTTTAGAATGAGTAATTTGACTCTTGTGGTTTGACTGTTATTTTTAGTGTTGTTACACCCGACGAATCTCATCGTATCATGACGTGTACATGTAATACCCCGTATTTCTTCACATTTAGAATTTAATTAATTACTTAATTTAATTTAATGTGATTTAATAAGAATTATGATTATTAAGTGATTAAATAATAATTATAGTTATTAAATATTGATCGAGAGTTAAATACTGATTAATATGATGATTAAAGTTTACTAAGTGTGAATAGTAAATATTAAAAGTTGATGTGTACGTCATAGCGAGTGATATGGACGTACTTGAGTTTATCTCAACCGAGTGTCGCGCGTAGATAAAAATTGAGGATGAGATGAGAGATATTTTTAAGTGACTCAAATGATAATTTAGAGGTCACAGATGATTTCGAAAGGGTCAAATTAGTCAAAGTAGTATACCCGTGGGTACTAGTCGAATGCCGGGACATTTTTGGGCTAAACCGGGACCATACGAGGGAATTCTGGCCTTTTTACATTTTAGGGTGAGGAGACCCACGAATTTTAGAACTCTAAGTCAGATTATAAGAGTTGGAGGCTAGGGTTAGATATAAGAAAAACATAACTTAGCCATTAGAGAGGAGAGAAACAATTCCCAAGGCAAAAAGAAAGAAGAGGGAAGGATTCAAAGGAGACTTTCACCACAAACTTATTGGGAAGAAAGATTGAAGGAGAAAGATCATCAATCACCAACAACAAACGAAATCAGACCCTACTGGACATAAGGCAAGTAGTTATTTGCAACATAAATTGAGTTAGAATACCCATGTTTAAGTTTAATGAAGAACATGATTTTATAATTGTCCTCGGAAATAAAGATTTGAATATGATACATGATTAATAGGGATTGCATGTAGAACGATTTAGATCTCCAAATGATTTGATATCATAGAAGACTTGATGATTAAATCGAATTAAAAATCTGGGTTATGGATGAAAATATGGAAAGAGTATATTTTTAGGGTTCTTGAATGATAGGAAGATTTGAATTAATCTGAACTAAATTTGTGATGATTATGTTGTTTTGAAATTGTTGGTAATCATTCCAGGGTATGTAGGAATGATTAGAAATCGTTAGTTACAAGTTTGGTGAATTATCATGAGAGCTAGATAATTAAAAATGGTGTAACCTGCATGAAGAAGATGATCTGGGCCTGTCAGTGCTCAATTGATCGATCGACCCTTGAATGTCGATCGATCGAGTAGTCGATCGATCGACCCTATCCCATCGATCGATCGATCCAGGGTGAATTTTGAAAATTTTGTGGATTTATTTCTTCTCGATTACTATCATTTAATGGGAACCTTAGTGATGATATGTTACCTATGTAGGGACTTAGTGAGTACCATTAGGTGTATTGTGTGATCCCGTTATAAATCATTGAGTGTAAGATTGGGAGAAATGGACCACGGGAAATAGCCGATTGAGTTGTGCATCGAGAAATTGGGAATTGAGTTACGGAAAGAGTGAGTGTCAATTCCAAAAATATACTAGTAGGTTAGAGATAGCTTAACTACTGAATTAATGGAGGGGTAACTAGGACCCTTAGAGTTGTGTGAATACTCGAATAAATGCGATAGTAAAATAAATCGTAAAGTAACAAGTACGGTGAATATAAGAGAATAAAATATTACGTACGAACATGATTTGATAGGTCGGGTGTGTACCTCCTGAATTGTATGAACTTTTAGGTTAAGAGAATTATACCTAAATTAATTATGTTAGGGTCGATCAGATATTCCAAACTAACATATGGTGATTATATGTTTGCGGTCGATGTAAAATGACGAACCAATCCTTAGAACTGGTATCGTGATGAAAGAGTTCCGAACCAGAATTAGTGTATCTAAATAGTTGGGGTCGATGTAGCATTCCGAACCAACTCTTACTTGGGGTCAATGAATCATTCCGAACCAAGAGTCCTTTATGTATGTTATAAGTACATATTAATAACGACTAATATTTAGTATATATTGTGTGTTAAATATATACTTAATGATATTCTACTTTTGTGTAATAGTAGATTGATATATGGTGTATTTAGAGATACATATCTAATTAGTAATTTAAGTAGTGGAACTTAATTACAAAAGTGGGAAGATAACAATTTTAAGAATTGTAGTAATTTAGTAGCGAAACTAAATGAGAAGTTTTATAGCATAACATAGGTGAAATGTTACTTGAGAATTAATTAACATACGCGAGATGTTAATGAAACGGATGTACTGTAAAGGCGGTATGAGAACTTAGGTACATATTAAGTTCATATGATTACTTTAGTTCTAGTTAGCTTGGGTAGTATAGCTAGTAGGACTAAATACTAACGTTAGGTGTGCACTATAGGAGAGAGGTGAGGTAACTCAAGAGAGTTTGCGAAGTCTTAACATGTGTAATCAATAACTCATATTTGTGATAACTTCTTGAAAAAATATTTAAAAATGTTTTGTGTACTAACTCTTGCTATGTAAAAATCTTTTTAAAAACCTTTTAGGTGCCCAGCCACAGGGACACCCAGCATGACTTCATTCCAGCGATTTTGGAGCTGCAGCACACGTGGATGTTGCAGGGCTTGCTTGGACGATTCTCTTTTTCAGATCTAGTGTAGGATCTCAGTTTTATTACTCTCAGTTTGGGACATGTTGTCTAATCTTTTCAGTTGCAGTTATTCTGATATTGGATTTTGAGTTAGTTCTTTTTAGCCGTGGTTTTCGACGAGACTTTATTTCATTCAGTTATTTATGATGATTGGTTTAGTACTGCTTAAATTATGTTGTTTCGCATGAGTTGTTTCATCTGTTTAAGGAAGATAAAATTTAGCACTAGCTTAATTTCACTTAGCTGGTTAGTAACTAAAAAGTTTTCGACGGTGATGCTAAGAATGAACCATTTAAGAAACCTATTTTAAATTAAATTAAGGCCTGATCACCCAAGGTTTAATTAGGCAGGGTGTCACAGTACAATGTCTAAAGAAGCTTGGTATATCCTCTAACTCATACACGAGGGTACCAATGTTGTCAAAGCTTCTAAGTTTCTAAACCTCACCACACAATTTGAGACTATATGTATGCTTAAAAGCAAAACTTTTAATGAATTATATGCTCTTGTGTCTAATATTGTTAATTGCTATTTTAATTTGAGTGAGCAAATTTTGAAAATGACTATTGTTAAGAAAAATTTTGAGGTCTCTCCCACCGCATTTTAGTGCGAAGGTAATTATAATTAACTCTTTGGTAATCCTAAACACCATTAGGCTAGAAGAACTCGTAGGCGATATCCATACGTATGAATTAGATGTGTTTCTCGAATCCCAAAAGAAAATAGAAAACGGAAGAACTTTAATAGTTAAATAAAAAACGAGGAGGATTCTGTATCTGATTTGGAATTTAATCAATATAATCTTGACCTGTACTCAAAAATTTTCTCAAATTAAAAAACCAAAATTCGTCCAAATTGGAAATAAAAGTGTTGAGAACAACAAAAATTACAAAGCGGGTAAAATAAAGATAGAGGTGAGTATCCTAAGAAAGATGAATCAGAGAGGTGTTATGAGTGTGAGGGGAAAGGTCACAAGTCCCATAAGTGTTCCATTAGGCTTGAGAGACATGGCAAATGCAAAGTCACTTATAATGACACTCTAAGGGATAATGATGTTAAGTTAGTGGATTCCAGGGATGAATCACCGCATGGACATAACTTTAATGCATCCATGGCTAGTCCTATTAGCACTTAAAGTATGCATTACACCGATGAGGATGTTTTTATACGTGAGAACATTGATAATGATTTCAATCATTTCATAGAGTTTAAGGGTGATGATTTGAGTGAGGGAGAACGTGATCTTCAATACGCATACTTTGAACTTTACACCGAGTAATTAAAAAACAAAAGGAAAAATAAAAATTTAACTATTAGGGTGTTGTCTTTAGGGAAGGAGTTGAAAGTTTCAAGAGAAAGAGAGTGAGACCTTGGTTAGAATCTCTTTAAGTGATGAACTTGTTTTGGTATGTAGGGAAAATATCTACTTAACCAACAAGATGGCTAGTCTTGCGAGATATCTTTAAGCATCATTGGAGACTCTTTAGAAACTTGAAGCCTATGTTTCCAAACTCAAGAAAGATCTCGAACGTGCTCGAGAGGTCAAAGTCACCTTAAAGGACACATCCAAGAAATTTCAAAAGATGCTCCTAGGTCCCACTTTAGGTTATAAAGAAAGGTATGTCATAGGTTAAGAGGGTGAATCCACTTCTAATACTACACCCAAACCAGTTACCAAGTTTGTGTTAGATACTTATGGGCCTCCACCTAACACAATAAGCAGAACTCATTCTAGGAATTTTATCCAGGGTCAACCCAAAACAAATCTATTTTTTACATATTGTAAAAGAAGAGTTTGCCTAAGGGAGTTTTGCTACAAGCCAAGAAGAGTCTCTCACACGCATGATCCCACACCACTATAGCGAACTTGCTAGTCTTAGAGATCAAGTTGAGTTTCTAGTCACTACTTATAAATGTTTAATGGGAGAATTTCAAAGGATGTCTATGCCTCATGAGAACACTTCCAACATAATTACTAATGCCAATAATGAAAAGGGCAAGCAAAAGGTTACCAACTCTTAGGTTCCTAAAAGTGATGAAAAAACCTTATCGTTCATGTTTCTCTCAAGGTTCAAGATACTTCTCCATGGTATTTTGATAGTGGGTGCTTTAGGCACATGACCAGTAAAAAGTCACATTTTGCCAACCTCATAGATCGCAAGGAAGGAAAAGTCACTTTTGGGGATGGGAGTAGGTTTAGCATATTAGGACGAGGATGCTTGTAGATTTACAAATTTCCTAAGATAGACAGTGTGTTGTATATTGAAAGTTTGGAGGTTAACTTGATATGTATAAGCTAAATTTGAGATGTTAATTTTGCAATAAAATTTAACCAGTTGGAATGTAACATTTTTTATCAATCTGGTAAAATTTTTCTACAAGGTGTGAGGACTACTGACAATTTCTATGGTCTCATTGTCAAGTCCTATTTAGTATACAATAATGATAATATCTCCACCATGGACCTTTGTCATCAAGGACTAGGTCACGTTAACTTTAGAGATCTTACAAAGTTAATTTAAAAAAGACCTAGTTCATGGCTTACCATCACTTGAAAAACTAACTTCCTTGGTTTGTGGTCCTTGTCAACAAAGAAAACAAATCAAGATTCCTAATAGGAAGTTGCATACTATTATCACCTTAAGTGTGCTAGAGTTGATACACGTGAATCTTATGGGCTCAATACGAATAGAGAGCATTGATGGTAATAAGTACATTTTAGTGATGGTTGATGACTTTTCGAGATATTCCATTATTGGGATATCCTCCAACTTACTCATGAGGGTACCGATGCTATAAAAGCATAAAATCTTTAAAATTTAACCACCCATTTTGAGACCATCACTATGCTAGAGTCCGAGTCATTCGATGAGTTTTATACACATTTATCGAACATTGTTAATTCTAGTTTTAATTTGGGTGAGAAAATTTCAGAGACGAGAGTTGTGAAAAATATTTTGAGGTCACTCCCTGCCCGCTTTATTCCTAAAGTCACTGTGCTTAATTCATTAGGTATCCTTTACACTCTTAGATTAGAAGAACTTGTAGGATATCTTCAAACATACGAGATTGATATGTTCCCTAAAACTATTAAACCTAAAGAAGTAAGGATTTCTTTAGAGACTCAATCTAAGAAAAATAAGAAAAACAAGTTTTGAGTCTAAATCTAAGGGTGATTATGATTTCGATGACTTGGCCTTATTTGCAAAAAAATTTAAAAATTTTCTCAAATTTTCTATAAAAATTCCTCCAATAAAAATAATTTTGAGAATAATAAATATAAGAAAGAGTTCAATAGTAATGGTGAGAAAGAGGAAGAGATAAGGTGTTATGAGTGAGAGGATAATGAGCACAAGGCACATGAATGTCCCACTAGGCTAAAGAGAAAAGTCAAGAATATTACAAATAAAGCCACTCTTAGCGATAGTGACATCGAGTCGGTTGATTAAGGGGGAGAATCACCATAAGAACTGAGTGTTGGGTTCATAACTAGTTACGTTAGCACTCCTAGTTTGTCTCACATCGATGAGGACATATCTAAATGTGAAAGCCTCTATGATGTTTCGATTCACTCGGGAGATAGTAAGAGTGAGGAAGAGATTTTGAGTAAGGGAGAATGTGGTCTCCAAAAGGCGTTTAGTGATTTATACACCAAGACTTTAAAGAAGAAAAATATAAATAAGGATATGTCTTTTAGGGAGTTAGATTTAGAGAAAGAGGTGAAAGTTTTGAGAGAGTGTGAAACATCGGTGAGTCAACTCGAGAAGGTGAATGTTTCTTTATGTGAGTAGTTGATCATTTTAGGCCGAGAAAAGATCGATTTGACCAACATCGTGGCTAGTCTTACGAGAGATCTTCAATCTTCATTGAAGACTCGTGAGAAACTTGAAACTCATGTATCCCAACTCAAGAGTGATCTCGAACGCACCCGGGAGGTTAAGGTCACAATAGAAGACACATTTAAAAAGGTTAGAAACATGATCCTCGGTCCCTCGTTAGGTAACAACGAGACGTAATGAATAGGTTGTGACAGTGCATCCACTTCCCATAGCCAACTTTAATCTTGGCAGAGGAGCAAGAGTTGTGGGGAAACGGGGTGGCCCTTATGTGTGTGTTTCAAATCAAACTAATTTTTACCAAAAAAATATCCAACTTTTAATGTGCACCAAACCAAGTTGTGAAAACCCAATTCTTACTTTAAACCAATTTTATCTTGATTAATCCTAAACATGCATATAGTGATTAAAGCAAGTAAAGTAAAGTAAATAATACACACAACGCCGGATGTACGAGGAAAAAACCCAAAACCGGGAAACAACCTTGGACGGACCAAGCCAGACAATCACTATGAACAAAGGTTTTACAAAGACAGATTAACCTTACTCAATGACTCGATCCCCACGGGTCTTGACGCTCCTTATGATCTTATACCATTTTTCAATAGTTCCCACGCAAAAATTCCATCTTCCATGATACTTGTCCACAACACACGCGTTCACGTATGTCGCAGTGTCCACCGAATGGCTTTGATTCGTCTACGATGTCGAACAAGAAGTCCTTCTCTTTTCTTCACCGCAAAACCCTAATTTTCAATGGTAGAACAAACCTTCTTGGTGCGGCAAGATCACGTAAGCATATAACAATGATATCTCAGATCTTTGCAAACTCTAAGGATGTGTTTAATCTTTTTAAACCATAGAAAACATGTGCAAACACGTACTGGAACGTATACTATTTTTTCTAAAAAGCACACACCTTTAATTCTGACGAAAACACGCTTTAAATAATATTTTAATGCCGCCTCAAAAATCGTGTCGTTCGAATGACATAGGGCTGTAATTCACGCGACATACCCATCTCGTTTGAATGAGACTGGTTGTCGTTTGAATGAGCCCGCGTGTAAGTTTGACTTTTTGACTTTTTGATTAAAACGTCTCTTCCAAAAGAGATCCAAATAAGTCAAACTCCTTTTCGAGCTTATCAGAATAAAACGTAGTGTAAATCATTTAAAACACTTTTAAAAACATTTTAAAATATTTTTCTTTATAAAAATATATCCTTATCTTTTATAAAAATAATTCCGAGCACCATAAATTACGCGCATTCATACCTGAGTGGTCTCGGAATGCAATTAACTTTGAAGACGATTAAACTTGCACCAATTAAACTTCGGCATGATTAATTCTTTGAATCTTTGCCGCAACGTCGTCAATTTTCTTCAATACTTCATAGACCAAGTGGGATCGTGACAAAATAAAATCTCCCTATGACATATTACAAACATAGTTTTGTTCACGGAATTAAATCAAAACAATACAGGGACTCAATTGGAAATTTATGACATTACAAATCTCCCCCTTTGACTATTTCGGGACAAAACTAAACCAGTGAAATGCCTAAGACGAGCCCGTCAAGCCGTATGATGCCTAAATCCTATCCCATAAACCCAAAATAAAAAATTATAGGACACGGACTAAAATATATAGCACCGGCAAGCATGAACTGTATCAATGTGATGTTGACTTGAAATATCGAAACTCCTACACACATGAAACAGACAAACAAATACCAAGTGAAGTATGGAGGAACAAATGAAACCAATATATTTATCCAAATGATACCAAACAACAATAGATACCAATATGAATAATCTTTGAAAAATCATTTGTTAAATAATTGAGCAACAATGTGATACCAAATTTAAACTACCAATTTGTAATACCAACCTATAAAATATGCAATCAATAACATGATCAAAACTCAAATCTCCCCCTACATTACATGCATCTCTCCCCCTTTGTCTCGAATAGACAATCCGGTGAAAAGATAAACCAATCAAAGTATCTAGCATGAGAATATACCAATTTGATATCAATTTGAAGTCACTAGATAATGATGAAACAACAAGCTAAAAATGATCAAAAAATGGCAAATTTGTAGCTAGTAAACCAATGAATCACACAAAGAATGTAGAAATTTAATCAGGTGTGATAAACGAAATAATATGCAAAAATACCAATTTTGAAGACAATAGAACCTGCATATAAACCAGTCAGTCCAGAAAACTTCCAACAGTACCAAAAAATTTATCAAAATAAACTAGTGAACTGTAAACCAATCAGAAGCAAGAATTTAGGTTTTCGTTCGAATGAGCCAGGGACGTCGCTCAAACGAAAAGAGGACGTCGCTCGAACGAAGTACAGATTTCATTCGTGCGACATGGAGATTTCGTTTGAACGAATTGTCGCGACCTGCCAAAATTTTCCCAGATTCCCAGAAATATTATATATTATTGCCCAGTGAAAAAAATTCCAGAAAAAAATACCATGAAGGGCCTGACAGTAGCAAAACAGTGTTAAAACAGTAAGCTTTTTGCAAAAATGCATAAAAACTAAAAATGTGAGTTACATGCAAACATAGTACCGATGTGCTCAAACATGGATCTGCAATGTATGGGCGTGAAACTACAACAAATGAGTCACAATTCCAACACATCGAAACGATCAAGAAGCTCTAATTAATAGCGATAAATCATCAAACTTTATCATAGCCATATGACAATTAGAGAGTGAACTAAATGAACTAAACATACTACATGCACACAAATCCAGAATTTTGACGATTCTACAAACAATAGTGTCAAATTACAATATTTCAACATTAGGATTAGTTGTGCAAGCTCGTTTAAATTTTCTCCAGCCAAACTCCCTCATAAACATAACTTTTCAAGTTCTTTTGAGGTTTCTAGCATTCTCAGCTTAGAAAAAATCTTATTGGCCCTTTTTCATATTGCTTTTTCTTTTGGGCTCTTTTAAACGGTGGCTTTCACATGAGTTAATTTTGAACTCTCGCAGCCCTTTCCCTTGAACCACTCATCATTTTTTTTCAATTAGGTACCAATTCAAATCCTCACGGTGAAATATTCTTACATGCACACTTCTCCTTAAGTCTACTTACGCATAGATGAAAAGATTGAGATAAGAACGCCCCACCAAATTCAAATATGCAAGAGAAGTCAAACATCCATATAAACTCGTGCATGTGTGCAATGTTGGCATATCTACAAAGTCGAATCAAAATGCATATCAACTTCGAAATAACCCCATATAAACAATGGTTAAGAACATTATAAGCATCGATAATAATGACCAAATGTCCTAGCCACATGGCTAATGAAACGATGGGGGGGGGGGGGTCCAAGCACACCAATATGCCACATCAAACATGTAAACTCAAAGACAAAAACCAAACAAGAAAACAAGACTATTTTTGGTTTTTTCAAAAACAAAATATTTTTGTATTTTTCAAATAAGACTCAAACAAGTGAAAAATAAAATACAAAGAGATAAATATGTCATAACACTAGAAAATTATAAATCATGATGCAAGGGCTAGTGTATGACAAAACATGCAAGCTATTATCCATAAGAAATAGCAAGAGATGAATCATGTGCATGCATGTGAGAATCAACCAACGAAACATTTAGCATCTCCAAAACATATTTCCTAACCCAAATAGGTGTATACCAAACAAAACGGTTTTTGGGAACCGATGGGACACTACGTTTAAACTTCCTAGGGTCTTTTCTAAGATCAAAACAAAAACTCCTAAGGTGACCTTTCCTACCACAATACGAACATGTGAAAACATGAAGAGGAACGGGATCTTTAGGGTTGACCTTTTCTAATACCCTCGGATGTGGTTGACGCTCAAAAGAAAACTATAGTTTTGTCTTTCATTCGAACCACTAGAACAAGATAAGCCGCTACCATCACTACTCGAGTCATTTAAATAATTTGTTAACTTCAAAACTTTCGACTCAAGCAAATGATTAGACTCTTCAAACTTTCGAGACTCCTTCTTTAAATTTTCAATTACCCCTAGAAGATTATCTCGCTCCCCCTCAATATGAGTAAACTTATCCCTAAGAGCCTTTTCTCGTGCCACAAAATCATTAATCAAATTATTTTCCTCAATGACACAAACCCTAAAATTTCTCAAATCCTCTAACTCTTTTTCTAAAACGAGGACTCTATCATGACTCTCCTTTTTGCCCAATTTTAACATATTAAAATCTTTAAATAAGGAACTAAACTTCTCGTAACAAATATCTCTTTGAATTTGAAACATTTGCATATATTCAATCCTATTTTTGAAACCGGAATTTTCTTTATCCAAAACTTCAATACGTTTTGCAAACTTTAAATTGAAACGATGTAAATCGTCAAAGCTTAGAGAATCCATCGAGAGAAAAAAACATAGGAGAGATAAATAAACACACGGGATCACAAAGTAAATAAATTATGTTTTCTAGCTCTAATACCAATTTGTGGAAACAGGGTGGCCCTTGTGTATGTGTTTCAAATCAAACCAATTTTTACTAAAAAATTATCCAGCTTTTAATGTGCACCAAACCAAGTTGTGAAAACCCAATTCTTACTTTAAACCAATTTTATCTTGATTAATCCTAAACATGCATCTGGTGATTAAAGCAAGTAAAGTAAAGTAAAGAATACTCACAATGCTGGATGTATGAGGAAAAAACCCAAAACGGGAAAACAACCTCAGAGGGCCCAAGCCAGACAATCACTATGGACAAAGGTTTTAAAAAAGAGAGATTAGCCTTACTCAATGACTCGATTCCGATGGGTCTTTACGCTCTTTCTGATCTTCTATCGTTCTTCAATAGTGCCCACACAGAAATTCCTTCTTCCACGATACCTATCCACAACACACGCGTCCACGTATGTCTCGGTGTCCACCGAATGGCTTTGATTCTTCTACGATGTCGAACAAGAAGACCTTCTCTTTTCTTCACCTCAAAACCCTGATGTTCAATGGTAGAACAAACCTTCTTGGTGTAGAAAGATCACATAAACATATAACAATGATATCTCGGATCTTTGCAAACTCTAAGGATGTGTTTAATCTTTTTAAACCTTAGAAAACATGTGCAAACACGTACTGGAACGTATACTATTTTTTCTAAAAAGCACACACCTTTAATTCTGACGAAAACACGCTTTAAATAATATTTAAATGCCGTCTCAAAAATCGTGTCGTTCGAACGACATAGGGTTGTCATTCGCGCAACATACCCATCTCGTTTGAATGAGACTGGTTGTCGTTTGAACGAGCCCGCATGTCAGTTTGACTTTTTGACTTTTTGATTAAAACGTCTCTTCCAAAAGAGATCCAAATAAGTCAAACTCCTTTTCGAGCTTATCAGAATAAAACGTAGTGTAAACCATTTAAAATACTTTTTTAAACATTTTAAAATATTTTTCTTTATAAAAATATATCCTTATCTTTTATAAAAATAATTCCGAGCACCATAAATTACGCGCATTCATACCTGAGTGGTCTCGGAATGCAATTAACTTTGAAGACGATTAAACTTGCACCAATTAAACTTCGGCATGATTAATTCTTTGAATCTTTGCCGCAACGTCGTCAATTTTCTTCAATACTTCATAGACCAAGTGGGATCGTGACAAAATAAAATCTCCCTATGACATATTACAAACATAGTTTTGTTCACGGAATTAAATCAAAACAATACAGGGACTCAATTGAAAATTTATGACCTTACAAATCTCCCCCTTTGACTATTTCGGGACAAAACTAAACCAGTGAAATGCCTAAGACGGGCCGTCAAGCCGTATGACGCCTAAATCCTATCCCATAAACCCAAAATAAAAAATTATAGGACACGGACTAAAATATGTAGCACCGGCAAGCATGAACTGTCTCAACGTGATGTAGACTTGAAATATCGAAACTCCTACACACATGAAACAGACAAACAAATACCAAGTGAAGTATGGAGGAACAAATGAAACCAATATATTTATCCAAATGATACCAAACAACAATAAATACTAATATTAATAATATCTGAAAAATATTTTTTAAACAATTGAACAACAATGTGATACCAAATTTAAACTACCAATTTGTAATACCAACCTGTAAAATATGCAATCAATAACATGATCAAAACTCAAATCTCCCCCTACATTACATACATCTCTCCCCCTTTGTCTCGAATAGACAATCCGGTGAAAAGATAAACCAATCAAAGTATCTAGCATGAGAATATACTAATTTGATATCATTTTGAAGTCGCTAGATAATGATGAAACAACCAGCTAAAAATGATCAAAAAATGACAAATTTGTAGCTAGTTAACCAATGAATCACACAAAGAATATAGCAATTTAATCAGGTGTGATAAACGAAATCATATGCAAAAATACCAATTTTGAAGACAATAGAACCTGCATATAAACCAGTCAGTCAAGAAAACTTCCAACAGTACCAAAAAATCTATCAAAATAAACTAGTGAACTGTAAACCAATCAGAAGCAAGAATTTAGGTTGTCGTTCAAATGAGCCAGGGACGTCCTTCAAACGAAATGAGGACGTCGCTCGAATTAAGTACAGATGTCGTTCGCGCGACATGGAGATGTCGTTTGAACGAATTCTCGCGACCTGCCAAAATTTTCGCAGATTCCCAGAAATATTATATATTATTGCCCAGTGAAAAAATTTCCTGAAAAAAATATCATGAAGGGCCTAATAGTAGCACAACAGTGTTAAAACAGTAAGCTTTTTGCAAAAACGCATAAAAATTAAAAATGCGAGTTACATGCAAACATAGTACAGATGTGCTCAAGCATGGATCTGCAATGTATGGGCGTGAAACTGCAACAAATGAGTCACAATTCCAACACATCGAAACGATCAAGAAGCTCTAATTAATAGCGATAAATCATCAAACTTTATCATAGCCATATGATAATTAAAGAGTCAACTAAATGAACTAAACATACTACTTGCACACAAATCCAGAATTTTGACGATTCTACAAATAATAGCGTCAAATTACAATATTTCAACACTAGGATTAGTTGTGCAAGCCCGTTTAAATTTTCTCCAACCAAACTCCCTCATAAACATACTTTTTCAAGTTCTTTTGAGGTTTCTAGAATTCTCAACTTAGAGAAAATCTTATTGGCCCTTTTTCATATTGCTTTTTCTTTTGGGCTCTTTTAAATGGTGGCTTTCACGATGAGTTAATTTTGAACTCTCGCAGCCCTTTCCCGTGAACCACTCATCATTTTTTTCCAATTAGGTACCAATTCAAATCCTCACGGTAAAAGATTCTTACTTGCACACTTCTCCTTAAGTCTACTTACGCATAGATGACAAGATTGAGATAAGAACGCCTCATCAAAATTCAAATATGCAAGAGAAGTCAAACATCCATATAAACTCGTGCATGTGTACAATGTTGTCATATCTACAAAGTCGAATCAAAATGCATATCAACTTCGAAACAACCCCATATAAAAAATGGTTAGGATCATTATAAGCATCGATAATAATGACCAAATGTCCTAGCCACATGGCTAATGAAACGATGGGGGGGGGGGGGTCCAAGCACACCAATATGCCACATCAAACATGTAACCTAAAAGACAAAAACCAAACAAGAAAACAAGACTATTTTTGGTTTTTCCAAAAACAAAATATTTTTGTATTTTTCAAATAAGACTCAAAGAAGTGAAAAATAAAATACAAAGAGATAAACATGTCATAACACTAGCAAATTATAAATCATGATGCAAGGGCTAGCGTATGACAAAACATGCAAGCTACTATCCATAAGAAATAGCAAGAGATGAATCATGTGCATGCATGTGACAATCAACCAACGAAACATTTAGCATCTCCAAAACATATTTCCTAACCCAAATAGGCTTATACCTAACAAAACGGTTTTTGAGAACTGATGGGACACTACGTTTAAACTTCCTAGGGTCTTTTCTAAGATCAAAATAAAAACTCCTAAGGTGACATTTCCTACCACAATGCGAACATCTGAAAACACGATGAGGAACGGGACCTTTAGGTTGACCTTTTCTAATACCCTCGGATGTGGTTGATGCTCTAAAGCAAACTATGGTTTTGTCTTTCATTCAAACCACTAGAACAAGATAAGCCGCTACCATCACTACTCGAGTCATTTAAATAATTTTTTAACTTCAAAACTTTCGACTCAAGCAAACGATTAGACTCTTCAAACTTTCGAGACTCCTTCTTTAAATTTTCAATTACCCCTAGAAGATTATCTCGCTCCCCCTCAATATGAGCAAACTTATCCCTAAGAGCCTTTTCTCGTGCCACAAAATCATTAATCAGATTATTTTCCTCAACGAAACAAACCCTAAAATTTCTCAAATCCTCTAACTCTTTTTCTAAAATGAGGACTCTATCATCACTCTCCTTTTTGCCCAATTTTAACATATTAAAATCTTTAAATAAGGAACTAAACTTCTCGCAACAAATATCTCTTTGAATTTGAAACATTTGCATATATTCAATCCTATTTTTGAAATCGGAATTTTCTTTATCCAAAACTTCAATACGTTTTGCAAACTTTAAATTCAAACGATGTAAATCATCAAAGCTTAGAGAATCCATCTAGAGAAAACAAACATTGGAGAGATAAACAAACACACATGATCAAAAAGTAAATAAATTATGTTTTCTAGCTCTGATACCAATTTGTGGAAACGGGGTGGCCCTTGTGTGTGTGTTTCAAATCAAACCAATTTTTACTAAAAAAATTATCCAACTTTTAATGTGCACCAAACCAAGTTGTGAAAACCCAATTCTTACTTTAAACCAATTTTATCTTGATTAATCCTAAACATGCATCTGGTGATTAAAGCAAGTAAAGTAAAGTAAAGAATACTCACAACGCCGGATGTATGAGGAAAAAACCCAAAACGGGAAAACAACCTCAGAGGGCCCAAGCCAAACAATCACTTTGAACAAAGGTTTTAAAAAAGACAGATTAGCCTTACTCAATGACTCGATCCCGACGGGTCTTTACGCTCTTTCTGATCTTCTATCGTTCTTCAATAGTGCCCATGCATAAATTCCGTCTTCCACGATACCTATCCACAACACACGCATCCACGTATGTCCCGGTGTCCACCGAATGGCTTTGATTCTTCTACGATGTCGAACAAGAAGTCCTTCTCTTTTCTTCACCTCAAAACCCTGATGTTCACTGGTAGAACAAACCTTTTTGGTGTAGAAAGATCACATAAACATATAACAATTATATCTCGGATCTTTGCAAACTCTAAGGATGTGTTTAATCTTTTTAAACCTTAGAAAACATGTGCAAACACGTACTGGAACGTATACTATTTTTTCTAAAAAGCACACACCTTTAATTCTGACGAAAACACGCTTTAAATAATATTTAAACTCCGCCTAAAAAATCGTGTCGTTCGAACGACATAAGGCTGTCATTCGCGCGACATACCCATCTCGTTTGAATGAGACTGGTTGTCGTTTGAACGAGCCCGCATGTCAGTTTGACTTTTTGATTAAAACGTCTCTTCCAAAAGAGATCCAAATAAGTCAAACTCCTTTTCGAGCTTATCAGAATAAAACGTAGTGTAAATCATTTAAAACACTTTTAAAAACATTTTAAAATATTTTTCTTTATAAAAATATATCCTTATCTTTTATAAAAATAATTTCGAGCACCATAAATTATACGCATTCATACCTGAGTGATCTCGGAATGAAATTAACTTTGAAGATGATTAAACTTGCACCAATTAAACTTTGGCATGATTAATTCTTTGAAGCTTTGCCGCAACGTCTTCAATTTTCTTCAATACTTCATAGACCAAGTGGGATCGTGACAAAATAAAATCTCCCTATAACATATTACAAACACAGTTTTGTTCACGAAATTAAATCAAAACAATACAGGGACTCAATTGGAAATTTATGTCCTTACAAGTTGCTCTATGAGAAAAGCGGGTATCAATTTTGATCAACTTCTTGGCCACACCAGGATGGATAACAATAGAGGATGACCCTGCAATAGCCAAATCCTCCTAAATCTTCTCGACCAACTCTTGGTCGGCAAAACTCTTCTCAACCTAATTCTCAGACAGACCTTTCCTTAACCTCTTAAATTGAGGTACAACAGTATTAATCTCCCCAACAGTGATGACTTGGGGAACTTTTTCAACAACTTTAGGGGTTTTCTCTGGCTTCTTAGCATCAACAGCCTTGCTAGTCTTCTCTACAGCTCTCTTGGCAATTGAAGACAAAGCTCCAGTCATCAAATCAGGGATTTTCCTCTTTCCCATACTAGAAAATGGAGTAGTGGGAACAGTAGATATATCCAATGACTTAAAAGAGGACGAAGTCCCAAAGCCCTTCTCAGCACCAACAAATTCCTTAGCCGAAGAAGTAGGAACTGGTTCCTCTTCAAAATTTACGGGGGCTAAAGCTACAGCAGGTGGGGGCCTAGCAACAGAGGAGGTAATTGAACTCCTATACTTGTGTGTTCCTCGCCAATACTCTAATGAAGGTTCCATGGGAATTTCAATTCACTGATATTAACGTCCTCTTCTTTGGGACACTTATTCTTTCTCTCAACTGTGTAAAACATGACAAGAAAATACTAATCAACATATCATCAAATAGTTGGTTAGCAAATAGAGATATACAATAATTAAATTCAACGACCTATGTTATATCCTATTTGGGGGCACCTGGGTCCATCATACACTTCTCCTATTTGAAGAGGGGCATGTTGCTAATTTTTTGCAATAAATCCATAATCAAAATAATCTTTGTTGGAGTCTGGTAAATTGACAACTAGGGATGTATTGGCAAACCTAGTTTTCATGTAGTAAGTGCTATCACTGGTAACCCATTAACAAAACATCAGTTCACGGATGAAAATGTGGTTTTCATGTATTTGGTTAAGCCTATGAATCCCATTTACCACTCTCCAGGTGTTGGGGGCTACTCTAGTTGGAACGACATCAAAGTATTAACAAACACTAGACATAAACGATTGGGGGGGGGGGGAAGTGAAACCGCATTTAGCAATGAATAAAGAGGGAATCCAGTGACCTTCTGGCAGAGATAACACTCCAATAGGAGGTACATGAATTCGTAAATTCGGCCTAACTTCTTAATCGGACATCCGTTTGATGCACCGTTTATTGTGTCCCAAACCTAACTAATATATCTGCAACTATCTAGTTTTCACCTTGAGTTAATTTTTACATTATAAGGGTCAAAACTAGTCTCCAACAGAAACATTTCTACCGAAAATAACAAATTTTTGTGTTTGTAAATAATTCAACATTTCATGATTTATGAAAGTAGGATTAAACTAAACATAATCACTTAAGATTAGATATACTAATAAAACATTATTCATATCACATATGTTAAGCATGATTTAAATATAATTTATCATAATTATATCCGTGTTGTCACAACTTCCCCCCCCCCCTAGAAAATTTCGTCCCCGAAATTTAATATGAAGGTCACTTACCAAACAAATGGGCATGCTGTTTCTTCATGCTATACTCCATTTACCAAGTTGCTTCTTTAATTCCATGGCTCATCCACATGACTTTAACTAAGGGAATAACTTTATTCCTCAATACTTGCTCCTTACGATCAATAATTTCCACTGGTTCCTCAATGTACGACAAGTTTTCCTTCAGTTCAATAGGTTGAGTTTTCAATTGATGAGATGGATCTGCCAAATACTTACGAAGCATCAATACGTGAAACACATCATGTAAACGAGATAATTCTGGAGGTAATGCTAATCTATATGCAAGGGTCCCAATTCTTTCCAACACTTCATATGGTCCAATGTATCTTGGACTTAGTTTTCCCTTTTTCCCAAATCTCATGACACCTTTCCATGGTGAAATACACAGGAATACAAAATCTCCCTTCTGAAATTCCAATGGACACTTCCTTTTATTTGCATAAAATTTATGCCTGCTTTGCGCTATCTTTATCCGTTCCCGAACCATTTTAATCTTTTTTGTTGTCATATCTATCAATACAGGACCCAAAATTTTCATTTCACCTACTTCATCCCAACACAAAGGCGTTCTACATCTCCTCCCATATCAAGATTTATAAGGAGCCATACCAATGGTGGACTGATAACTATTATTATATGAGAATTCCATCAATGGAAGATGATCATCCCAATTACCTTTGAAGTAAAATACACAAGCTCGTAACATGTCTTCTAATATTTGAATCGTCCTTTCTGACTGCCCATCGATTTGTGGATGAAATGCAGTACTGAACTTCAAACTTGTGCCCATGGAATTCTGTAAACCTAGCCAAAACGTATAAGTGAACGTTGGATATCTATCTGATATAATTGACACTGGTGCCCCATGTAAATGGATAATCTCACCAACGTACAATCGTGCATACTTATCAACAGTGTAGGTGGTCTTAACTCGAAGAAAATGAGCTGAATTCGTCAATCGGTGTACAATTAACCAAATAAAATCATGACCCTTTGGTGACCGGGGTAATCCTGTAACCAAGTCCATCGTTATATGTTCCCACTTCCATTCTGGAATTGGCAATGACTGCAATAATCCCGTCGGCTTCTGATGCTCTGCCTTTACTTGCTGACATACTAAACATTTAGCTACAAATTCTGCAATCTCACGTTTCATATTGTTCCACCAATAATACTCTTTCAAATCTCTGTACATTTTGGTACTTCCCGAATGCATAGAATAATCAGAAATATGTTCCTCTTCTAATATATCCTTCTTTAAGCATGGATCATTTGGGACACAAATTCTATTTTTATAGCACAACGATTCATCATTATTAATCTCAAAGTCACTCTCTTTACCATCCTGAACTTCTTGTTTCTTCTTCTCAAGGAATGGATCATTGATCTGCAAATTTTATATGCGTTCTGCCAATAAAGGTCTCACTGTGACATGTGCTTTTAAGCCTCCCCTTTTTGAAAACTTTAATTCAATACCCATCGATACTAAGTCAAGAATATTTCCCACACATGCACACTCTATGCAACCTAGAATCCCTGATGATTTTCGACTCAAAGCATCTGCTACTACATTGGCCTTCCTAGGATGATGATGAATAGTATAATCATAGTCTTTAATCAGCTCTATCCAACGCCTCTGCCTCAAATTCAGTTCTTTTTGTGTAAATAAGTATTTCAGACTTTGATGATCCGTATATATCTCACAAGTTTCTCCATACAAGTAATGTCTCCATAACTTCAAAGCAAAAATAATAGCTGCTAGTTCTAAATCATGCATAGGGTAGTTTATTTCATGTGTCTTTAATTGTCTAGAAGCATATGATATTACCTTCCCATTCTGCAAAAGAACACATCCTAACCCCTGAAATGAAGCATCTGTATAGATTACGAAAGACTCATTCCCACACGAAATAGTAAGTATAGGAGCTAAAACCAAGCGCTTCTTTAAATCTTTAAAACTCCTTTCGTATTCTTCATCCCACACAAACTTCTCTTCTTTATGAGTCAACTTTGTCAATGGTAATGCTATTAATAAAAATCCTTTAATAAATCTGCGATAGTAACCTGCCAATCCTAGGAAACTCCTAATTTTTGTCACATTCTTAGGACTCTCCCATTAAACAATTTCTTCCACCTTCTTTGGATCAACATATATCCCATTTCCTGCGATAACATGCCCTAAAAACACAATTTCATTCAACCAAAACTAACACTTGTTTAATTTATCAAATAATTTCTTCTCTCTTAAAATCTTCAATACAAGTCTCAAATGTTTCTCGTGCTCCTCTATGCTACGCGAGTAAATCAACACATCGTCTATGAATGCAATCACAAATGAATCAATGAAAGGGTGGAATACCCGGTTCATCAGATCCATAAAAACTATTGGAGCATTAGTTAATCCAAATGGCATCACTAAAAACTCATAGTTCCAATATCGAGTCCGAAAAGCTATTTTGGAAATATCACTACCCTTTACCTT
This sequence comes from Sambucus nigra, assembly GCA_949130495.1. Lineage (NCBI taxonomy): Eukaryota > Viridiplantae > Streptophyta > Magnoliopsida > Dipsacales > Adoxaceae > Sambucus > Sambucus nigra. The sequence continues at coordinate 404,397,497 of OX422216.1, read as the reverse complement.
CAATTGGTGATAACCCAATCTCAAATCAATCTTCAAAAATACTGTGGCCCCTTGTAATTGATCAAACAAAAATTCGATTCGGGATAGAGGGTACTTATTTCTAATGGTCACCTTATTCAACTGTCGATAATGAATACATAATCGCATTGTCCCATTTTTCTTTTACACAAATAATACTGGAGCTCCCCATAGAGTAAAACTAGGTTGAATGAAACCTCTGTTTATCAGATCTTGTAATTGCACTTTCAATTCTTTCAACTCTGTTGGTGCCATTCTATATGGATCAAGGGAAATTGGAACAGTATCTGGAATTAATTCAATGGAAAACTCTACTTCCCTATCGGGTGGCAATCCTGGCAATTCCCCTACGAAGACATCAGAAAATTCTCTAACTACTGGTATATATTCAACTTTAAGTGGCTCCTTACTAACATCAACAACATAAGATAAATACCCTGTACAACTTTTACTCGATAACTTTCTGCTCTTAATTGCTGAGATAAGACAATTAGGAACAACATTCCTTTATCCTATCAACTGGAACTTAGGTTCACCTAGCGGATGAAACGTAACTTCTTTTTTAAAAAAATCTATGGAAGTATGATACAATGATAACCAATCCATCCCCAATATAATATCAAAATCCTGAATGGACAACGGTATCAAGTCAAAATAGAAATCTCACTCACCTATTCATAAAACACAATCTTTATAAACATGCTCAACTATAATTACACTTTCCATTGGGGTAGAAATATATAAGTCACAATTAAGAAATGAACATGGTCTACCCAAATATGAAACAATATGTAATTCTACGAATGAATGCGTAGATCGAGGATCAATGAGTGCATATAAATCTTTATTTGCAATAGAAAGTTTACTTGTAACCACTTCTGGTGTAGCATGGCATCTTGCAACGTCATCACAAACACTCTTCCTCCTGCCTTCGATCCACTTTCTTGTCTTGTACCTCTTCCCCTGGTTGTACTGCCTGGAGATGATCGCTTGCTAGGCCCCACACTACTAACTGAAACTTCTCTTGATAACATAGGATAATTCTTTTTCAGATGACCCTTATGGTGACAGTTAAAACATTACATATTCAGTAAATTTGGGCAATTTCTCTTTATATGACCTGATGTCCCACAAAAGAAACAAGCAATTGGATTCCCTTGTGTCGAAACTGCTGAACCTCTTCCACTACTAGCTCCATCCCTTTGAGAACTACTTCCCATACCTTCACCATGCTAAAATTTTTGCCCTCCAAGCCTTGAATATTCTGTATCACTGCCTTTTTGATAACTCGGGTCGAATCTGCTTCTTTTTACGCCTCGTTCTCGATTACCTCTTTCTTCATTCATGTCCTTTTCTACTAGCATGGCCTTGTTCACCAAGGCTGAATAGTTAACAGTCTCTAAAGTCGATAATCGTGATTTAATAACTAACTCTAGTCCATCGAGAAATCAGCTACACGTGTCTTCCTCGTTCTGTATAAACCTTGAAGCAAACCGAGACAAGGCTGTAAGTTTAACTTCGTATTCTCTAACTGTCATGCTCCCTTGATTCAACATGAAATATTCCTTTTCCTTTTATTTTCGATACATTGGGGGAAAATACTTATCATACAAATCTTTGATAAAATCATCCCATGAGATCACATTCCAACCTCCTGGAGTAATCAACAAATGTTTTATGGCATCCCACCAATATTTAGCTTCTCCTTTCAACATATACGTCTCCAAGGTCACTCATTGATTTTTAGGCATTCTCATTACCCAAAAAATAATTTCAATCTCTTTAACCCATGCTTCTGCCTCTGCTGGATCAACTACTCCTTCAAATGAGGGTGGATTCATTTTAATAAATTTATCATGTCAAGTACTCCTTTCTTCCCGGTGTATCACCTCCTCAGCCCTAGCCAATGCTTGTGCCTCTAGTTGCCTGGCTTGTTGTTCTTCCATCTTAGCTATAAACCTAGCTTGCTGCTCCACCATTAGAGTCATAACACGTGCCATTTGTTGCATGTCTATCAATTATTCTGGCTCGGGTTCTACATTTCTATAAATACGTTGCTCAACCTCCGCTTCTGCTGCCATATTTGAAGCCTCGTCTTCTATTCTCACATTAACATTCCCTCCTTCCATTCTTTTATATCTTAAATGAATTAAAGATATAAAAACATACATATATACATATCTTTCCTAATATAATCATTAGTATCAGACAAAATATATTTCTAACATTCACTACCAAATCTATACTCTTCTAACTCCAGAACCTTTAAAACCTAGGCTCTGATACCAAAAGCCGACACACCCCAATTCAATTACTTATAATTAAGTTTGAAAGTCAAAGTGAGTCAATCCATAATTAATTTAATCAAACCATAAACACGAGTCTTAACTATAGAGCCATCAGTGTACTTCCATATAACTAAAAACGTTTTACAACATTAAAGTATTCATACTTATACAAACTTGCTTGAAGGATAAGTTAACTTAATTACATCATTTACATTTAAATAAAATCTTTGATTCTCCCGTTCCTGGCTAACCCAACCCGACTTCCTAGATTTGACAATGACCACGCATTACCTGAAAAACATAAATATTGGAACCGTGAGCAACACAGCTCAGTGAATGCATCACTACTACACTATCGCATAAGATTAAATACAATAAATAATATCCCTGTGATAATAGATATATATTTATCCGGCTCATTAAAAAATAATGACCACATTTCCTGCTCATTCATAAGAATGACCAACTTTTCGAATCAAGATTCACATATCATGTCTAAATAGACAATTCTCCCCCATTTCGGGTCGGGGAGTAACCTCCCATTTTGGTAAACCAAAATAAATGTTTTAATATTCATTATATTCTGATCATATTCGTAACAGTATACAAATAAATCATTCCACTGAGTACACTCACCTTGGTTGACAACTATGTATTCATGTTTCCTTCGGGTGGAGCTGAACTGGGTTGATTAGACCTTACACCTGTCAATCCAAATAAATCAGTACTGAATCTCAATCATAAGTATTATCTTAACATAATTATGTAACTTTCAATGACTATACAACAACAATATAATTCCACTTAAGTCACATTCCATGAAACATGATTAAAGACCAAATAATGGTATACTTGTTGATGAAGTTATGAACATTCAATCGTAGGAAATACCTCAGAAGGAATTTATAACTAAAACCAAGTAAATATGAAAGCATACTTCTCAATGTATACACACATGAAACAAAATACCCTTTGGAAGGAGGAGATAAAAACATTCCTTCATGGGGTATCCTGTATGGCCTCAAATTCTTGTCCTCTATACTTAACCATCCTATATTCCTAAATTGTATAAATACAGGTATCCAACCTTATCAATATGAAAACATATATGAAAATAATTTCCTGTAAAAGTGACGGTGTAGTTTTTCAAGATTCTTAGATCAAGTTATGACCATTTCTTTACAACACACAAAATCTTCTCTACAAGATCCTCTATTGTTGTTTCAACTTCCAAGAATTTTCATAATTTTTCTACATCCGAAATTTCCATGATTTTTCACCCATTTTCAATACATATACTAAATAATACAAAATTAAAGTTTCATAATTTTTTGACTTCATTTTCTATGTCAAAAGCTTGGCCAAACTCAGGGCATACCGAAATAAAATATACAAACAACAACTATATACCAACTTGCAACCATCACTAAGACCTAACTATAAGGAGTTAAATTCTAATGTTTGGATATGATATGAATACATGAGTGTAATTTCATATCCACTTGGAATTTATAAATTCGAGTAAGCACACAAAAAGATATGCAAGTTTGAATATAAGGGGTTTCAATACAAAGCAATATGGCCCATAAACACCACTTTTTCTCACATATGAACCAATACATATTATCATAAAGGAGGATGGAATTTTAATAATAAATTCACGATTTCTATACTTTGAAATAAGTATAATACAAGATTAAAGCAATATTAACAACATAATTATACCTTGGAAACACTTTAAGGATTTTCTTGGAGTTTTCCTAGCTTTTCTTGTAATCTTTTCTTCCTTAACTTCTACTTTCTCTTTCTTCAAGCAAAACACTCTTCAAACTGAACATAGGGTTTAATTTTCTGAATAAATAGGTTAGAGGGTGAGTTTTAAGTTGTCCAAGGCTCCCTCCCATGCCAACCAATCAAATTAAACTATTTGGTTTACTAAAAGACAATTTACCACTTAAAGGGAATGGACAGATTTTCCCCTTGTTCGTAAATCCGGCCTAACTTCTTACTCGGACATACGTTTGATTCACCGTTTGTCGTGTCGCAAACCTAACTCATATATCTACAACTATCTAGTTTTCACCTTGAGTCAATTATTACATTATAAGGGTCAAAACTAGTCTCCAACAGAAATATTTTTACCGAAAATAACAAAATTTTGTGTTTGTAAATAATTCGACATTTCATGATTTATGAAAGTAGGACTAAACTAAAAATAATCACTTAACATTAGATATACTGATAACACATTATTCATATCACATAAGTTAATCATGATTTAAATATAATTTATCATAATTATATCTGGGTTGTCACATGCTGGATCCGCTCCATTTTCTGTTTTCAACAAGGAAGGAGACAGAACTGCGATACTTAGTAGTGTATAAGTTTGTAACCTCGTCTGGGTCATTCTATAATACCTTAATTATAACAGTGCTGAAAAAGGATTTTTTCTGAAAAGGTTTTTTCCTCATAACTTGTGTTGTGGTTTGTTGTGTTTGATTTGGATTCAATATCTTTCATGTTTAGTTTCATCTAAATAATCAATATAAAATTAGATTAAATTAAATTTGGCATGTTTGTGCCCTGAACTACGATTTCTCCATTTGACCATATAACTTGGCCATTCTAGACATTTTTTAATAAATAACATATCATAAACACTATGCGGATGACTAAGATGGACCTATAAAAAATACTTTTCCTAGGACCATGCTCTGATACCAACTTTGACACCCCGTATATTTTTAATAATTAGGTTGATCAAATATATTTATTAAAATTATATAGGTTGTTAAAACAATTATATATCATCCTCAACATGAAACATGAATCAACAAATAAGGTTAAATCAAAGTAAAGAACGATATGACAAATCATTAAATGATCATATAATATGGATACAATCAATTACCACCACTAAGTAAAGTAAATATTTTGTGAACATGGCTAATACATGCCAAATCTTCCAAAATCATATTGTTTTCCGAAACTGGGTACAAATGCTAAGAATAAAGACAAACTTCGCATCCTTAAACATGTTCAATACATACATCTCCAAATCTCGGTGGTGATTGGAATGGAAGACTGCTTGCTCGAGTGGGAAACTAAATTGGTTACACTAGAGCACCTGAAACAACGCGATGGGTCAGGCCCATTGTAATAAGAAAATAATTACACAATCAAGTAGTAAAACTATCAATTATGAGTATAAATAATAAATCTACAGTTATTAAATTGACCGTCATCTCCACCCTTTACCTGCGAAATTTTCTCTAAATTATGTATCAACAAAATTAATTAAAATCCTACTAGTTTGCATATAAGAAGAGACAATTAGTAATATAATGTCCATAATATCATAAATGTAATCTATCCCAAACAACCATTCCATAAAACATATATATATAGTCAGGGTCTCCAACATACCTCCAAGCAAGATACCTATGAACATACCCTTTTTTTTAAATAGCAAAAAAAATATTTTGAGTTGATATTTTTTATATGTGTTCATAATATTTTAGGGTGGCCATGTAAAAATATTAAGTTCAAAATATTGCGTTTTTTATTTATGAAAAAATAGGCAAAAAACCGACAGTTTTAAAGGGTTAAAAATATCACTTTTTTTTACCACTTCTTAAAAAATAACAAAAAATATTATTTTCAGTTAATTTTTTTTACATGGGCACACTGAAATATCATGAACCCATATAAAAAATACCGTCTCAATTTGTTTTTTACTATTTTAAAAAATGAGTATGTTCATAGGTATGTTGCTAGGAGATATGTTAGAAAGCGTAACTCTCTCTCTCTCTCTCTCTCTCTCTCTCTCTCTCTCTCTCTCTCTCTCTCTCTCTATATATATATATATATATATATATATATATATATATATATGTGTGTGTGTGTGTGTGTGTGTGTGTGTGTGTGTGTGTGTAATATAATAGGACGATATTTGAAAATGTATACATTTTAATGGTTTGGATTAGTGCTACCTCAGTAGACATTTTTCCAAAATGAAAGGTTGAGATGGATTCTTATAACTTTAATTCAAAATTTAAATTTTAAGTTCACTTTTTCATTTCCCCCTTAAACTTTGATTTTCCCATTACTTCTCCCCTTTCTCTTCCCTTACGCTTCTCACAAACTCTCCCCTTCCCATACTATAACTGATAGTCTCTCTCCTCACCTCACTCCCTCTCATCCTCTCATGCTTTTCACAAAGGTTCAGGAGCAGAACTCTTTAACGCCCCTACCACCATTGATGAAGGAAAATGAACTTTTTGTAATGTATTTGTTTTGAACCCTTTATTTTTTGTTCTTCTTTGTTTATCTCTCTACTCTTATTGAAAGTTGTTTTTTCATTTTGTTTTTGCAGATATTGAGAGGGTTTATTTCGTTACTCCTAATTAAGGTAGTAGCTTCCCACTATCCGATTACTTCTCATTCTTTGTATTATTAGTTGTTGCAGGGATTTAGAATATTTAGGGGCTTCCAAACCCAGGGTTTTCAAGATAATTTGTATTTTTATATTGTTTATAGATAGATAGTATTTTGATTTTTTTTAATTTTTGTTCTCTCACTAAGAAAGCGAAGATGCTTTCAGTCAACCTACTGTTTTACATGATCTTTGGCCAGTTGTAAGGCTACACAATTTAAATTGGGTTGATGTTTTTACAGCATTTATACATATTGTGATTCGGTGATATTTTAGGGCTTAACTTTGGATTTTTGGTTTAGGTTTTATTCTTTTTACTTTTCCTAGAAAGTTTAGAAGTTTGTAATTTAATTGTCGGGGTTTGATATGAATTTGTGTTTATTTTGGTTTCTCAGGTAATAACATGGTCTCCTTTTTCCTTCCTTTTTTGTTTGTGTGTAGGTACACTCTCAAATGTACCCTTTGTCCGTACTCTATTCTAATTTTCTCTATTTTGTACATAAAATAATTTTTAGTTTGATTTTAAAATGAGCTTTGGGAGGGGGGGGATATTTTTTTTAGCTCGAGATAGTGTTTTTTTGTGTGATTTGATTTGGTATTCGTAGTAAAGATAAGATCTTTGTGTGATTTGATTTGATTTGATTTGGTATTTGCAGATAAAACAAGTTTTTTTTAGCTTTTGGGGGGTTTGATATATGTATTTTTCACATATCCACATAAATTTTTGACCGGAAACAAGTGGACAAGCTACTCAAAAAGTTCCAGGATGCCCACGAGGAATCAAGAGTTGTAACAAAGGTATTTGGTTCGGGTAAGGTTTTTTCTTCAATTTTTTACCTATTCAAATTCTTCAGTTTTAGTTGTGGCGTTAAGATGCGTTGCTTCAGTAATATAGTTGAGTTGTCACACTTTTTTACATATTCTAATGTTTGTTGAGCTGTCACAGTTAAATCTCCTGGAGTTATAACAATACTTAATGTATTAACTTATTGGTTCCTCTAACTTATTAGTTGCTCTATCTTGATTTAACTTTATTTTTTGTTCTTTTGATAATGTGTAGGTGTTTATTCTTTTATACAACCGTACATTACTGGACATCAATTCATCTTGGTTCGTTTTGACAATATTCAATAATTACTCATGTTTTAATTCATGTGTTAGTCATTCTTTTGATTCAAAGTCTCGCTAATTTATCCTTTGATTTTGTACAAAACCATATTGGTCAAGAAAGGATTTCTAAGGTTTGATACTTTTGTATATACCAGTCATTTTTTGAACATATGACCTAAATGAAACCATTATTATTATTTTCGTTAATTCTCTTCAATTGGATGGCTAATTTTAATTTAGTGCAACTACAATTGAGTTATTGAATGTTTATTAACCAGTTAGATCTTGAAGAATAGTCTCAAGCAAGTTTGGATTATCTGTTATAGTGATCTGATCAAGGCATGAATGCCCTCGAACAAAGTCGTACAGTGATTTCTTATGTTTGTTGTGTTGTCTATTGAATTATATTAGTTTGAATAAATTATTTTGAATTGCATTAGTTTGGATCACATTCACATTTTGTGTGTATATCCTACCCACATAACATTTTGACCGAAAATAAGTGGACAAGCTACTAAAAAAGTTCCAGGATGCCCACGAGGAATCAAGAGCTGTAACTAAGGTACTGTTATCAAAGTGATCAAGCAGTATGCATATCGTCCGTCATTATTATCCATGTTTTTTCTTCGGATATAAGAATCCAAAAAATGTTTAGGATGTAGCTTAAGTAATATTCAGTAATCAATTATCTTAGTAATAAATATAACATTTGCTATTTCTTTTAAAATAGTTTATTTCAGTCTTTTCTTTACATCTGTAGCAAGTATTGTCCATCACTACTTTATGTTTGTGGATTTCTTATCATATGTGAATGAGTATTAAAATAAAGTTGATATATTTGTGTCTATGTGTGTGTTACTGACCATTTGAATTATTAAGCCATGAAGAACAGTGATCAAAGTTATAGATTAGAGTTTAGTGTAAGGTCCATATTTAATACCTATATGTTTATAGTTATATTTATGTAGAAGGGATTAATCCCCTTCTTTGGTGATATAGGTCTACAGTCACTGTCATTTAAGTGTGCATTTGCTTCAATTTTTTGTACTTTCTTGGAATGCCTGATTTCTAAGTTTTAGTTTAAATGTTGAGTTCAACAAAGGAGTCAGCATCATATGATTCAAACAATTGATATTAATTATGAGGTTGTTTAATACTTTTTATATCTTTGATATTTCATATTATGATTTTAAATCTCTATAAGTGAAGGGCCTACTCATTTTACAGAAGTGCTTGGTGTTTGACGGTTGTGTGAAGTACATTGGATGAATTATGAAGAGTATGTAATTACGTATAATCACATTTTTATGATTGTAATTTTGTTTAAAAGAGTGATAAGTTTCATTTGAATGGAATGCTTTATTTGAATGTAATGATTCGATCAATATGTACTCCTCTTATTGTTTGTTGATAAAGTAGAGGAAGAGAATGCTTTATTTGTGTTTTTGGTGTGGTTTTTGTAGATAGTAGGTCTTGAAGTATGACATGTGGAAATGAATATACCAAATTTTGGTTGATTGTATGAAATTAGACTACATTCTTAAGTGATCATTTTTTTTGTAGTGAATATTACACTACTTAAGCTTTAATGTTTAAGTAGGGTATTCTATCTGTTCTATTTCTTTTTTGAAGTCTTATTGTTATAGCTTTTTTTATATTGTTCATTTTGCTTATTATTTGCACTTTGCGTGAGAGATGTACCATCATCATACTTCTTTCAAGGACGTGCTTTAATAGGTTATTATGAATTGAGGTAAATCATACATGCTAACTATTTTAAATATCACATTACTTAGATGGCATAGTACATGTATTTATTTTTCTACAACTTTGCCGTAGTAACACCATTATTCTTACGTTATTTACTACCTCGACATGATATGCCCAATATGGAAACTCCAATTAGCAACAATAATGTTTATGATCCAGGCAAAGTATGTTATAATCAAGAAGTTTCAGGTCAACAACAAGAAATTAAAGATGAAGATCAGGAAGTCCCTTCTCTAACGACACGTGATCGTGTAGCTGAAGATTAGTGAATATTCAAAATTCTCACTATTCATTCCATGATCAAGAATAAAGTGGCATTCTCATAAAAGAAGAGTTCAAAGAAGAAGCATTCAAAGACAACAGTTCAAAAAAGAGTTCTAAGATCAAACTCAAAGGCTCAACATCCCCCCTAAAGTTTAAATGATTAGTTTACTCAATTGGAAAGTCACAGGTATCTCTAAAAGAGGTACTATTAGCAGTTTTATATCCAAAGAAAGGTATGGGAAAAAAAATAATACTACTTTAGTAACAGTTTAAAATTTGAGATATTTTGCTATGCATTAACTATCGGTTCATGATTTTGGTTTTAATTTAGATTATGTTGGTTCATTAACTGTTAGGGCATTTTTTATTTTTAATAATACTTTAGTAACTTTGCTGTTTGATTATTCTTTTCTTTTTAATTTATATTATGGATTGTGTGTTGGAAATTTCATATCTAATTAGATATTTTCAATATGTGAAATTCAACTTTTTTTAGATCTAAAGTTGATATTTTTTTTAACTCTATATTCCAATTTATTAATTTTTTTGCCTATTGTGTGATATTACAATTTTATTTGATGAAAATTTTCTTTTTCCCTATACAAGACAAGGCATGTAAGGAATGGAGGTATTTTCTTTTTTCCCTACATGTACCAATATGTATCCCGTTTTCTAAGGGTGGATAATCTGCTACTTCAATTGCAGATCAATACAGTTCTACCTTTCCTATTGGTTGCGGATGCCTGATCTCAAGGCAAACGGGGTATTGCATGCTTTGAAGGTTTGTAATTATTATTATTTCAACTTTCAACATTATTGTTGAAAATGTGATCTTGGCCTACATTTGTTTTTTAATTGAAAAGATAGGAATAATTAGGTCTAATTTAGGATATATACAATGTTTAAGCAAAATTTGTAAGCAAATTGAATTAAATATACATTGCATGATTCATTTAAACCATTCCATCTCGAGTGCATGCCAAAGATAGTAGCATCATACTGAGTGCTAAAGCTGCAGCTCTACAGAAGAAATGGGACTTAATATTTGCCAACGACTTCATTACGGTCAACTTTTACCCAAGGAAGGTTCTTACAAAGTATGTTCCCAAGTTCCAACTGTTGTGGGCTTTCAAGTTAGTGATGACATGACTAAATTTTGTGGTGATTATACCAGTAACACGAATGAATTTTTAGCTGAAATCAATACCAAAATATAAATTTTACAGATCACTTGAAACAATGATTAATTGTATACTTTCTACGTCCGGAGAAGCTTATTGCACTGCTTCTTATGTCAAGGCAAGCAGGCGATATCAGGGGCGTAGTTAATGAGGTAACCTTGCTTATATCCTGAATGTGTTTGTATGATTCATATTTAGTTTGATTGGTTTAGTATAGTGTAACCTTGCTTATATCCTAAATGTTATGAACCTTGCTTGTATTCTGCACTGATTTTGCATTTTCTATATGTTGGTTATATTAGTTGATTTCAAATTGGAGAAATGTTTCTGAAATTGGAGTGATTTCAAACTAGATGTTATCTTGGTTTCATTGTTTTCTGCAATTGACATACACGAACTCTGCGAAGTTACTGAAGAGGACCTATTTAATGGAGGTTTATGCTCAAATCTGTTTTTTGGAATAATGTTTTTATTGCATACGAATAATAATTAATTTGATTCACCATTATAATCTTTGCAGGCAAAGTGGCTGCATCAGTTGCTGACATTGACTTTTTTAAAAGAAGAGAAAAGGTTGAAGAGATTTTGGGCATTCACCATGGGTAAACGAAGCAGCATCAGCAGGAAACGAAGCACGTTTTAGGTAAACACAACAACAGCTGTGGGACACGCAACATCAATTAAACGCATCAGTAATTTCGCTGAGGAGACACTGAGTTTCCTTGATGATTCTTTGACGTAGGTGGATTACATTGTTTCTATCATTCTTTTTGGCTATACATTTTATTAGGAGACATTCGTAGCGGCCAAGTTTTCATTTATGATGCTCATGACCTATTTTTTTTTTATCACCACTCATTGTATCGGTTGATTAATTGCATGGAGTAGTGCGTTGCCGACTATTCAAGACGAGATCCTTTCGAGGAAGTGCTTGCCTCGGGAGCAACCCTAGATCCAACCATTATTGAAATGGAAATCAGAAGCGCATTTGTTAAGGGTAAACAAAGCTCACGTGGACCGCAAGAATGCACGAAAGCTCACACGCATTGAACATTGTGAGAAGAAAGAGCGAAAGTTGTTTGAAGACCTAAGGACGTTACGATCAGGAGAACCAGTTGATAGAGTTGTTTTATTATGTGGAAATTTTGATATTGTATTATGATTTAGAGATTTTTTAAAGAATATTAAGAGAATTATAGATTGTTAGTACTTGTTTTTTATCATAAGTTCTATGTTTATTAGTTTGTGATCTAGGGTGACGTTGGCTTAAAATTATGGGAGTCCCATTTGAATTTGATTATATGTTCAAGTTTTATGTTAGTATTTGTAATTATAGGCGATGTTTATACAAGGTCCAAGATGGACTATTATTATTATTAATGTTGTTAGGAGTATTTATTTTTTAAAAATGGGATAGTCATATAAAAAAGGAGACTTTGCCTAAAAATTTTAAAATCTTTATATGGTGTTGTATGTATGTATGTGTGTAAACAAGACGTATGGTCCAATCAACGATATACACTTTCAAAAATTTGCGTCGTGCCTTCACGCACGAGCATATTCTAATATGTATATCCACATAATATGATAGCATGATTTTTGAAAACTTTTGAAAATATCTTCATTTTTTGGATGTATGATATTTTCCTCTTTCATTTTCATGCATGAAATGTCATGCTAAAGAGTTTTTTTTTTTTTTTAATAAAAAAGTTTTTGTTTTTGTTTTTTTAAAAGGGAAATAATTATTTTTAAAAAGGAAAATAATTTTAAATAATTTAATTTATATTTTTTACATTTTTTAATTTATATTTATAAAATATTTTTTTTACTTTTTATTTTTTATCACGAGGACAAATTTATCGCCGTGCCCTCAGCACCGCATCAGCTAATATATATATATATATATATATATATATATATATATAATATGATAGTAAAATTTTTAGGGAGCCGCTATTCACACTCCATAAAATCTGGAGGCACTCCACTTTCTATCCTATCTTGTTAAAATGACCATTATATCCTTGCATCCATTCTTTATCTTCAAATTGATGGTTTAATAAATAATAGTTTAAAATAAATGATAATTAAAATTGGTGCCTACTCATCTTTAATTTTAAATGATAGTTCTAATAAAAAAAAATTAGATAACTTTTATTTAGTTCTTAGAAAAATTATTTATTTATTTTAAAATAAATTAAAATTATAATATTTTATGTTTAATTCACCTTATTTTCATTGTACCCCCATTTTTAAAAAAATTTGTAATACACACTCATTCTGTTAACTTTCCATCCAAAAAATAAAAATGAAAAAAATAAAAAATGGAAAATTTCTATTCGACATCTATTAAAATGTCGGAATATTATAAATTCAAATAAGTAAAATATGTCAAAATGCATGTCCGTTATAAAAAGATGTTTTTCAATAAAATAGCCATCTTGATATTTATTTTTTTATTATAATTTCATATTAATAAACAATGTATGTGACTTCAAAAAATTGTACTACAATTAAAAATACTTTTTTAACTATTTTCTAAAAATAAAAACTAGGAAAAACTATTAAAATATATTTTAAGCAATTAAAAAATTGCTAAAGCCATTATAACTTTTTTTTAGTTTTTAAAACAGTTTCTTATGAAAAAACAGTTTTTTTTTTTTTGTCAAAAAATTGTTTTTTTCTTTTATCAAAAAACAGTATTCACTATTTTTTTTACCCAACACAAACGCGATTTAATTACAAGGTTACACAATACGACATGATATGAATTTTTTTTTTACCTAACACAAACACGGTTCGAATAAAAGGGACACGACAAAACACAAAATTTTAATTTTATAATCAAACTCGAACACGATTCCATTAAAATGCGACACGACACATCACGATATATAAATTTTTTTTAACAAGACATGACCCAAATAAAAGCAACACGATACGCCTCGACACAAAATTTTATTTTTAAACTAACACGACAAGACATAAAATCTTTTTTTTTTTATCTAACACGTTATAATTAAAACGTAACACGACACGAACCAAATAAAACCTTTTAAACTAGTGTTGAAATAAAGTCTTGTAAAGTTTTGCGTGCTAGGCCATGTCGTGTCTTGTTGCATTTTAATTAGATTATGTTCGTGTTTGGTAAAAAAAATAAGATTCCGTATCGTGTCACTTTTATTTGAGTCATGTTCGTGGTAGGTAAAAATGAGATTTTATGTTGTGTCGTGTTACGTTTTAATTAGATTGTGATAGTTAAAAAAATTAAAAGAAAATTTCATATCGTGTCTTGTCACTTTTGGATCGTGTTTGTTAAAAAATAAAAACATTGTCTTTTATTTTTTTACCATATAATTCTAAATGAGATTTCATGTCGAACAAAACAGAAACCCAACAGTAGTTTAATGTCTTCTAAATTAAAAAAAAAAAACATTTTTTACCGAGGAAATATTTATTTTATAACAATAGTTTAATGTTTAAATAATTTATACAACAGTTTTTTTAAAACAACATTTAATTTTTTTTAACCGAGGAAATATTTTTTTTTACTTTTTAAAACAGTTTATATAAAAAAAATAGGTATATTTTCGTAAAGACTTTTTTTAAATGTAATTACCAATCTTATTTCGTGTCATATAGTTCTCCTGTTAAAATTATTAGTTGGGTTAAAATCATTACTTGCGTCGTTTTGTGTTGGTACTATAATTAAACCCCGTGTTGTGTCGTGCACTCGTTAAAACTATGATATGACTTGTCCTGTCGTGTTTATGTTTGTGTTCAAATTTTGACTCGTGATTTCAACATATTATGAACGACATGTTGACTTCTGTGTTAAAATTATGACACAGGTAAAACACGACACATTAACACTTGTGGAAAATGTTTTTGAAAAATGTTAAAAAAATTATTTTTATATAGACAAAACAATATTTTTTTGATAAAGTACCGGTCAACCGTTTTATAAAAATGAAAAATTATTTGTTAAACTAATAAATAATGTAGTTTTTTTAAAACAAAGTACAGTTTTTCAAGGAAAACGACTTTTTATATAGACGTAACAGTATTTTTTGATAAAAATCGACGCGTTATAATACGTGATACACAAAATATATATTTTTAATAATACATGAACGCGTCCCAATTAAAATATGATACATTACGGAATTTTGTAACAAGACACAATTAAAATAAGATTCCGTATCGTGTCACTTTCATCGTATTTTTCACTTTTTGTTAATCTTATAAATAAGGTGAATTAAACATTAAATATTATAATTTTAATTTATTTTAAAATAAATAAATAAATTTTCTAAAAATAAAATAAAAGTTGTCCAAAAGATTTTTTCATTAAAACTATTATTTAAAAGTAAAGATGAATAAGTTTATTTTAGATTTAGAGGAGAAGCATTAATTTAGAGAAAGAGAGAAAATGAACAAATGATAAAGGGATAAGAGAAGGATACATTGGCCATTTTCAAAATTTTGGGATAAAAGTGGAGGGCCTCCAGACTTTTCTGGAGCGCGAATAGCCGTTCCCAATTTTTAAATTATCACCGTCATAGAATTGCCACATCATCCAAATCAATGATTGATATAAAATATTCTTTTACACATTTTAAAATTCAAATGCACATTTATTTTCATTTCCCCCCTAATATTTAAGGCATTTTTTTCAGTCACCCCGCCACACCTTTTTCATTTCCCCCCAAATTTCTCAGGTACTTTCCCACACATCATCTTCTTTTGACACAATCCGATCACTTCTCTTTTTTATACCCTCTCTTCTGTCTCTCCTCCACTAATCACGAATTATCCTCCACCTCTACGGTACTCTCTATATCCTTGGTTTTGATCTGACTTAGGTCTAAGGATGGGTTTTCTCTCTGATTCTATTTATGTTTCTCGTATACGTGTATCTAGGGGTGTTCAAAAAACGGACTGGACCGACGGACCGAACCGAACCGAGCCGAACCGACCCTTTTTTTTCGGTCTTTTTTCTTAATCGGTCCGGTCTCGGTTTATTTTTTTGGTGGACCGACCTAATCGGTCCGGTCCACGGTTTACAGTTTCAAAAACCCTGGTAGGACCGACCCGGACCGATTCTATATAAAATAATATATTTCTACATATATATGTATATATATAACATAAATAAATAGTAAAAGTATATATTTTAATATTTGACTAGTTTAAATTATAGTTTAATCCAATAGTAGGTTTGTTTTAATTGCAGATTTTGATAGTTTTTAGTATTTAATGTTTGGAAAAATTAGACACAGGTATATTTTTATTATTATAAATGATGTAATTCATTAATGTGAGGACCGACTGGTTAGACCGAACCGACCCTATAAAAAACCGAACCGACTAGGGTCGGTTAACCGATATTATCGGTCCGGTCTCGGTCCATTTTTTTAGAGGACCGACCAAGTCGGTCCGGTCCAAAAAAAGCCTCAAAACCGAACCGGACCGGACCGCGAACACCCCTACGTGTATCCGATGTGTTCAATTAGGTGATTTTTATTTTTATGTTTCAGGCTCCTTTTGATTCACTTTATATTTCGTTCTTTCTTTTACATTTGGATTAGAAGATGTCTGTTTTCATTTTCTTAACCACTGTCATGATTACAGGCCCATTTGAAAGTGAGAAATCAAAGGATTCCTGACGCCTTCGGGTGTGAACTTGAGAAATAATTGGTGATTTTCGTGGATTTTTATGTTAGGTTACCACTACTTTTGATGAAAACCAAAACTTCAATTTTGTTCATTCTAATTTCTGTGTGTATTTTTAGCAAACCATGTTCTGATGATAAACTACAAAGCTCTATTATAACTAAAATACTTGAGGTGATGTGCGTTAATTATTAAATTCTGCAAGATTTAACCATTAAAACAAGAGTAAAGTACCTCTATGGACTCTAAACTATTGGGGTTTGGTCAATTTGCTCTTTATACTATTAATTTGATCAATTTAGTCCCTAAATTACTAATTTTGATCGATTTAATCCTTAAACTATTCATTTTGGCCAATTTAATCCCTCAAATATGCTTTTTAATAAATATAAAACAATTTTAAATATAAAAACAGTTTTAATAAAATACAGTTTTAATTTTAATTAAAATTGTTTTAATAAAGACAGTTTTAATTAAAACTATTTTAATTAAATTTTTTTTTTAAATTAAAAAAAAAAAACGTTTCTTTTAAATAGGATAAAAAACTTTTTTATTAAATTTAAAAACAGTTTTTAAGTAGGATAAAAAATTGTTTGTTTTTTAAAATTTAAAGCTGTTTTTCTTTATTTAAAAACTGTTTTTTAATATGAAAAAAATTGTTTTATCCTATATAAAAAACAGGTTTTATCTTAAAAAAACTCTTTTTTATCCTATTTCAGAAATTGTTTTTATCCTATATAAAAAACTGTTTTTTTCCTATTTAAAAAGTAAAAACTTTTTTTTATCCTATTTAAAAACAGTTTTTTGATTCCATTTTAAAAACAGTTTTTTTAACCTTGCAAAGAAATAAGAAAATTTAAGGACTAAATTGACTAAATTATTAGTTTATGAACTAAATTATTAGTTTATGGGCTAAATTAGCTAAATTATTTCAAGTTATTTAATTTTTTTTTTAAATAGTCATTTTTTAAAGATAAACTTTAAAAAAAGTTTTTTTTTATCCCAAAACTAATAATTTATCTGTTTTTAAAAAAAATAATATTTTTTAAAGTTTATCTGTAAAAAATGACCGTTTAAAAAAAACTGTTTTTTTAAAATAACTTAAAATAGCCAATTTATCCCATAAACTATTAATTTAGTCCATAAACTACTAATTTAGCCAATTTAGTCCTCAAAATAACTTAAAATTTATTATTTCTTTTCAAAGTTAAAAAACTGTTTTATAATGGAATAAAAAACTGTTTCTTAAATAATATAAAAAAATAGTTTTTTTTTTTAAATGGGAAAAAAATAATTTTTTAACTATATGTAGGTGTTGATACCAAATTTAATCTGCTGACATGACTCAATTAAGTGGAGACACATGACAATCTGCGTGGCAATAACAAATACTTATGAACAACATCTTGACTTCGAGGAACTCAATTTCCCCGAACAACTCAGACACTCCGAGCAGTATGTGCTCTTCGAGGAACTTACCTGCACCGAGCAACTCATAGATACCGAGATACTTAGGCGGTCCGAGCTGCACCTCGATCAGAGCATTTATTATCAGACAATTAAGAGGATTAAATGCGCATTAAATGCTGATTATTATCATACGGATGTATACGCTTATTGGACAGCTATGTATGATCCTTTCTCATGTACAGCCTCAGGGCTATAAATACATTGTATCATCCTCATTGTGGGAAGACAGGAATTTCTGGAGATAAATCTTACCTCGAGAATTCCCAAACAGTCAATAATAACATAAACAGTGGACGTAGGCCATTCGTTCAAGGCTGAACCACTTTAAAATCTCTTGTCTTATTTATTTTTTATCTGTGATTAAACAATTAGAGATAATCTAATTTTTTACATCAACAGATTGGCGTCGTCTGTGGGAAACGACTGTAATTTTTGTTTTTCACCAAAAACAATTCATCACCAATGGCTGACAATCCTGAATCCAATAATCGAAACGCTGGAAATCCCCCAAATCAATCCGCTCCGCCAAATGTCCAAGATCTGGCTGGAATTATGGCCAATCTGGCTCAGGGCTAGACAACCATGCAAGAAACTATGCGACAACTCATACAAACTATCCAGGGTGGAGTACCGACCCATTCAGGACAACGAAGTGTTCAAAGAAACACCCATTTATTTTCTTCGCGTACTAGGCATACCGATTCATATCGTATTGAGAGATCTGATGATTTTTCTTATCAACCAGGTAGAACTTCGTCAGTACGAGCCACAGATACTGAACAAAAGGTCACTCTCTCTCCAGAAAGGATTAGTGCACTAGAGAGATTAAGTAGAGCATCTGCTTTTGATCGTTTGGGCCCAAGGAGGAATAAAAGTCCTCCCAAAGCTGTGTCGAGGAACTTTCGACAACCATCCGATCTAAGAGAGGGTTCTGCCCAATCACAACCATTGTCTCGACAAGATAGATCCCAGGAAACGACTTCAACACTATCAATTGCTCGAACCAATAAGCCTGAGGAGGAAAATGATGCGTGGAAAGGCTCTATTCATAGGCTAGAGGATAGACTAAGGGAAATGGCTAAGGCCAAGAATCCTCTCCAAAGAACTTTTGTCCAAGGGACACCTTTCATACAAGCAATTGTGGATTTTCCCACACCGTCGAAGTTCAAAGCACTTGTTGTGACTCCTAAATATGATGGAAAAACCGACCATGTCCTTCATATAGAGCAATACCAAGCTGCTGCCGACATCTATGCTGTGCCAGATGAGATGAGATGCAGGGCATTCTCGGGAACTCTTACAGGATCTGCTCAAATATGGTACAATAATCTTCCTCGGGGTAAGATTTCAACTTTCTTTCAACTGGCCGAGCTCTTCATTGGAAACTTCTGTTTTGGAGCAAAACCTGTTAAACGAGTAGCACACTTGTTAAGTGTTAGACAAAAGGCAGGTGAGAGCACCAGGGATTATATAACTCGTTTCAATAACGAGAAACTCGAAGTTATTGATTATGAGTAAAAGACAGCGATTACTGCTCTGATGAGTGGGCTGTTGCCCAACAAGTTGTACTACACTTTACCCAAAGATCCACCCAGAACCATGTCAGAACTGATGGCAAAAGCGGCTAAGATCATGAATGTCGAGGAGGCTATGGCTGTAAAGAATAATATGGATACCAAAGAGACCAAGGTGGAGGTTGATAAGGCCAAAAAGAAAGAGCATAAGAACAATGGTGGTGACAAACACTCAAAAACAAAGCCATCATGGGAGGTATTGAAGAAATTTGAAAATTATACTCCTTTGAAGGTAGACATCATCCATGTTCTAGAAGAAATCAAGAACAACGAGGAGTTAAATTGGCCGGAGAAAATGAAGTCAGACCCTGACAAGAGGAATAAGGCCAAATATTGTGAATTCCATAAAGATCATGGCCACACGACCAAAAATTGCATAGCTCTTCAGAATGAGATCGAAGCACTCATTAGACGAGGAAAACTGGCAAAGTATGTTGATCGAAGAAATGAAAGAAGAAACAACGACCGAGCAAGAGAGAGGTCTAGATCTCCTCGTCGAGCAGAGGAGAACAAGAAAAGAGGCCATGAAGATGATCCAGAAGACGACCCCGATCTTCCCAAAAGACCAAGGCAGCCAGAACGTGAGGTATTTTCAATACGTTTTGGATCATTTGATTGCAATGTGATTACAGGTGGAGATGCAGGAGATGGAGACCTTACTGCAAAAAGAAAAGCTTACCTCAATGAGGCTCAAGCCTGCTCATATATTCAACGAATAAACTTGGCTGAAGATGATCGCCCGAGGAAGGTCAACAAAGAAAAACTGGTCATCGGTTTCTCAAAAAACGACCTCGTAGGTGTACTGTATCCTCATGATGACCCATTGGTGATCAAAATGAGAATGAAGGAAGTGATGATCTCGAGAGTACTGGTCGATAATGGTAGATATTATGTTCTACTCGTGCTTCGACAACTTAAATCTAAAGTTGTCTCAGTTGGAGCCTTATCCCTTCTCGATTTTGCTGGCGAGAAAGTTTTTCCACTTGGGACGATCAAATTGGATATGTTCATTGGTACATGGCCTGCTTGTCGAACAGAAAGAGTACGCTTCTTCGTGATGGATAAGAATGTTCAATCAGCCTATAATATCATCATGGGAAGGGTAGGATTGAAGAAGTTCGAAGCAGTACCATCTATGGTACATCAATGCCTAAAATTTCCAACCAATTTTGGAGTAGGAGTTGTGAAGGGTGATAAAAAAGTAGCTCGGGAATGCTACTATTCATCTGCCGAGCAGGAGGAACTGGAGGAATCTAGGAAAAACACTACTACCTATCAGGTGGATGAAGGTGCAGAAATTGAAACATTGGATCCTAGAGACGAGTCGCAACTCGTGAAAGGTCAGGTGGTAGAAGCTACTGAAAACATCATTCTGGACGACGAGCACCCTGAACGAACAACTCAGATAGGTTCGTCGTTAGATGCCTCACTAAAACAGGAGTTGATAGTTTTCTTAAAAAGCAGAAAACAAACTTTTGTTTGGAGTCATGAAGATATGACCGGAATAGACCCGAATTTCTTATGTCACGAGCTCAATGTGAATAAGGAGATCAAGCCAGTGAAGTAAAGAAGAAGAGTGTTCAGCCCCGAGAAGAACCAAGCTATACAGGAGGAGGTCGAGAAGCTCCAGAAAGCTTGCTTTATTGAAGATGTTAAATATCCAGACTGGTTAGCAAATGTGGTGATGGTAAAAAAGAAGAACAATAAATGGAGGATGTGTGTAGACTTCACCGACCTCAACAAAGCATGTCCAAAGGATCATTTTCTCTTGCCCCGATTGATCAATTAGTGGATGCTACCTCAGGACACGAGCTGTTGAGCTTCATGGATGCTTATTCTGGTTACAACCAGATTAAAATGAAACCTGAAGACAGGGAGAGTACTTCTTTCATTACCCCTAGGGGGACTTATTGTTATAATGTTATGCCTTTTGGTTTGAAAAATGCAGGTGCAACATATCAGCGACTGATGAACAAGGTGTTTGAAGAACAAATCAGTTGCAATATGGAGGTTTATGTTGATGATATGCTGACAAAGAGCAAGAAAGCTGCTGACCATCTAGTTGACTTGGGCCAGACCTTTGATCAATTAGACAAATATCAAATGAAGTTGAACCCGACTAAGTGCATATTTGGAGTACGAGAAGGCATGTTTCTTGGGTATATTGTCAATCAACGAGGCATTGAAGCAAACCCTGAAAAGATCAAAGCTCTATTGGGATTACGATCTCCAACGACGAAGAAAGAAGTGCAAAGTCTTACAGGACGAGTAGCAGCACTTAACAGATTTGTATCGCGAGCAACTGATAGATGCCTCACATTCTTCAAAACGCTCCGAAAGACTTTTGAATGGAATGAAGAATGCGAGAAAGTTTTTCAAGAATTGAAGAAATATTTTGGAGCACCTCCACTGTTGTCCAGACCGGTGATGGGAGAAAGATTGTACTTGTATCTGGCAGTTTCAAAAAATGCAGTTAGCTCGGTATTAATAAGAGTAGAGGATGGAGTACAAAAACTAATTTATTACACTAGTAAGGCTTTCCGAGGAGCAGAGATCAGATATCCAAAACTGGAAATGTTGGCACTGGCGCTGATCGAAGCGAGTAGAAGAATGAAGCCATATTTCCAGGCTCATACCATAGTCGTATACACCGATATGCCGTTGAGGCAAGCTCTTCATAAACCAGAAAAATCAGGGAGATTAATGTATTGGACAATAGAACTCGGTGAATATGATATAATTTATGAGCCTAGATCGTCACTAAAAGGGCAAGCAGTAGCAGATTTTATAGCAGAGTTCACTTATCCTGATATCCTTGAGGAGCAAAAGCTGAACACCGACCAACCTGTGGATATTACAGGATCATCAAATTTAAACCCCGATCAACTTAAGTTGGTCGGAGAGCAAGAGGAGAAGGTCGACGAGCAGCGAGGTGTGGTAGAAATGGAGATAAAGGAGCAACAAATATTCCATTGAGGAACTTTGTCCAATAAGCCGTTTGAGGACGAGATACCTATATGGAACTTGTATGTGGATGGCTCATCGTGCACCTCAGGAAGTGGAGCCGGGATTGTATTGAAAAGTCCAGACGAGGTCGATATAGAATATGCTCTGCGCTTTCAATTTCAAGCTTCTACTAATGAGGCCGAATATGAAGCGATGATTGTAGGTCTTAGTCTGGCAAGAACTATGAATGCAGAGCAGGTAATCGTATGCAGTGACTCACAGTTGATTGTAAACCAAATGCTCGGTGTACATGCAGCAAAAGGAGAGTTGATGATTAAGTACCATGCAAAGGCAATGGAGTTGGTATCGGAATTTGTCACTGTTCAACTGGTCAGAATACCATGAATGGAGAATGCAAGAGCTGACGCTTTAGCTCGATTAGCATCGGCTACTCGTACCGAGCTACGAAGGACAATCCCAATTGAAATTCTAGCTGGTTGGAGCATAGAAGAAGATCTGACGATAAACTTTATTACCTTTGATTTAGGGCCATCTTGGATGGATCCCATCAGGGCATATATTGAGGAGGGAGAATTACCGATTGACAAACTCGCGGCCAAGAAATTGAAGTTTAAAGCTGCTCGTTATGTACTGACTAATGGTATTCTATACAGACGAGGAATTATGGCAGGTTTGCAAAGATGTGTGCATCCCTCCGAGGTGAAAGACTTGATTGAAGAGGTCCATGAAGGGTCCTGTGGAGCCCATGTAGTAGGTCGGACACTTTTGCAAAGAATAATGACGCAGGGATACTACTGGCCAAAGATGAGGGCTGATTGTATTGCCTATGCCAAGAAATGTGACAAGTGTCAGCGCTTCTCCTCCATCCGAAGAACTCCTCAAGCATTGCTGACACCCATTACCTCCCCTTGGCCATTTGCCATATGGGGAATTGACTTGGTTGGGCCACTTCCACCGACCAGAGGAAGATTTAGATATCTCGTCGTCGCAGTGGATTACTTTACTAAGTGGGTTAAAGCTGAGCCTCTTGTCGACATGACGTACGAAAAGGTGTACCAATTTATTTGGAAAAATATCATTTGTAGATATGGTCTTCCCCATTCATTCATTACTAACCATGGAACACAATTTGACAACGAGGAGTTCGCTGCCTATTGTCACCAGTCAAATATCTTGAAAATCCACTCGGCACCAGGCCATCCCCAAAGCAATGGGCAAACTGAAGTGACAAACCGAACGCTGCTAAATGGCTTGAAGAAAAGACTGAATGAAGCGAAAGCAAACTGGATCAAAGAGCTACATTCAGTACTATGGGCTTATCGTACTACTCCCCGAGCAGCAACTGGAGAATCTCCATATATGCTGACATTTGGAAGTGAAGCTGTTATACCTGCCGAGTTGGGCCTCCCAACACACCAAGTATTGAACTTCAACTCCCCTGTCAGCGATTTAATGAGAAGGTTAGACTTAGACATGCTCGAGGAAGTTAGAGAAGAAGCAGCCATCAGGAATGCTGCTTACCAGCAACGAACAACTTTGTTCTACAACAAGAGAGTGAGGAAGTGCGACCTGAAAGAAGGAGACTATGTGCTAAAGAAAGCGATTCAAAAGCACAACAAACTGGAAGCGAACTGGCATGGACCTTACCGAGTTACAAAAGTTGTTCGACCAGGAACCTACAGAATAGAAACTTTAGAAGGGGAGGAGTTTAAGAATGCATGGAATGCAGAGCACCTGCGCAAATATTATCAGTAATGTAAACCCTCATGTAATGCAATTTCATCAGTACGAATAAAATATGAGTATTATACCCAATTCTCTCCTTTTGTTGAAATTTTTTCGCGAAATACTAGTGCTACACACTACTCAGCAAAATCCACCAACCCTGGTTGGTCGGGAATAAAAATATTTCCCAGAAATACCAACTCCGGTTGGTTGGGAAGAAAATCCACCAACTCTGGTTGGTCGGGAATAAAAATATTTCCCAGAAATACCAACTCCGGTTGGTTGGGAAGAAAATCCACCAACTCTGGTTGGTCGGGAAGAAAAATATTTCCCAGAAATACCAACTCCGGTTGGTTGGGAAGAAAAATATTTCCCAGAAATACCAACTCCGGTTGGTTGGGAAGAAAATCCACCAACTCCGGTTGGTCGGGAAGAAAAATATTTCCCAGAAATACCAACTCCGGTTGGTCGGGAAGAAAAATATTTCCCAGAAATACCAACTCCGGTTGGTTGGGAAGAAAATCCACCAACTCCGGTTGGTCGGGAAGAAAAAATATTTCCCAGAAATACCAACTCCGGTTGGTTGGGAAGAAAATCCACCAACTCCGGTTGGTCGGGAAGAAAAATATTTCCCAGAAATACCAACTCCGGTTGGTCAGGAAGAAGATTCACCCATTATAGTTGGTCGGGAATAAAAAGAAGAAAAATATTTCCTAGATATACCAACTCCGGTTGGTCGGGAATAATTTTTTTTTTACCAACTAAGGTTGGTCGAGAATTAAAAACACCAACTCTTTTTGGTCGGAAATAGTTGGTTAAACAAATAATGGCTTAGAATTAAAAAGTGATCAAGTAAAATTTTAATACTTGAAATATTTCAAATTACCACCAAGTTGGTCGAGAAACAAAATATCATCAACTCTGATTGATCGACAAATGATTATCATCAATTTAAGATCGTCAACAATAAATTTCACCAACTTTAGTTGATCGGCAAATAACACAATGTTGTTATCTTTTTAACAGATATACATGCACATTCATTAGTAAATAAGTAAAGTGTTTGATAAAACATTTACAAGACAATGGAAATTAAGATGGCAAAGAAAAATAGAAGTTTTTCATTAAATCCAAAACAAAATACATTAAGAATGAAATACATATTAATTATTACATCAAGATTCCTACTCTATTGGCTTCTTCCCCTCTGCTTTTGAAACAGGTTCCTCGCCAGCAGGAGGATCGTCTAAGGCATAAGGGAAATTTATGAAATTAAGGTCTTTGAGCATCCTGATGTTCATCACAGATGGCCGATCGAGTAGGTGCTCTGGGCGAGATATCTCGACATTGGAATGGAGACTGTAATTGCCAAGATATTTGGAAATCAAACACTGAGGGATTCCCCGAGCAGGAATCGAGCTCATGTTGAGTTTGAATGGTGGCACTGGCAGGTCGAGCAACCCAGGATTATAGTAATCCCACAAATAGTGACCTTGTTCCAATTATAGCACACCCAAGGCATTTAACCATCCTTGCTTGTACCCCTCGTTGTTCGACTGCTGGATCCGATCGTCGAGGTGATAGAGGGCTTCATTATAGCCAGCCATACAAAATTCTCTAGGTTGCTTGTGGAATTGATAAGTCAACCTTTTCAGCTGCTCGTGGAGATTTTTTACGAAAAGTTCTTTATTCTCCAAGGCAGACTTTTGTATAGAGATCTGCTCATCCAAATTCATTATTTTCTTAGACATCTCTGCTAATGCTTGATTCTTCGCCTTTAGCTGAAAGCCCTAATTCTCCAAAGCTGATTGAGTTCTTTGCTCTTCAATAGTAAGCTGAGCAGCTCTTGATCGTCCCCGAGAACCTCTTGCTTGACCACGAGAAGAAGTAAAGGCTCCAGTTCTCTTCAAAGTCTCTAATTCATCTCTCATATTAGCATTTTCGACCTCTAAGAAAGAAAAACCCTCGTCGTTGACAGGGACTAAGGCGTTCGAGGAAGATGCTGCAGACTTCAACTGAGATACCTCTCCTCGCAGGCTATTGTTTTCCTGCTCCAGCAATTTATCTATCTGCCTGTGCTCTTCGACCTCGGTCTTCAAAGTTCTCTCCCTCACATCATAGGCAGCAATCAATCTATCATATCCTTTATCAACACTTATTTGCTGATACTTCTTCTCATATCCCTGGTGCAAAAGGGCTGTAGACTCCTTGTATTGTTGTTGAAGATCCTGGAGAGTACCCTGGAGGTCTTCAATCATTTCATAATACGCTACATTATTAGCCACTGCCCGATCGAGCAGACACTTTAAATACTGGTAGGCTTCAACTGCTTGCTCTGAAGCATCTTGACCAAGGATATCAACGATTTGAGCTTCACTCATATCTGAATGACCAGCTTTGAAGTAATCATTGCATTGTCTCAACAATTTTGTATCATGAGCAGATAACAATTCCATCCTGGCCATAAACTAGTAAAAAGAAGACATAGCAAGAATTAATAAGGAGTAATAGGAAGAGAATCAACAGTATGAATAGTCAAAATTTCAAATTTTATTACATTATAAAAGAGAAGTACATAGTTCAGAGATACAATTGGCAAAAATAAACAGAGATAAAAATCCGAACAACTCTACACCTTCTCCTTATCTCCCAAAACTTTCTCGGGAGGTTGGGACGAGGAGGTAGGTTGCTCGGATGGCACAGATGGTTGCTCGATAGGTGCTGGAAGCTGCTTGGGTGAAATAATGGATGGTTGAAGTTGCTCGCAGGAAGACTGGACAACTGGGGGATGGGAAATTTGATCTCCCATCACCATAGAGGATTCCTCAGAGGCAGCTTCATCCTCTTCCTCTTCTTCAGGAGTTGGAGGGGGGCCAGGGATGTGTCGCTGAAACAGGTCAAAATTTTCATCAATATCCATCTCTTTCAAAGCAGCGACCCAACCATCCCTAAAGTACTTAAGGCTACCACATTCCACTTGGGACATCATGGCAGCCAGACCCTTATTCCACCCTTTGTCCCAGCCGGCACTAAAGGACTTTTTTACAGCCAACTTACTTTTCACCTTCTCCGAGGAAAGCTTCTCGGATAGAAGTATCTCGGCATCTTTCAACTTCTTTTCTGCCTCCTCCTTCTGACGACCAATGTCACGAAGTCTAACCAGTTCTTCCTCAGCAGATTTGAGCTTACCTTCAAGCTCCCCAGCATTTTGGAGCTTCCCTTCGAGCTCTTTATTCTTACTTTCCAATTCTTTTATTTTCTTCTCCAATCCCTTGGAGACCTCAACAACCTGATTCCTCTCCTGCTCGGTGGAATTAAGCTTCTTCTCCCAAGCAGCTTTATCATCAACATACTTCTGATGAGAATCCTTCAGAGACTGCGTCAGACCCACCAAAGCTTCCTCTACACCTGACGAGGAACTTGAAGTTTTAATAGCTTCATCCTTCTTCAAAATTGTATTGAAACAGGTTACCAACTGGGAAAAGAAAACAATAGCAAGTCAGTGAAAATATATAACAGTGGAAAAATGAAAGTTTATGACAATAATACTTACAGAAGCAATATGACGAGCAGCCAATGTGGTAACCATATCCCGAGAAAGATTTTCTTCAATACCTTGGATCTCGGGGACGATCCAAGATTTCACCGAGCTCATGGCAGAGCTCGGAGCAATGAAAGTGGGAACACCACTTCCATTAGTTGAAGGCTGAGAGATGGATTCAGCCAAATTGATCGCGGAGCTTTTCTTCAGCCTCCTCGGAGGAACATCAACAGTCTCGGCCAAGGATGTACTCTTAGTCGGGGATATGACAATAACCTCGCTTGGAGCAGCGACTTTGCTCGGAGCCACTGGGGGCTTCTCGGCAACCTTCACAGTAGAAGCCGGAGGAGGTGCATCGATTTTTCTCGTCCCTTCTTCTAGGACATCATGTTTGCTTTTCTTTGCCTCTCCAGCAATAGAGGCAGATTTCTCGAAGAGGGCAGGAGCTCTTCTTTTCTTCATTCTTTCACTCAGAGGAATATGTGACTCGGGTGAAGAACTTGCAGAAGCTGGTACCGGTTCTACGTCACTTATCACAGGACGAGCAGTAAAAGACGAGGTGTAGCTCTTATACTGCAACAAATATGAAGCTGATCTGATATGCTCGTCGGATGTTTTAAATTAACTTCTGTCTCTTTTGGAGACTTTCTCTTGCTGTCAACTGCAAATAAATCAAAATTAAAATATCAGTGACACATTTTATCAAACACAAAGGAAGCATAATTTTGAAAATAAAATAAAATAAAATAAAAACAACCTATCCTATTGCCATAGGGAGGGCACCTAGGACCTTGGTACACATCATTTACAGTTAGTGGAGGGTGTTGCCAATTTTTCATAACAACACCATGCTCGAAGTAATCCCTATTGGCATCTGGGAGATTGACTACTAGAGCCCTATTAAAAACCTAGTTTTTAAATAAAAAGTGTTGTCACCAACAACCCATCTATAACAAAACATAATTTCTAGAATTCCTATACGGGTTCCATGAATCTGATTTAATCTATGAACTCCATTAACTATTCTCCATGTGTTGGGGGCTATTTTTGCAGGAACCACGTCAAAATATTGACAGAATTCCAGACACAAAGGGTTTGGGAGAAAAGAAAAGCCGCATTCAGCTACAAAGAGATTGGGGAACCAATGTCCCTCAGCCAAACGAAAATAATCTGAAGGTTCAGAAAGTTTCTCCAAAATAACCCACGAAGGAATAGAGAAATCAGAGCGAAACTTATCAAGCGAATCAACAAGGTAAACCATGGTGAATAAAGGAAATGAAAGAGAAGGAAGAAGATCTTACAGAAAAAGGATGGATCTGTTGACAACGAACGATGAAAGGGATGAACGCACAAGAGAGAGAGAAAATGGAAAACTCAAAGATACTGATTTGAAAAAGTAGAAGACGATATGATTTTCTACAACGGTTAAATACCTTACCTTGGGAAAAGGTAAAAATAATGATTATAAAAGGAGACGTTTACGCTACCGGCGGCTAAAAGGACAAAAAGGGCGCGGATATCGAAGAAGTTAAGAAAATTCGAAAAGTCTGATTCTATGAATTCGAAAAGAAAAAATAAATGCAAAGAAAACGTTCCTAAAATTCAGGATGACCATTTAATCCCGCCATATTTCGAGAAGAATGTTCCACACTCCTCAGTCTCGAACTGTGAAACATTGGGGGCTTCTGTTGATACCAAATTTAATCTGCTGACATGGCTCAATTAAGTGGAGACACATGGCAATCTGCGTGGCAATAACAAATACTTATGAACAACACCTTGACTTCGAGGAACTCAATTTTCCCGACCAACTCAGACACTCCGAGGAGTATGTGCTCTCCGAGGAACTTACCTGCACCGAGCAACTCATGGATACCGAGATACTTAGGCGGTCCGAGCAGCTTAGGCGGTCCGAGCTGCACCTCGATCAGAGCATTTATTATCAGACAATTAAGAGGATTAAATGCGCATTAAATGCTGATTATTATCATACGGATGTATACGCTTATTGGACATCTATGTATGATCCTTTCTCATGTACAACCTCAGGGCTATAAATACATTGTATCATCCTCATTGTGGGAGGACCAGAATTTCTGGAGATAAATCTTACCTCGAGAATTCCCAAACAGTCAATAATAACATAAACAGTGGACGTAGGCCATTCGTTCAAGGCTGAACCACTTTAAAATCTCTTGTCTTATTTATTTTGTATCTGTGATTAAATAATTAGAGATAATCTAATTTTTTACATCAACAGTAGGAAAATGTTTTTTTAATAGAAGACTGTTTTTTTTAATTAAAACTGTTTTTATTAAAACTGTTTTTATATTTAAAATTGTTTTATATTTATTAAAAAACATATTTGAGGGGCTAAATTGGCCAAAATTAATTATTTAGGGACTAAATCGGCCAAAATTAGTAGTTTATGGACTAAATTGGTCAAAATTAATAGTTTAGGGACTAAATTGACCAAATTAATAATTTAGGGACTAAATTGGTCAAACCTCAATAATTTAGGGGCCAAAGGGGTACTTTACTCTTAAAACAATGTTATGATGATAAATTTATTTTTTGAGTTTTTTCTTTTTTGTAATGGGAGGCTTTAGTCATTGAAGTTTGATTTATGTTTTCAATAAATCCTCAAATACCATCACAGTTTGGTTTATGTTCTAACACTTCCAATTGAATAATTACAGTCCTACCTAATTAAACAACTCGTGTTGAACCTAAATTAAATAAAAAATGCTATTGGACCCGATTTTTTGACCGAAAGTGTATCTATCGAAACAGGTGGAGGGTTTTTATTGGTTAGTTTATGAGGTTCACGCCAGTGGGACCACAAAACCCTCCAATAGCATGTTGCCACCTCATTTTGCTGTCGAAATTTCTATCGAAATTTCAGTTACAGTAGAAGGACTCACATTAAATAAGTAGTTTTACTGAAACTTCCAAGATTTAGTTATTTATATGTTTAACTATTATGGTGCTAATATTAATAACTTTTTTATTTTTTATTTCATGCCAGACTACTCGTGTTGATCCTCAGGGTGCCATAAAATTTCCTAGACCATTCATACGTTTGATGAACCTATTGACCTTACAAGTACTAAAAGTTATTGATATTGGGTGTTTAATTCGGGTTTTTGGTTTACTGGTAGTGGGTTTGATGAAAGTGGGACATTTTTTTGGGGAGTAATGATACTCTTACCGGGTCCAAGTATCGATTTAGTATCAAATCGCATTATTTGATTGTACATTGGTGGGACCTACAACATTCCCTGGGGAGACCCACACTATAGTACAAACAAATAAAGCAGTATTGGTACTAACACTCGATGTGTCTAACATTTTCCTTTTTTGGGTTTGCAAGGGTTGGAGACTGTGCGGTATAGTTACTTTTTATTTCATTTTTCAATGACCGTAGGGGAAGTGTTATTGACAAATTCACTAATTTCAACAATTAATTTATCTCTACGAATTTATTTCTATTTAGTAGGATTGGGTTAGAGAGAGGGATGGAGAGAAGAATGAAGATGAATAATGATTTTTCACACTAAGAATCACACTGCGAAATCTCACTACAAAATCACATTGCGAAATCACATTGTGAAATCGCACTGGAAGATCTCACTGTGAGATCACATTGAATAATTTCCATATTAAATTCAAATTGAAAAATTGAGCTAAAATTTATTGATAATTTTATAGAGTAAGTGAGGGATGGAAGACAAAATTTTAGGTACGTCTTCCGGTCGAATAATGCTAATTCGACTGTAACAATCCGTAATTTTTAAATTGGTATTTATTTAAATTAATTTGGATTTTAAAACAAAATTTAGAATTTATATTAATTTTGGTATGTAAAAAATGTTGGTTTTTATGTATGAAAATAAGATTTTAAGTGGGATTTAAATTGGGATTAAAATTTGAAAATTATAACGTTTTGTACAAAAATCAGGGGAGGATCCGACTAAAGGAGGAAAAAAATAAAAATCCGATCATCCAATCAAGTTAAATTTTTCACAGTAGCTATGTCTCGTCATTTGCTACAACATATTTAAATTTTATCCCATTCTGACAATCCGATCATCCGTGATAAATTTTCGAGTGTTTGTGTTTATTAGGACTCAAACTCTTTTTGGTATATAAACATAAAGTGATGGGTTTAGCACTTTTAAAACACATTTTAGCCTTCTAAAAAAGGATTAGCCTCGTCTAAATTTCATTTTCTCCCTCCTACAAACTTTAGCCCCATTTACACAACTTTCAATTTAAAATTTGTCAAGATAAACCAGGTTTCTGAAGACGATTCAAGAACGAATATTTGCTAATTTTTTGAGAGGAATTTCTTCATCTAAATTACAGCCATGAATACTCTATTATCCCCCTTTAGTATTATGCGTCTTAAGTGTCGCTTAAACCTTTAATCAGGTATTTTTTATTAAGAGAAAAAATACTAACTTAATTAAAGAAAGTGGATACTAATTCTGGGACTGTTTTTATGCAACATTTGAATATGAATTAATCTTTGAAACCCTTGGGTGCGTATGTTAGATTATTGCGCTTTTATGGTTTTGGGGTGTAGGTTCGCATGTAGAAGTTTATGGGTTTATTTTAATGATATATGGGATGCATTTACACTTGTAAAATTATGCGACGTATAAAAGAAAACGATTATGACGTATTGGATATTTTTACTTGTTAACTAATTTAACATTATTGAACGAAAATAATTATTTTGAAAACGACGACGGTGTTATTCATTGAATTAAATTAAATTGGGACCTTTATGATTAAATTGCTATGTTGTTCATATGAATTGTGAATTTGTGTGATTTGTTTTATTCACATTTGTCATCGCGGGGACGAGGAGCTTTTGGGTAATATATTCCTTACCTTTATTATAGGATGCTTACTAGGTATGAGACTAGTGGGTAGGCTTTGGTTATGATTTATGCTTTCTAGGTATGTGACTAGTTAGTGTAGATTCGTGCAGATTTTATATTTCAGGGTGGGGTTGATTTTTATGTTATATTATTGTTACGCTAGCCTAAGTAAGAGAGTAGGACGAGATTATTGTTAGAAATTCATCCTATACGTAGGATGGGACGTATGTGTACTTTGGGGACACTTAGGTACGGGAGTAAGGGGTAGTTTGAGCATCTCACATTGATAATAAGGGTGGGGTGATTTTAATTAATTAAAAAGATGAGTTGAGAAAATGAGAATTAATGCCTAAGATAATAACGGGTATTAAAATGGATTGGCGTCGTCAATATGCGCAATGTTGACAGTAGGAAAGAGCGAACTGACTATAGCGACGTGGGTGTGTGTTGGCGTTACCAATATGTGCAGGCTTGACAGTTTAAACGAGCGAATCAGCTATAGTAACGCGTCGTGTGTGGAACCTCACCAATATTTGCAGTGATGACAGTTTAAACGGGCCGACAGACTATAGTGAGGGGAATGTGTGTGGTTTAGAATAGTGGGAGTAATGCAACCAAATGAATAAAATGAGATAAAGATTTATATTAATAATGTGGAAATTAATATTAACCGGGTAATTTAATTAAATAGTTGCGCTATGACTTTAAGGTGGTTTAGTTCATGCAGGAACCTTATGTTGTTTATTTATTAGCATCGTTAATTATTATCTCATTAAATTAAAATATTTTATCATGTATAATGCTACTGTCTTGTTTCATAGACCCTAATTGAGGAGAGTAGTGTGTATTTATGCCCGGAACTTTGATCTCGTGCGTTGACTAACCTTTTTAGGAATAAGTTTGGAGAAACTGCATAGGATTATTTGGAGAATTTCTTGGAGGTGCTGTTGGAATTATTTACTTTATGTGTATTAGTTTAATTTAATTTATTTTCCTTCGTATTTACATTGAGAGTCAGTTTATGGTTTTGTTGGGCCATTCGGTTCCAAAGTTGTCATGGGTTTTATTAAGATATTTCATTATGGATTCAGTTGGAGTTTATTCAGTTTTATATTATTGGAGATTAGTTTATTATTTGGAGTTTAGCATGGTGATTGATTTTTTATCGCATAGTTGGTTGTTATCATTTGGGATTAATTAAATTATTTATCTCGTGGATTGATTTTTAAATGTCTTATATCTGTCACATGTTAAGAATGGTAATTTATTTACTCGCACCCGATTTAGTTTTGGTGGCGGCGGACGCTAGGATTTAGCGGGGTGTGACATCGACCTTCATTGTTCTTGAATCTATTGTGAATAAGTTCTCGAGACCACTTCAGAAGTCTAAGTTTTTCTGATGGAGATGTTTCTTTTGTGATTTTAATTTTCTCACTTAACGAGTATTGAAAATTAGAAATCATATTAGTAAAATTTAGATTTCAAACAATTGACATTACAAACTTAACAAATGCACATAATTTCATACCATCAACGAAGGCTAGAATCCTTCCACTCTTCTAGGGTGTTGATGCTTAAATGCAACTGATTCCATCATAAAATTAATCATCTCCTTTGTGCAGTTATAGTTTTTGATTTTACTAAGGTAAGTTACGTAGCTAACAAAATCCAATCCAACTATTATTCCTAATGTTGCAAATAAGGCAGTTGCTATCAGGTAAGTTGTTAACAACCTTACAACATACTAAATGTCATCTTTTACTGTTGAATTTATTCTTTCTTAAATCTTCTTCTTGTGGTTTGGTTGGGTTATCCTTTAGTCATTAACAAGACATCTCTTTACGAACTCATCGTCCTCTGGTTTGGGTTGATGTCTATGATCGTCCATATCCTCATTTCCATAATCAATCCCAAATAACTATTTAATGTAATTTAACGTAGAATCGTCAATCATAAACCTTTTTATCTTATTGTTATATGTGTAAATTAACTGACATATATCTTCATTATTGTTGATACCAAAATTAGTATGCTAATATGGACGAATAATAATAAGACACGTGTCAATCTACGTGGCACAATAGCAACGAGGAAGTCCATTCCCCCGACCTAGTCATACTCACTCCGAGCAACAGGTGTACTCCGAGGAACTCCAGCTCTCCGAGGAACTCCTGAACGACGAGCAGCTAAGACGGTCCGAGCTGTATCTCGACCACAGCATTGATTGCCAGATAATCAACAGTTCAACTATTCATTGAATGCTTATCATCTTGACACACACGCTTGAAGAACATTAAATGAGTTACCTTTTCATATGTATATCATTTAATGTATCAACCTTTCAGATTATAGCCTCAAGGCTATAAATACATTGTATTACCCTCATTCAAAGGGAGGGGAATTTCTTGAGAAAGCTTGTAATCGAGAATTCCCAAAATACTCAGCAATAACATAACAGTGGACGTAGGCCATTCTTATAAGGCTGAGCCACTTTAAAAATCTTTGTCTCATTTTATTTATCTGTGATTGAATTATTAGAGTGATCTAATTTTTTACATCAACAGATTGGCGTCGTCTGTGGGAAACGACTGTTGTTATCGTTTTTCACCAAAAATCATTCATCATCAATGGCAGATAATCCGGAATCTAGCAATCGAAACGCTGGAAATGCTGGAAATCTTCCAAATCCTTCTGCACCTCCAGATCTGGCTGGAATTATGACGAATCTGGCTCAAGGACAAACCGCCATGCAAGAAACAATGTGGCAACTCATACAAACCCTTCATGGCAGTGCACCTGCACATTCGGGACAGCGAAGTGGTCAGAGGCAAACCTATTTACTTTCTTCATGATCCAGGCGTACAGATCCGTATCGTAATGAGGAATCTGATGATTTCTCTTATCAATCTGGGCAAACTTCATCAATACGAGCCACAGATACTGAGCAACGTATTACTCTCTCTCCAGAGAGGACCAGTTCCATGGAAAGACTGAGCAGGGTGTCTCCTTACAGTCGATTAGGACCTAAGAGGAATAGGAGTCCACCTAAAGCCGTGTCGAGGAGTTTTTGACAACCATCAGATCTAAGAGAAGGATCAGCACAATCACGACCAGTTGCTCGTCAAGATAGATCTCAGGAGGCTACTTCAGAACAATCAATTGCTTGAACTAATAGGTCCGAGGAGGGAAATAATGCGTGGAAAGGTTCCATTCAGTGGTTGGAGGATAGATTGGGAGAAATGGCTAAGGTTAAGAATCCCCTACAATGAACTTTTGTTCGAGGGACACCTTTTGTACAAGCCATTGTGGATTTTCCTACACCGTCGAAATTTAAAGCGCCCGTGGTGACCCCCAAGTATGATGGAAAGACAGATCATGTTCTTCACATAGAGCAATATCAGGCTGCTGCCGACATCTATGTTGTCCCTGACGAGATGAGGTGTAGAGCATTCTCTGGAACTCTTACTGGATCTGCCCAGATATGGTACAACAATCTTCCTCGGGGTAAGATTTCAACTTTCTTTCAGTTGGCCGAGTTGTTCATTGGCAATTTCTGTTTTGGGGCAAAACCAGTAAAACGAGTAGCATACTTGTTAAGTGTTAGACAAAAACCTGGCGAAAGTACTAGAGATTACATAACTCGTTTCAATAACGAGAAGCTAGAAGTCATAGATTATGAAGAAAAGACAGCAATCACCGCCTTGATGAGTGGGTTGTTGCCTAACAAGTTGTACTACACTTTGGCCAAAGATCCACCTACAACTATGTCAGAGTTGATGGCAAAAGCGGCCAAAATCATGAATGTCGAGGAGGCTATGGCTGCGAAGAAGAATATGGATAAAGAAACCAAGGAGGAAGGCGACAAATCTAAGAAGAAAGAGCATAAGGGCAATGGCGGTGACAAGCATTCCAAGAATAATAAGTCGTCATGGGAAGTCCTGAAGAAATTCGATAATTATACTCCTTTGAAAATGGGTATTAATCATGTCTTGGAAGAAATCAAGAATAGCGAGGAGGTAAAGTGGCTGAAGAAATTGAGGTCAGACCCTGATATGAGGAACAGGGATAAATATTGTGAGTTCCATAAGGATCATGGTCATATGACCAAAAATTGCATAGCTCTTCAAAACGAGATTGAAACATTCATCCGAAGAGGAAAGCTAGCAAAGTATGTTGATCGGGGAGGTGAAAGAAGAAATAATGACCGAACTAGAGAGAGATTTAGATCTCCTCGTCGAGTAGAGGAGAAAAAGAAGAGAAATCATGAAGA
Organism: Sambucus nigra; assembly: GCA_949130495.1. Classification (NCBI taxonomy): domain Eukaryota; kingdom Viridiplantae; phylum Streptophyta; class Magnoliopsida; order Dipsacales; family Adoxaceae; genus Sambucus; species Sambucus nigra. Next base: position 404,360,316 of record OX422216.1, on the reverse strand, counting down.
TGATCCAGATGATGACCTCGATCTTCCCAAGAAACCAAAGCAGCCAGAACGAGAGGTATTTTCCATACATTTTGGGTCATTTTATTGTAACGTTATTACAGGAGGAGATGCAGGAGGAGGAGACCTTACTGCAGAAAGAAAGGCTTACCTCGGAGAGGCCCAAGCTTGCTCGTACATTCAGCCGAGGAGGATCGTCCGAGGAAGGTAAACAAAGAGAAGCTGGTCATTGGCTTTTCAAAAAATGACCTGGCAGGTGTTCTTTACCCTCACGACGACCCTTTGGTGATCAAAATGAGGATGAAAGAAGTAGTGATTTCAAGGGTGCTAGTAGACAATGGTAGTTCGGCAGACGTCATGTACTATTCATTCTTTGACAGTTTAAAGTTGAAATTATCTCAATTGGAACCTTATCACAGACCTCTCCTGGGTTTTGTCGGCGAGAAAGTTTTTCCACTTGGGACGATCAAGTTGGATATATTCATTGGAACTTGGCCTGCTTGTCGAACAGAGAGAATACGCTTCTTTGTGATGGATAAGAATGTACAGTCAGCCTACAACATCATCATGGGAAGAGTTGGTTTGAAGAAGTTCGAAGCAGTCTCGTCTACAGTACATCAGTGCTTAAAATTCCTAACAAATTTCGGAGTAGGAGTTGTGAAAGGTGATCAAAAAGTAGCTCGGGAATGCTATTATTCATCTGCCGAGCAAGAGGAGCTTGAAGAGTCAAGGAAAAAGACTACTACCTACCAGGTGGATGAAGGTACAGAAATTGAAACACCTGATCCCAGAGATGAATCCCAACTTGTAAAAGGACAGGTGGTGGAATCTACAGAAAATGTTATTCTGGACGACGAGCACCCTGAACGAGTAACCCAGATAGGTTCAACGTTGGATGCTTCAATAAAACAGGAGTTGATAACTTTCTTGAGAAACAGGAAGAAAACTTTTGCATGGAGTCATGAAGACATGCCAGGAATAGATCCAAACTTCTTATGTCATGAGCTCAATGTAAATAAGGAGATCAAACCTGTAAAGCAGAGAAGAAGAGTATTTAGTCCCTAGAAGAATCAAGTTATATAAGAGGAGGTCGACAAGCTCCAGAAAGCCCAATTCATTAAAGATGTGAAATATCCAGACTGGTTAGCCAACGTGGTGATGGTAAAGAAGAAAAATAATAAATGGAGAACGTGTGTTGATTTCACCGATCTCAACAAGGCATGCCCAAAGGATCACTTTCCATTGCCCAGAATTGATCAACTAGTGGACGCCACCTCGGGACACGAGTTGCTCAGCTTCATGGATGCTTACTCCGGCTACAACTAGATCAAAATGAAACCTGAAGACAGGGAAAGTACTTCTTTTATTACCCCTAGGGGAAATTATTGCTATAATGTTATGCCTTTTGGTTTGAAAAATGCAGGAGCGACATACCAGCGGCTGATGAACAAGGTTTTTTCCGAACAAATCAGTTGCAATATGGAAGTTTATGTCGATGATATGCTAACAAAGAGCAAGAAAGCTGCTGATCATCTAGTTGACTTAAGTCAGACCTTTGATCAACCGGATAAATACCAAATGAAGCTCAACTCGACGAAGTGCACATTTGGAGTACGAGAAGGAATGTTCCTCGGGTACATCGTCAACCAAAGAGGCATTGAGGCGAATCCCGAAAAGATCAAAGCTCTTTTAGGGTTGCGATCTCCAACGAAGAAGAAAGAGGTGCAGTTACAGCGCTCAATAGATTTGTATCCCGAGCAACTGATAGATGCCTCCCATTCTTCAAAACACTTAGAAAAACTTTTGAGTGGAATGATGAATGTGAAAAAGCCTTTCAAGACTTGAAGAAATATTTGGGAGCACCTCCACTGTTGTCCAGGCCAGTAATGGGAGAAAAGTTGTACTTATACCTGGCAGTATCAGAGAATGCAGTCAGCTCGGCATTGATCAGATTGGAGAATGGAGTCCAGAAACTAATTTATTACACAAGTAAGGCTTTCCGAGGTGCAGAGGTCAGGTACCCAAAGCTGGAAAAATTGGCATTGGCATTAATTGAGGCAAGTAGAAGAATGAGGCCATATTTCCAGGCCCATACCATCGTCGTTTATACCGACATGCCATTGAGACAAGCCCTTCATAAGCCAGAAAAATCAGGGAGATTGATGTACTGGGCAATAGAGCTCGGAGAATATGATATTGTGTATGAACCCAAATCATCATTAAAGGGCAGGCTGTAGCAGACTTTATAGCAGAGTTTACATATCCTGATACCCCCGAGGAATAAAAGTTGCTCGCTGACCAACCTGTGGATGTTACAGGATCAACAAACATAAGTCCAGACCAACTCCGGTTGGTAAAAGGGCGAGGAGAGATGGTCGACGAGGAGCGAAAATTACCAGGGGAGGATGAAAGAAAATAGCAGATATTTCACCGAGGAACTCTGTCAGATAAGAAATTTGAAGACGAATTACCTACATGGAGATTGTATGTAGATGGGTCATCTTGCACAACAGGTTGTGGAGCAGGGATTGTTTTGAAAACCCCAGATGAGATTGACATGGAATATGCCCTGCGATTCCAATTCAAAGCTTCCAATAATGAGGCTGAGTATGAGGCCATGATAGCAGGTCTTAATTTAGCAAAGATTATGGAAGAACAACAAGTGATGGTATTCAGTGATTCTCAATTAATTGTGAATCAGATGATGGGAACATATGCAGTTAAAGGAGAATTAATGGTCAAGTATCATGCAAAGGTGATGGAGTTGTTGGCAGAATTTGAAGCCATTCAGTTGATCAGAATACCAAGAATGGAAAATGCACAAGCAGACGCACTGGACCGACTAGCATCAGCTACTCGTACCGAGCTGCGAAGAACGATACCAATTGAAGTATTAGAACGTCGAAGCATAGATGAAGACTTGACGATGAATGTTATTACCCTTGATTTAGGACCATCTTGGATGGATCCCATCAGGGCATATATTGAGGAGGGAGAATTGCCGGAGGATAAGCTCTCTGTAAAGAAATTGAAGTTTAAAGCTGCTCGGTATGTACTAACTAATGGTGTTTTGTATAGACGAAGAATTATGGTAGGTTTGTAGAGATGTGTACATCCCTCCGACGTGAAATAATTGATTGAAGAGATCCATGAAGGGTCTTGTGGAGCACATGTAGCAGGTCGGACACTTTTACAAAGAGTGATGACGCAGGGGTACTACTGGCCAACGATGAGGGCTGATTGTATAGCCTATGCCAAAAGATGTGATAAATGCCAATGTTTTTCTTCCATCCGACGTACTCCACAAGCATTGTTGACACCCATAACTTCCCCTTGGCCATTTTCCATGTGGGGAATGGATTTGGTTGGACCATTGCCAATAACCCGAGGAAGATTCAAGTACCTCGTCGTTGCAGTGGATTATTTTACTAAGTGGGTAGAAGCTGAGCCACTTATTGATATGACATACGAGAAGGTATACCAGTTCGTTTGGAAGAACATAATCTGCCGATATGGTCTCCCTCACGCCTTCATCACAGACCATGGAACACAATTCGATAACGAGGAGTTTGCTGCCTATTGTCGTCAATCAAACATTTTGAAGACTCATTCAGCACCAGGCCATCCTCAAAGCAATGGACAGACTGAAGTGAGGAACAGAACATTACTAAATGGTTTGAAGAAGGGGCTAAGTGAGGCTAAAGCTAATTAGATTAATGAGCTACAGTCAGTATTGTGGGCTCACCGAACAACTCCCCGAGCAGCAACTGGAGAATCACCATATATGCTGGCATATGGAAGTGAAGTTGTAATACCTGCTGAGTTGGGTCTTCCAACACATAGAGTGCTGAATTTCAATTCCCCAGTCAGCGACTTAATAAGAAGATTGGATTTGGATATGCTCGAGGAGGTTAGAGAAGAGGCAGCCATTAGGAATGCTGCTTACCAACAACGAACAACTCTGTTCTACAACAAGAGGGTGAAGAAATGCGACTTAAAAGAAGGAGATTACGTGCTAAAGAAAGTCATTCAGAAGCACAATAAATTGGAAGCAAACTGGCATGGACCTTACAGAGTTACAGAAGTTGTTCGACCAGGAACTTACCGCATAGCAACTCTAGAAGGAGAGGAATTTAAGAATGCATGGAATGCTGAACACCTACGCAAGTATTATCAGTGATGTAAAATGTAAATCAGTTCCATCAATATGAATAAAACGATGATGTTTCTCCATCTTCTTTCTTTTTATCGAAAGTTTTTCGGGGAATACTAGTGTACAACACTACGCTGTTCAGCAATAAAAGCAACACTGATAGTTCAAACCCACGACCAACTCCGGTTGGTAAAAGGGCGAGAACAAACTATACTCCTTTGGTTAGGAGGCGTACACTAGCGTGACCAACTCAGGTTGGTAAAAGAACTAGTGGACATGATAGTTCAAACCCACGACCAACTCCAATTGGTAAAAGGGCGAGAACAAACTATACTCCTTTGGTTAGGAGGCGTACACTAGCGTGACCAACTCAGGTTGGTAAAAGAACTAGTGGACATGATAGTTCAAACCCACGACCAACTCCGGTTGGTAAAAGGGAGAGAACAAACTATAATCCTTTGGTTAGGAGGCGTACACTAGCGTGACCAACTCAGGTTGGTAAAAGAGCTAGTGGACATGATAGTTCAAACCCACGACCAACACCGGTTGGTAAAAGGGCGAGAACACCCCATACTCCTTTGGTTAGGAGGCTGACACTGGCTCAGACCAATTTTTGGTAAAAGGGCAAGTGGACATGATAGTTCGAACTCAGACCAACTCCGGTTGGTAAAAGAGCGAGAACACGAGACTCCTAAAAAGGCCAATCTCGGTTGGTTAGGAAACAAGAGATGCTCTCAAACGCCAACTTATGTTGGTCAGGAGGTAAGATTATTACAGAAAATACAAAAGTTCCTCGAAGAACAAAATATTCCAAACTGAACCAAGTATGGTTGGTCGGGGATAAAAACCCACTAATTGTAGTTGGTCGACGAGGAAAATTTATTGACCTTAGTTGGTCGGACCTATTTTATGAAAAAGACAAAAATTTACCAAGTACGGTTAGTCGGGGATAAACTCTCACTAACCATAGTTGGTCGACAAGCATAATTTAACAACCTTGGTTGGTTGGAAAGATTTTAAACATCTTTATACTCATTACTTTATTATTAAGTGATCGAGCAACATTACTGATACTTGTAACTTTTTATTACTAAGTTGGTCGATGAACCACACAATATTTTTATGCAAGCACAAATATAAAGTGTTTGACAAGCACAAGACAATAGCAATACAGATTTGCAAACAAAAATGAAAGTCTTTCATTAAAATTCAAAATAAATTACAAGTTACATTGATAAATGGGATATGTATACTAACTGTTACATAAGAATTTCCTATTCTATTGGTTTTTTCCCCTAAGCCTTCGATACAGGTTCCTCGCCAGCAGGTTGATCATTTAAAGTCTGAGGAGAATTAATGAAGTTCAAGTCCTTCAGCATCCTAACGTTCATCACAGAAGGTCGATCTAGGAGATGCTCAGGACGAGATACCTCAAACTGAGAATGCAAACTGTAGTCACCAAGAAACTTCGCAAGTAATCTCCGAGGAATGGCACGAGCTGGGATCCATTCCATGTCCAAATTAAATGGTGGCACAGGCAAGTCGAGCAATCCGGGCTCATAGTAGTCCCACAAATAATGTCCCTGCTAGAGTTTCAACACACATAAGGCATTCAGCCAGCCTTGTTTGTAGCCCTCATTATTGGCATTCTAGATACGAGCATCTAAATGGAATAGTGCCTCATTGTATCCAGCCATCCAAAATTCCCTGGGCTGTTTATGGAATTGAAATGTTAACCTCTCAAGCTTCTCATGAATACTCTGGATGAAAAGTTCCTTAGTCTTCAACGCTGATTCCTTTACAGAGATTTGTGGTTCCAATTCTCTAACTTTCTTGGACAGTTCAGACAAGGCTTTATCTTTTGCATTCAATTGGTACGCTTGAGTTTCCAATGTTTACTGAGTACGAGCTTCTTCAACATTACGACGAAGAGTTCTTGATCGACCCCGAGCAGGTGGAGTACTTTGTTCCTCGACAACATCCTGAGCAACTCTTCCTCGCCCACGAGAACCTCTTCCTCGTCCCCGAGTAGAAGTAGAAGTACCAGACCTTCTCAGGATATCCAACTCTTGCCTTAATTTGGCATTCTCAACCTCTAGAAATGAAAATCCCTCGTCAGTCACTGGGATTACAGCTGTTGAAGAAGATGCTGCAGACTTATACTGTGCTAGCTCTTTCTGAAAATTGTTATTTTCTTGTTCTAGAAGCTCGGCAATCTGTCTACAAGCTTCAACTTCACCCTTTAGGGTTCTCTCCCTGACGTCGTACCCAGCAAGGATCTTTTTGTGGCCTGTCTCGGCAGAAAGATGTTGATACCTCTTCTCATACCCCTCATGCAAAAGGGCAGTTGATTCCTTGTACTGATTCTGAAGGTCTTCTAAGGTACATTGAAGATCTTCGATCATTTCGTAATAAGCCACGTTATTGGCCACAGCTCGATCAAGTAAATCCTTCAGGTATTGATAAGCTTCAACTGACTGCTCAGAAGCATTATGACCAAGGATATCAACAACTTCTGATGCACTCAATTCTGTGTGACCAGCCTTATAATATTCATGACATTGCTGCATCAGCTTTGTGTCATTAGCAGACAGCAGATCCATCCTGGCCAGAAACTAACAGAGAAAGAAAAAGTAATCATCAAAAAGAAGATCAAGATAGAGTGCAGATAGAGAAGAGACAATCATATGGAAGAAAAGAACTCAAATTTTATTAGATCATAATGCAAAGTTACAAAGATCTGGGTTACACTTGAAAAAGAAGAAAAACAGAAAGAGAATACCGAACAACTTCACACCTTTTCCTTGTCTCCCAAGACTTTCTCGGGAGGCTGGGACGAGGAGCTTGGTTGCTCGGTGGGAACAATGATTTGGTTGGCAGAAGTTGGGACTTGTTCAGGAGGAGCAGGCAAAGAAGAAATCTCCTCGGTGGCTGTCTGATTGGGTTGTGGAGCAAGGACTTGATCACCCACTGTCATTGAAGACTCCTCGGATGCAGCTTCGTCTTCATCCTCATATTCAATTGCAGGAGGAGGGCCAGGAAGATGTTGTTGAAATAGCTCAGAGTCCTCGCTCACCTTCAATTCTTGCAAGGCAGCAACCCAACCATCTCGGAAGTATATCAAACTCCCATATTGCACCTGGGTCATCATCGCTGCTACCCCCTATCCCATCCTTTGTCCCAACCAGTTCGAAATGATTTTTTCACAGCTACTTTTCTTTTCATTTTCTACGAGGAGAGCTTCTCGGATAGAAGATCCTCGGAGGCTTTCAACTTGGCCTCCACCTCCTCCTTCTGGCGATTTACTTCTCAAAGAAGGATCAGCTCTTCCTCGACCGATTTCAACTTATTCTCAAGCTCCCCAAAGCTTGTGAACTTCTCGGCATATTTTTTATTCTCTCTCTCCAAATCCTTCACTTTACTTCCCAACTGCACTTTCTCTGCTTCAGCTGCAGTCAACTTCTTCTCCCATTCAACCCTATCCTCGTCATATTTTTGACGAGAATCTTTCAGAGATTGGGCCAAGCCCTGTAAAGCATCCTCTACTCCAGACGAGGAGCTAGAAGCCTTGATCGCTTCATCTTTCTTCACTATGGTGTTAAAGCAACTCACCAGCTGAAAAAGAAGGTAATGATGAGTCAGTGCCGAGATACATATATTAACTGAAAGAAAGAAAAATTCAGGATAAGAGAAACTTACTGAAGCAATGTGACGAGTAGCTAGGGATGGCAGCATATCCCTAGACATGTTTTCCTCAATTCCTTGGACTTCAGGAATGGTCCAAGTCTTTACCGAGCTCATTGCAGAACTCGGGGGAATAATGGTTGGAACACCAGCTCCACTAGCTTGGAGCTGGGGAATGGTTTCAGAAAAACTAACCGAGGAGGACTTCTTCAGTCTCCTCAATGGCACTTCAACAGTCTCAACCAAAGAAGAACTTTTAGTTGGGGAAATGGTGATCACTTCCACTGGTGCATTTTTCTTGCTCGGAGCCACTGGGGGCTTCTCGGCAGCCTTCTGAGGAGCGACAGAAGGGGCATCATCCACTTTCTTTATCTCCTTTGGGACATCAGCCTTGTTTCTTTTTCCATCTCCAGCAGAGGAAGCCTCCTCGAAGATAGCAGGAACTCTTCTTTTGCCCATCTTCTGACCCAGAGGAATGTGAGAGTCTGGTGAAGAATCCTCAGAAGCTGGCAATGGTTCACTAATGCTGACCACAGGACGAGCAGTAAAGGACGATGTATAGCTCCTGTACTGCAACAAGTATGAAGCAGACCTGACGTGCTCGTCTGCAATCTTTTGATGCAAACTCCAGATATGTTTCAAATGCTTTATATTAACTTCTAATTCTTTGGGAGTTTTTCTCTTGTTGTCAACTGCAAACAAAAACATATTGAAATGTCAATTATGCATTTATTCAAACATAATGAAATCACAATTTCAGAAATAAAATAAAATGAAAATAACCTATCCCATTGCCATATGGAGGGCATTTGGGACCTTCATACACTTCATCTCCAACCAAAGGGGCATGTTGCCAATTTTTTATAACTACCCCATGTTCAAAATAATCCCTGTTAGCATCAGGGAGATTGACTACTAAAGCCCTATTCAAAAATCTAGTTTTTAAATAATAAACATTGTCTAGAATAGCCCATCTATAACAGTACATAATCTCAGGAATTCCTATACGAGTTCCATGAGTTTGATTTAACATATGCACCCCATTAACTATTCTCCATGTATTGGGGGCTATTTTCGCAGGAACAACATCGAAGTGGTGACAGAACTCTAAGCATAAAGGGTTTGGTGGAAAAGAAAGTCCACATTCAGCAATAAAGAGGCTGGGGAACCAATGACCCTTAGCCAAACGAAAGTAATTTGAAGGCTCAGAAAGATCCTCCAAAGTTACCCAAGAAGGAATAGAGAAATCAGAACGGAATTTCTCAAGAGATTCAATAATATAAACCATGATGAATAAAAGAAGAAGGAAGAAGAGCTTACAGGAAAAAAAGGAGATCTGTTGACAACGAACGAAAACAAGGATGAACGCACAAGAGAAAGAAAGGCTATGGAAAACTTGAAAGCAGAAAATTGGAAAAGGTAGAAGACGGTATGATTGCCTAAGAAGCTTAAATACTTTGCCTTGGGAAACAGCGAAAGAAATGATTACAAAAAAGAAACTATTACTCCACCGGCGGCTAAAAGGACAAAAAGTGCACAAAGATCGAAGCGCTTATAAAAATTCAAAAAGGCGGATTCTGCGAATTTGGAAAGAAATTCAAATACGAAGAAAATGCTCCTAAAACCCAGGAAGGTCATTTAATATTGCCATATACCGAGAAAGAATGTTCCATACTCCTCAAAGTTCGAAATATAAAACATTGGGGGCTTCTGTTGATACCAAAATTAGTATGCTAATATGGACGAATAATAATAAGACACGTGTCAATCTACGTGGCACAATAGCAACGAGGAAGTCCATTCCCCCGACCTAGTCATACTCACTCCGAGCAACAGGTGTACTCCGAGGAACTCCAGCTCTCCGAGGAACTCCTGAACGACGAGCAGCTAAGACGGTCCGAGCTGCATCTCGACCACAGCATTGATTGCCAGATAATCAACAGTTCAACTATTCATTGAATGCTTATCATCTTGACACACACGCTTGAAGAACATTAAATGAGTTACCTTTTCATATGTATATCATTTAATGTATCAACCTTTCAGATTATAGCCTCAAGGCTATAAATACATTGTATTACCCTCATTCAAAGGGAGGGGAATTTCTTGAGAAAGCTTGTAATCGAGAATTCCCAAAATACTCAGCAATAACATAACAGTGGACGTAGGCCATTCTTATAAGGCTGAACCACTTTAAAAATCTTTGTCTCATTTTATTTATCTGTGATTGAATAATTAGAGTGATCTAATTTTTTACATCAACAATTATAATTCTTCACTGATGCAACTTTTACCATTTCCTCCTATATAGCTTTGAAAATCTCATAGAATAGTGTTTCTTTTAGAGCAACTTTGTATTCATTGGTAAGATTCAACCTGTTCATCATCATTATTATTCCATCTAATGTTGAATGGCAGACAAATTTAAGCTCTTTTTTCTTTAAAGCTGTTGATTTTCCTCCATTTTTACATATTATGACACACCGTTATACTTTGAATGTAATTCGATATACTTGGAGTGTAATTCGATATTTTGCAATGTTATTTCTCATTTCATATCGTAGTGCGATTTCGAACATTAATTCGTAAAGTTATTTCATATTGACAAACATTTACATTTTTCAATGTTAATTCGCATTGCGGTGTCACAAGACTATATATCATTGAGAAATAACAGAGTCTGTGAAAACACTATATCATTATATGCTGTATATTCTATATCTAAATAGAAATATCGACCCAATCTCATGACTCAAGTTACGAACATTAGAGTATAATCAACATATTAAGTGAGTTCTTACATTAGATTTGAATGTAATTTCAGATGAAAAAAATGATAAGAAATAATTAAATTAATGAACTCACTGATTATGAGATTTTCTATTACCAGCTGGCCGTTTCTGTGATGAATTTACTTTAGACACAATGTTGTCACTACTTTTTATTCTTGTCATCTACTAAGATGAAAAAAAATAATAAAATAGTTTAATATTCAGCAGTAGATGAACACGATAAATAAGGGAATGTACCTAAATATGATTTGATAAGAATTTAATTAAGTTAAAATCTCAATTCATTTAATATATTTTTACATTGGAATAAGAAAGTGGCTGCAATAACTTAATACACATCTAACTAGGATCAAATACCAAAAAGTCCCTCAAATATTTTTTAATACACATTTAGTTCAAGCGTTTTATTTTGTATCAAAAAGTTCCTTATTCTCTTATCTTTAAAGGTCCGCGCCAGCGGCATAGTAATTCTTTATTCTCTTATCTTTAAAGGTCCGCGCCAGCCGTATAGTAAAATCTTTTAGATATGGTGAGGGACTTTTTGGTGCAAAATAAAAAAGCTTGAACTAAAAATGTATTAAAAAAAATTCGAGGGACTATTTAATATATGCGCCAATTAAGTATGCTTTTATTAAAAAAAGAAAAAAAATTGAAACTATATTTTTAAGATCCCCGAAAAGTGAAAATCTCTCTCTCTCTCTCTCTCTCTCTCTCTCTCTCTCTGCCTTAATGTCTAAGTCACACGGCTTGTTTTGACTAACGTAGACACACCTCGAAATATCTTTTAATCATTGAAGAGGACAACGTAATTTATATCGATTGAAAGAGCCTCCCACCAATCTCCAAACATCATTCATATTAAACAAAAAAATAAAAAATCAGCATATTTCTCACATGAAAGTTCTGACTCTACATGCACACAATGCGCGTGAAGAACAATCTCAACCCCACTGAGGGAAATAATGGTCCTTCGAAGCATTAAAAGTAGAGAAATTGCTCCCCACTATGAACTACTTTATTCTGCAACCAACAAACTTTTGACTAATGCTTGCCACCACGCATTCTACAAGCGAGTCCAATAGATTTCCTCTGCTTTTTTTTTTTTACCAAATAGATTTCCTATCTTGCCATTTCGCAGCATGTATATTATTCTAGTTCTTTATACCCAAAATAAATATTATCCTAGATCTCTTTCCTTTCCTTCCTTCTGACCTCTATATATACAGCTCTTCATCTCTCTCTTCCAAAACAAGCCATCTCTCTCTCTCTCTCTCTCTCTCTCCTAATAACATGGAGATGGAACCAAACCAGGCAATGGTACCTAAGAAGGTTTGGGACATGGTAAAGATAATGCTCTACATGTTGAGGAAGGGCATATCAAAAGGTAAACTATTAGTTGATCTTCACATAATGATGCTTAAAAGATGCAAGATTGCAACCAAAGCCCTTGCCAACCTCATGCTCTACCAACACTACGCCTCCTCCACTTGCCGTTCCAACGAAATGTCATTTGTCTCACCAGGAGAGTACGAGTTTAGCTGTAGCAATACCCCCGTCTATTCCTCCCACTTTGCAAAGCGCAAATATCATCATCACCACAAAAATGTGGCTGAAATATTGAGTAATTATGAAAAGGCCGCGGCATCACCGTTGGCTTTACCGGGGTTTGGACCGAGCCCGTTGGTGAGAAAATTAAGGGTAACGGACTCGCCCTTTCCGTTAAATGATGGTGAACAAGATGGTCAAGTTGACAAGGCAGCTGAGGAGTTTATTAACAAGTTTTATAATGATTTGAAGCAACAAAAGAGATTGGCTGCCTTAGCATCTCCCTCACCGTACCACTTGTGGAGTTCATGATATTAAAGAGAATTTGACTTTTGTTCTCTCTCTTTTTTCATAACTTGATGAGATATAAACACCCTCGAGTTACTTGACAGTGCACACTTGCACTTTACTCACTTTCGTAGGTGTGCTAGCGTTAGGACGTATTGCGAGGTTTCCAAACTTTTCTTTTTGTTTCTTGAGAATAAATCTGACTTTGGGTTTGCTCTTTTATTTCCATTTGGGTTCTCTAGATGAGATTGTTGACAACAAAGAATGATTTTGTGAATTTCTCTTCTTTCCATATAAGCATCTACTTTAAGTTGGATAGGATCATATAGCTTGTCAAAAATTATTTCTACCATAAAAAAAAGAGGGATTAACAAGTAAATATATTTAAACTATTTTTTTATGAAATTCATTATCTCCCATCTTTTTCTTTCTCGCACTTTCTTTTTCTCTCTCAAACTTAAAAAATTCTAATCCTAACTATACCACTACCACTACTACCTCACCACCACCCCGTTGTATTAGGATAAAGAACCAAAGTTTTGAAACTAATCTTTTCCGTTCGGAGTTATAAATACGTAAACGATGGTATATTTCGGCACTTATATGCCGAAATTTATCTCTAGATTCGTTATTAGGACACATAACCAACTGAACGTCATTTTTTATATGTAGTGCAAGGGATAACTTTTTCCCATTCTTAAGATGTCGGAGAGTGTTTCGGTATTATGGTATCGCAAAACGTTATCATTCTTAGCGGGGGATGATTTTTTTTTTAAATTTATTTTTAGATTCATTTCGATCATTTAATGTTTTAAAGGTTATATAGAGGTTGAGAATATGGTTTGATATCTATACGAGTCCATCTTTTTCTGTTTCTTTGAGTTTGAAACACTGAATTTATCAACATAATTGTAGCTTGTTTCTTGCTCCATTGTCTATAAAAAGCTTTTTGCAACCTCTAGTTATTTCAATAGAGATTTTTGGTGGATTTGGAATAGTTTCAATGGAGGGTTGGGTGATAGGGGCTACAAGCAATAGCCTTCTTGGTATCTTAAATGCATAAACTTTTCAATTAATAAATGATAGGTTCACACGCAATAAGCCATATGCCTAATTTATCAATTTTACCCCTATGAAAAGCTTAACCCTCTTTACCGAATCATGTTTTCATTGAAGTTGCTAAAAATATATGCTAACGGCTCTGTATTCTCTTTGCATTTAACATGTAGTTTATACCATTTCTCTATTTTTGCACATACTTACAACTTGGCAAAAACTCATATATATCAACTCATTTACGGAATATATATATATATATATATACAATCCTCTTGTGCGCACTAGTCCGCATTTTAAGAGTGCGGAGTGGACATGTGTCACCTGGCGGTGAGCCCAGAAAAGAGAGAGAGTATACCTATAATTTAGGCGATAATTTCTAGGCGCACCGTTAGGTGACACATGTCCGGTCCGCATTCTTAAAATGCGGACTAGTCTGCACAAGAGCATATATATATATATATATATATAGAGAGAGAGAGAGAGAGAGAATTATCGATACTTAGTTCTACAAATTTTTACACGAATTATAGACTTTTAACATATCGTTTATGAGCTAAAATCGTTACTACAACGTCGATATTAACTACATATATTTTAACTCTAAAGATAATTAAATGGATTTAATTCTTCATATAACATAAAATCTTTATCCAAGTAATAACTATACGTACTAAATTGTAGTTCATGATGTGTTTATAAATTTGATTTCACATTAATTGTAACCCATTTTTCGTTATGATATCATTAATATAACTATGTGTTCTTCTAATGATATAATTATAAATTTGATTTCATATTATCTTCAATAATATAGCTATATGTCCTTGCATCACTGACGCGACTCAAAACGTGGCTCTATTGTGTGCTGATTTCGATTCAAGTGCAAACCGATCTCATATGTAATAATTCAAGAACGTCGGGTATCGAACTCAATGACTAAGACGAATAACGTAACAATGAATAGGGAAGACGAATAACCCTCGCGATTGACTCGAAAAAAGAAAGGAAAAGATGATTGTTTTGGAAAAAATTTATCACCTAATGCAACTTAATTAATGATTGTGAAATAACTACGCATGCAAGAACAACTGCATTACTTTTTATCTATGTGAGAAAATATAGTTGAAGTACATTCCTCTGAACAGTCATCTGAATAGTCAGTAATTATGTTGGATATAAAATCTTCAAGAATTTAATTCATACTTCCAAGAAATATTAAATATTATCTAATCATTGGACATATGCGAATTTTACTCCTCACAATATCAAATCAAAAACATATTTAATGTGAATGATATATTATCGAAACACATATTACATTCTTAGACATTCCAGTTACCTAGGGAAAATGAAATTAAAAGATTTGCAATATTATTTCTACAAGATTTCACACCTCTGAATTAGTAATGAAATTTTATCCAATTTTAAGTCCATCCATAATACCTAGGTTGAGCTCATGTACCCCAACCCTCTAAAAAAATTTATCGGGCATGGTGTTACTACGATTAAGCATTCATTGTTACGTAAAGATTGCAACTATTCATATATAAAAGATTTCCGGCAAGAGAATGAAGAATTATAATTCATAAAGAAGACAAATATTGAAAGCAATAGGAGAAAAACACTTGTATTAATGAATTCCACATAAAATAATGAAGAAGATGAAGTTTGAATGATGATCTTTTCTCCTAATGTTTCTTGCCTCCAAATAGCCTCCAAAACTAGGTTAAAAACTATTTTAAACTAGTTCTAAACTCGAACTAACTGATTGGGTACAATTGTTTTAATGAAACCAAATTCTAATTAAAAAATAGAATAAAAGATAAATTTTGCGAGCAGGCAATCCGAACCGGTTCGTTGTTAGGGAAAATCGGTTCGCCTTGCAAAACAATCTAGATCTCCCAAATCGGTTCACAGGCTAGAAAAATTACAATATTATCCTCAGATTCTTCTCAATTTCAAACCTGCATAACTCTTCAACCGTAACTCAGAATTGGACGTCGTTTCTTATAGTATTCTTATGATTTCATACTCTTCAATTTTCATTCGGCTTCTCTTTCAGGTTTGGGATGCAAAATTAGATTTTTGCCCTTGGAATTTTTTTTCTTTCTTTATTACTCTTTCTCTCCCCCATTCACTTGTATGAAATACCTGTAAAATACACAAGAAATACAGGAAACACGATATACTTGCCAAATAGGGTTAATAGCATGAAAATGAGATAAATTCATCCTAATTACACCGCACGTGATTGTAAAAGTACCTAAATTACATGGATAAATATGAAATATTTACATCGAATCAAACCCCATTAACTTAGAACTTTGATCGTCCCGAGCAATGTAAAAAGAATAAGAGTAAGGTCTAAACACTTCTAAAATAATTTATTGGGATAAAATACATTTTTCGCGAGCAAGCGATTGCATTTAGCATATGAAATAAGCCGCTAAATCCCTAGGCTACTCTAGTAGGACGAGTGGTGTCTCGTGAGGGTTTGCAGTGAATATACCAACAAAATTCATTTTTCGACTCAAGAAAAGTATAAAATAACTAAAAAACGCAAAATTTAAATTTCGTAAAGATATTCACTTTAAATTTTTCTTCAATAAATCATGTGTGTGTGTGTGTGTGATGTCAATCAAATCGCTAACTTCCACCAAATGATCATTACGTTATTTTTCAAAAAATTATTTTGATTCAATTTCTCACGGATGCACTCCCAAATAAATCACTCAGAATGTGGCTATTTCTCTCGCTATGCGTGATGTAAAGAGTAAATATAATGGAATGCAAATTCAAGCATACAATTAGAAAGATAATATATTGTGCTGAATAGATGTCATCATCGGAATAAGGTCATCTGAAAAACGGGAAATGTTGTCTCTTATTCGCACCAATCAATCTCTCTTATTATCTTTCTGTATCTTAACTCTCCACGCGGTAATTCATTGCGTTATTCAGACTCAGTTAGAACTTTCTCGGGTTATAAGTTATATTGAGTAAAATGGGAACGGTTTAATAATTTGGAGTTGGAAACTTTCCTTGCTTATAATGTCCGTTGGCACTTTTTCGTGCATTTACTTTTTTTTTTTAAATTTTAATTTTTTTTAAATTTTTTTATTTTTTCTTGCTACTTTTGTTGATCACTTTGATATTTTTTTCTTGCCCCTTTTTCTTGCACCAGTTGGACTTACTTGATGAATTTTTTTACTTTCACAACTCCGGGCTAATTGGATTTTTCAGGTTAACAAACGAAAATGGTATAAACTCTTAGGCTCAAAATAGTTAGTAACATGATAATTTTCTAGGACTTTTTATGGTTAATATTTTTGGATGACAAACGATGGGCTAGCTTTATTTATCTGAATTAATAATCACTAATCACATTACCATATGCGTCTCGAGATGAATTTTAATTTTGAGACATTTTTTAGCGCATTTTCAAAATAATATCTCACTCGTTTTCTGTAACCGATCCAAACAAAGAAGCAGAGATCTTCAACGACTTATTTAATCCTAAATTGAACTTTAAGTTAACCATTAACTCAAATTGATTTAATTATTCGAAAAAAATGATTGGCTCGAAATCTCACCGGGTTAATCTATCTCCACACTTATTCGTTAAGTCGTCAATTTTCATCTTTGGTTAATTTCGACTTTATGCACTTAGTTTTTACAAATTGAAGCTTCAAAAAAAATTTAATGGCATTTTTGAAAATTTAAATTCCAATTTTTATTTATTTTGATGAAAATTATTTTTGCCTTTTTCGAAAATTTTCATTTTTTTGTGCATTTTAAGAATTTGTGAAGTTTGTTTTTAAAGACGCACTTGTCATCCCCACTAACTTAAGACTTTTGCATTGTCCTCAACCAAAAGGACTAAAATCTAAATAAGAAAAAATAGAAAAGTACGAAAATAAAACAAGCAAAGATTTAAAATATAATTTTTTTTATTAAAAGCACCACACAATTATAAAAAGAAGGGATAAATCTATTACATAGTTCTTACAATATTATCAATGAAAACTAACTAAAACTACATAATAAAGTGTATGAAAACTAGTGCGAAGGCCCGGGTGCATCTGTATGGATGAATTTGGTTAGAAAACAAATGGGGGAGGAGTTTGCAATCAGGTCATCCGAACCGGTTCGACTTGTGGTTCGGCCAAAGTCCGCTGCCTCGAGTTGCATTTTCTTCAAGGTTTTTAGCTTCTAAGTGTTTCCATCCCATAGCTCTACTCATTAAGGTATCTCACATCTCTATAAATACCTTGGGACTTCGAGACACCTAAAACTTGCTCTCATAACGCACGTATGCTTTCCTGTGCGTGAAAACCAATGGGGTGCTCCTAACTTTCCTAAATCACGACTTATATGGACCTCTAAATTACCCTAAAATGGACTCTACTCACTAGTATACAACAAAAATCATCCCATACACATCGAGGGTGCGACGACCTCTCTCTCTCTTAAAAACTCACTCGACCCCATGAACGGGGTTCGATACTATCCTCATATCCATCTTCCTCATATAGTAAACCAAATCGAAACAAGTGGGTATCATCCCCATAGATATGGGTGACACCTCGAGGCTCGTGATGAATGATGTGAATGAGATTCTCATGGTTCCCAATTGAATGGCAACATACTTATCCCAACTTGGAGAGAGCATTTTGGTGAAAATTGGAAGGACATTCTAAACCTAGCTTCCTTTACACTCGTGACTGTTTTGATCAGGCTCTAAATCATACAAAACACTATTCCTCTCCGAGAACTCAAATGACATGGGTGGATGGTTATAAAGATGGAATTTATCTATTCGATATTTTCATTTGTTCTTCTCTAAGTGGAAAAAAGTTTCGAATAATGATTGGACTTCAACATTGAGATTCTCATCCAGGGGCCTGAACTCTATCTCAAAGTCCTCTAGGCTCATATCTCCTAACTCTCTCTCTTACTCTCATAAAATGTCTCTCTCTTTCTCACACCTACGTGCTCGCTTTCGGTCTTAATAGGTATGATTAAACACGCCTCATCCACCTCTCACTCAATGTCAAAATTATCACTCTCACTTGATATAACAAGACATACCCGTAATGGATTTCTTGTATGATTCTCCTCAGCGTAATCATTTAATGTCTCTTCTATAAGATCCGTCTCTCGCAATCCACCCTCATCACCCTCGTGCTTGGTGATATTGAAGATATCTGTTTCGAGAGTTATATTCCCGAACATTAGTTGAATTTGCCCATTGTGTGTATTAATCAATGCATTAGACGTAGCTAAGAATGGCGACCAAAGATAATGGGAATATGATTACCTAGGAAAATGTAGGGTTCTTCATCCCAAATAACAAAATCTACCTGGAAGTAAAAAGTGTCAACTTGGATGATCACATTCCTAATGATCCCCCAAGGTTTCTTCACTGAACGATCCCCGAGTTGGAGAGTCATCTTTTGGGGGCTTAAGGTACCCAAAATCTAATTTCTTATAAATGGAGTAGGGGAGAATGTTAACACTCCCCACTAAATCTATTAGCGCTCTCTTAATTCGATTCCTCCCCATGATGCACGAAATTGTCGGTGCACCCAAATCTTTATATTTTGGTGATCGATCACATAACAATAATGAACTGATGTTCTGTGATAAAAACATATACCTTTAGCCTTCTTTTCATCGTGATAAAGTCCTTAAGAAACTTAGTAAGTTGGTTGTATTGTGTCTCTCCCCCTATACTCGATTACGTCTTCCAACCTCTTGGCAAGTTGGTTGATTTAAAGCTTAAACTCGAGTTCCGTTCTAAATGATAGAGTTTTAACACAAAAGGAGATGTGGACATTTGTTGGGCCTGAGATTGGGTTTTTGGATCAGATGTGTTCCACACTTGAGTATTCTTGACGACATATTAAATATGCGTCTCTGCATCGTCCACATCTAACTCTAGAAACTCCCCGGGCACATGGTTTCAACGAGTTTCTCAAAACTTAAGTTTATCCTGTGATGGAAAAAGGAGATGAGTCGTCTCTTTTCAAAACCATAATGCGGACACATATTAAGTAACTAATTGTAATGCTCCCAACTAGGGTGTCCGCGGTCCGATACGGTTCGATTTTGAGTTTTTTATGGACCGGATCGACTTAGTCTCTCCTCTAAAAAAATGGACCGAGACCGGACCGATAATGTCAATTAACTGACCCTAATCGGTTCTATTTTTTTTAGGGTCGGTCCGATCTAACCCGTCGGTCCTCACATTAATGAATTACATCATTTTTAATAATAAAAATATACCCGACTCTATTTTTTTCAAACCTTAAAAACTAAAAAATATCAAAATTTGCAAGTAAAACAAACCCAGTATTGGATTAAACTATAATTTAAACTAATCAAATATTAAATTATATATTATCACTATTTATTTATCTTATATATATACATATATACGTAAAAATATATTTTTTATATAGAGTAGGTCCGGGCGGTCCTAACAGGGTTTTTAAAACTGTAAACCATGGACCGGACCGACTAGGTTGGTTTGCCAAAAAAAAAAAAACCGTGATCAGACCGATTAAGAAAAAAAATTAGAAAAAGAGTCAGGTCGTTCCATCGGTCCAATTAGTTTTTTTAACACCTTTACTCCCAACATCTATCAAAAGTCTCATTTTCATTTTGTCTAAATGTTTGAATTTGAGCCTTAATGGAGTTGGTCCGATGTGCGGGAAAGAGTTTTTGGAGAAACTTTGTTTAGATGTCCTTCCACGTTCCAATCGAGTTCGGTGACAAAGACCATAGCCAAGTCTTGGCCTTATTCTTCAGCGAAAAAGGGGAGCCTAAGATGCACAACATCTTAAGTGTAGGTTTAGTGAGTGAAAGTCTCTCATGCCTCCTCAAACTCTCTAATGTGGAGGTAGGGTTTTTCGGACTCCATACCATGTAATGTTGGGAGGATTTAGATAATTCCATTTCTAAAATGAAACTGCCCCACATTATACAGGAGTATAATGCTTCCTAGAGTGACGGTTCGCTCGGGATATAAGAGGTCTCTTATAGGGCGGTACGGTATCTTACCCTCACCTGTACCAACACTACCTTGATCCGACATCACACTCATACTAGTAGTCTCACTACCCTCTTCGGACTCTTTAGATGTGTGACTCGTTATGGAGTTAAGTGGTGTAGGAGGTGGAACCCAAAATTGCGCAACGCGTGAAGTGTGCGGGCTATTAGAATTGTACTTAACTATGGGATTTTCATGAATTCTAGTAGGAGTAGAGTGAGGAGTTGATTGAGTATTTGGCATGAAAGGATTTGAGAGATCATGTATATATATATATATATTTTGGATTTTTAGATTTTCTAAATATTTTTTTCTTTTTAAGAATTAGAGTCAAATTTTATATTAATTTGAAATAACCTAAATATCTACCTATCCCCGATAACGGAGCCAAAAACTTCTCGCGGCTCAAAAAGTGTCTCCAGTGCGTGCTAATTTCGATTCAAGTGCAAACCTATCTTCTAAGTAATAATTAGAGCAAGTCAGGTATCGAACTCAAGGAGTAAGATGAAAAATGTAACGACGATTAGGGAAAATCAATAACCCTCGCGATTGACTCAGAAAAGGAAAGAAAAAGATGATTGTTTTGGGAAAATTTTATCAACTAATGCAACTTAATTAATGATTGATAAATAACTAAACGTGCAAGAATAACTACTTTTCCTTTTAGCTATGTGAGAAAATAGAGTTGGAGTACACTCCCCCGAACCGTCGGTAATTACATTTGATATAATACATTCAAGAATTTAATTCATAATTCAAAGAAACATTAAATATTATCAAAGCATTGGACATATGAGGATTTTACTTTTCACAATATCAAATCAAAGACATATTTAATGTGAATGATAAATTATCGAAACGTATATTATATTCTTAAACATTTCGGTTACCTAGGGAAAACGAAATTCAAAGACCTACAACATTTATTTCTACAAGATTTCACACCTCTGAATTAGTAATTAAATTTTATCCAATTTTAGCTCCATCCATAATACCTACGTTGGGTTCATGTACCCAACCTTCTAAGAAACTTAGCCAAACATGGTGTTTCTACGATTACGCATGATTTTTATGTTGCATTATTGTTACGTAAAGTTTGCAACTAAACATACATAAAAGATTTCCATCAAGAGAATGAAGAATTATAATCTATAAAGAAGACAAATCTTGAAAGCAATAGGAGAATAATACTTGTATTTATGAATTCCACATAAAGGAGAAGATGAAGTTTAAATGATGATATTTTCTCCTAATGTTTCTTGCCTCAGAGTAGCCTCCAAAACTAGGTTAGAACTTCTCTAAAATAGGTCTAAACTCGAACTAACTGATTGGGTACAAGTTTTTACAAGTGTTTCAATGAAAACAAACTCTAATTAAAAATAAAATAAAAGATAAATTTCTCGAGCAGGCAATCCGAATCAGTTCGATGTCAG
The DNA here is from genome assembly GCA_949130495.1 of Sambucus nigra. Taxonomy (NCBI): domain Eukaryota; kingdom Viridiplantae; phylum Streptophyta; class Magnoliopsida; order Dipsacales; family Adoxaceae; genus Sambucus; species Sambucus nigra. Next base: position 404,338,311 of record OX422216.1, on the reverse strand, counting down.
GGAGAATCGGTTCGCCTTTCAAACCGAATCTAGAGTTCCCAAACCGGTTCACAAGTTGGGAAAATTACAGGATTCTTCTCAACTTTAAACGCACATAACTCTTCATCTGTAACTTGAAATTGGATGCCATTTGTTTCAAAATTCTTGCGATTTCATACTCAAAATTTTCTTTAGACTTCGCTTATGGGTTTGGCCTATTAAATTACATTTCTTCCCTTAGACTTTTATTTCTTTATTTCGATTACTCTCTCGCATTCACATGTATGAAACACCTATAAAATACACGAGAAATACACGAAACAATATATACTTGCCAAATAGGGTCATTAGCTTGAAATGAGATAAATCCATCCTAATTATGCGACACATTATAATAAAAGTACCTAAATTATGTGGATAGGTATGAAATATTTATGCCGAATCAATCATGGTAACTTAACATTATTTAACTTGATATATGTAATTGTATTTAATATTGTAACAATATTTAAATATATGTAACTATTTTCAACATTGTAACTATATGTAACTATTTTAAACATTGTAACAATGTGACTATGTGTAATTTTTTTGAACATTATAACAATGCAGCTATATATAATTGTTTTCATCATTGTAATACTATTTAACTGAATATATGTAATTGTATCTGTTTTAAACATTGCAACTGTATCTGTTTTAAACATTGAAACTGTACATTATAGCTGTACTATTATAAGTTTCTCAACACATAATTACATTGAGGTTTAAATTAAGTTAGAAATACATATCTTTTTGGTACATAATATGCAATATATAGTAACATTTTTAGTTTGATTCAGGAACAATGGACGACATTTTGATTTTAATGTGTCAATATAAGAATATCTCAATTATGGTACTTATTAACTCGGCAACAAAATTTCAAGATATAATAAATATTTTATTGTTTAGGCATACAGATTTGACAAAACACATGTACTTCACATACTCACTTCCTAGACATCCAAATTGCATTGTTGAATTAGATTATGATGTTCATGGAATGTTTGTCACATTATAAATCGAAGTAATAAAAACTATAGATGTTAAAATTAAAGATGATTACAACCATGAAATAATTGAAATTGGGAGTACGTCAGCAATTGATAGTGTTATTGAAGGATTTTGCCACTAGGAAATAGCAAAATAAATAAATACAAAGAAATAGACATGCCGGGTAACTTTTCAATAACTAATACATCAAATTTGTTATCAGGCAGTTGGTCTAGTGGCATTACTGATGTAAACTAAAAATTCATGAGCGGGGTTGATTAATTCAGAATTGTGTTATCAACATACTCAATAGAATTAGGATTCGACTTTATATATCTAAAAAATGAAAGCATGAGAGTTACAACAGTTTTAGACAATAGAGATATAAGTGGTTTCATGTGAAGAATACATGCATCATTCGAGGAAACTAATGGATTTTTCTACATAAAAACTTTTGAGAAAGATCATACATGTACCACATCCATATGTGTAGTAAAGAAGTAGAGAATGAACTCTGATATTATTGTTGGCATTATAGTTGACTAGGTTAGGGACATGTCACTTCTCATCCCAACTGATATCATGCACTATCGCAAAGCAAACCTAGGATATGATATTTCTTACCATGTTGATTACAAGGCTATTAAAAAAGTACGTTCACAAGATTTTGGTAACAAATCTCTGTCTTATTATAACTTGGGGTGCTACATGTCACACCCCGCCTAATTCTGGCGTCGGCCGCCACCAAAACTAAGCCGGGCGTGAACTAAATAAATACCATTCTTAGCATGAGACATATATGAGACATAAATAAATCAGTCCATAAGATAAATAATTGGTCAATCTCAAATGATCACAAATAACTAAGCGATAAAAGATCCATCAAATGCTAACTCCAAAAAATCCAATCTCCAATAATGATTAAATAAAATCTGAAATAATCCCAAAATAAATCCTCTAAACAACTTTGGAACCGAATGGCCCAATAAAACTCAAATGAAGTCTCATAATACGACTGGAAAAGAAAGTCTAACTAAACTATGCCATAAAGTAAATAACTCCAGCTGTACCTCCAATGATAACTTCGATAAACTTAAACAGCTTCTCCAAATTCTAATCCTGAAAAAGATTAGTCAACGCATGGGTCAGAGCCAAAGCCCCGAGCAAGAATACACACTACTCCCCTCAAATAGGATCCTTGAATCCAGACAGTAGCATTATACGCAATAAATATCACAATAGAATATTTTAAACTAAACGGGATAATTAAACGCGATAAATATAAATCACTAACTACCCGCAAAAATCCCCATTTATCAAGGCACACCAATATGATTTTAAATTCCCAAGTCCCGCGGAGTTAATCCTTTATTAATTAACCCAAATTATCAAATTTCTCAATTATTTATGTTCTTACTTCCATAATTATTAGGTATGGCGGTCCTCCCACCTCGGGTGATAATGCACCAAAATTCATTATGGCGGTCCTCCCGCCTCGGGTGATTTCTCCACCAAAATACACATCCCCTTATCAAAACGCCGGCTAGCCCGTTTAAACTGTCGGCCCTCGCTGATTGACAAGGTTCCACACACGACACGACATAAAACACCGGCTGGCCCGTTTAAACTGTCGGCCCTCGCTGATTATGTCGCCAATATATTTTAATACCCGTCTTATTATCTTACGTATTAGTTCTCAATTTCTCAATTCACAATTTATAATCACCCCACCCTTTTAATCGATGTGAGATCCTCAAAATACCCCTTAGTCCCATACCTAAGGGTCCCCAAGTTATCAATACGTCCTATCTTATGTATAGGAGGATTTTCTAACATAAAACTTAACTTAGTCTCGTACTTAGACTACCGTAACGACGATAAAGTATCAAAAATCAGCCCACCCCAAAGACGATAAAAACGCGATAATCTACCCTCACTAGTCCCATACCTAGAAGGCGTAAATCATCAAAAGACATACCCACTAGTCCCATACCTAGAAGGCATTCTAAAATATAGGGAGAGCAATAATACCCAACAACCCGTCGTCACAAAGGCAACATCATAATACCAACAAGTCACACAAACAAGCATAATTAATCAATATATAAAACTACGCATGATAGTCCAATTCAATTAAATATTTAATTTAATTATCACAACGTCAACAATACCCAAATAATCTCATTTAATTATTTTAAATTAAATATACCAAGTTTTCATCATATATTCATCAAAACAAAATTTTATTATATCTACATGTATTACATGAGTTATACGCACCCAAAAATCATTTATTTTAAAGCTAGGGTTTTTCTACATGCACCCTACACCAATAAAACCCAAAATCACTCATCAATCCTACGTACCCAAGGGTTATGAATATTATTCATATTTAAAAGATTTAATAAAAACAGCCCCATAATTAGTGTTCACTTTTTCTAATTAAGTTACTAATTATTTTTAAGAAAACATGTAATTAAGTGTTTAGGCGACACTTAAAACGCATAATACTAAAGGAAAAGAATAGAGTATTCATGCCAGAATAAAAGTTGATTTATAAATATGATCTTGAATGTGTATTCCTCTCAAAAATTTGACAAATATTCGTTCTTGACGCGTCTTGAGAAAATCCGGTTAATCTTGACAAAACTTGAGTTGAAAGTTATGTAGAATGGGGCTAGGGTTTTGAGGTTGAAGAAGATGAGAGGATTCTGATTTTTGAGAAGGCTAAAATGTGTTTTAAAAGATCTAAACTCGTCACTTTATGTTTATATACCAAAAAGAATTAGAGTCCTAATCAAATACAAATACTTGAAAAAATTATTACGGACGATCGGACCGTTAGAATCGCTTGAAATTTTAGTATGTTGTAGTGAACAGCGAGACAGGACTGCTGACAAAAATTCAGCTTGATCGGACGGTCGAATTTCTAAAAATATTATTTTTACAAGAAAGTTTTCTCTTTTGAGGACTCTTAGAGAGTTTTATATTTTGAGGACTCTTCTAAATAATAAAAATTCAATTAAATCTCCATTTTAATTCCGATTCCAATTCCATTTGAAAATTCATTTTTCAAATATAAAAACCAACACTTTAAATTATAAAATTTATAAAATCCAAAATTTCATTTTTCTTCAATTTCCAAAATTAATTTAAAAAATTCCCATTTAAAAAATCCGGGTTGTTACACTACATTAATGCAACAAAGTCATTTAACCCGGGAAGTATATTGGAAATAGATTACAATCGAAGTACAAAATGATTCGGGCTTCTATTTGTATTTTTCAATGCCTGTATTGAAGGATTAAATATTTTTCCTCCACTTATCATCCTTGATGACATTTTCTTGAAAGGATACTACAAGAGAACACTACTTGCAACAAAAAAAGATAGAAATTAATGTATATTAATTACTCTTGACTAAATATTTTACAATTTTACTTCTATTGATTTATTATTAAATATCAACACTTACTAACGTAACTCATATTTTAATATTATAATAGATATGTTTCCTTTGTAATGTGTATTCTTCATTCTGAGACCATTGCAAATTGGAGTTGGTTTTTGAAAGTAGTATATAAAGTCATTAAAAATGAAAGACAATTGACTTTTGTACTCGATAAACATAATGGGATAAAAGATTCTATCCATAATATTTTTCCAGGATCATACCACTTTTATTGTTTACAACACATGAAACTCAATCTCAGGAATCCATTATCAGGAGGACATGTGACAAATCAATTTCGAGAGTTAATGGTGTTTAAGTTCATAAACTGTGCTTATGATCCTAAAAGATAGTTTTGTGTTCAATATTTGGAAAAATTCAAATGTTGTGGAGGAAATTCAATTATTAATTTATTATATGACGCACCTTTGAAATAATGGTGAAATGCCTACTTTGAAGGGAAAAGATATGGATAACTGTACTCTAATGTTGTTGAGTCCTTTAATTCTTGGATAAGATAAGTGCGTCATTTAATGATTACTCAATTGGTTGGTCACATAAGGATACAAATAATATATTTAAGGGAAAGAAAAAAGGATTACTCAATTGTGTGCAGATATGCATAAGAAAATACAATAACTTGTGTTGGAATCAAGGCCTTAGTTTGTCTCATGTTCAAGTTCATATATTTAAGAAGTCCACTATCAACCATCAGTTGTTGTTGATATATAGAGACACCTATGTTCAGGTTTATTGTGGCAAATATATGGATCCCCTTATGCTCATCTTGGAGCTGAAATAAGTAACAGTGGTCAAGACGTTATGAATTTTATAAAATTATATTTCTATACATCTTATTATGGAATGTCCTAAGATCTCCCAATTTTTTCAGTTCCTACTATATACAAGACATATAATGAAGGCGGTGTTGTAATGCTTCCTCCAATAACCAAAAAAAAAAATAGTTGGTCATTCGAAGAAAAATATAAACAAAAATAAAGGAGAGACAACAAGAAAGATAAAGTGCAGTAGGTGTGGAAATATAGGGAATCACAAGAAAAAACATGTAAAGCTCTATTTAATTAATCTTTTTTTTTATCAAAGAGGGACGATACCTCCACACATTTTATTTATATCATATAATAAAGAAACAGACTCTATGTGGCTTACAAACCCAGACTTAACTTATTTCTACAGGATGGATCCATTACTCTAGAAATAAAACTTAAGAAATATGGGGCCCAATACATGTTGGACTACCTTTAATAAATAAATTTGGGGATTTATGGCTTATCCCCATTACAAATAAAAGAAAGTACAAGAATCAAAACTTTGGGATTTATAGAAGCATCTCCATTACAGTCTTTGTACCTTAATTATGATATTTGGACGATTTTGTCTATCCATATTGAGACGACCAGTAATACCCCGTATTTTTACGCATATTTATTTTTATGAAATTATGGAAAATGGGGATTAATTAATTTAAAGGGAGAAAATATAATTTGTAATTAATCCGATTTTATGGTAAAAATCACTAGCGTGATGAGAGTTAGTAGTTATCGAAATAATATTATGGCCGGGATGAGGTACACGGCAATCATGGTATAATTATTTGGGACGCGTGTATGAGTCACGTCACCGGTATGTATTTGGAAATTTAAAAAGGTAAATTATTTTTATATAACTTGAATGACTATTTTGAGTGCGCCAGAGTATCTGAAAGGGTCGAAATAGTCAGAAAACACTAATGGGGTATTTTATTTGGAGTCCGGGGCATTTTAGCCCGAAACGACACCCTGGAGGTGTATTTTTGGTCTTTTGGGATTTTTGGGCAATTAAATGGACGAAAATTGGGTCTAATTAAAAGCATTGAGGGTTAGTGGTCTATTTATTTCAACTTACGTGAGAAAGAGAGAAAAAGAGAGAGAGAACCAAGGAAGAAGAAGACTCCATTGGAGCCCTAAGCCAAGAACTCGAGCTTTCACACCAAAAATTACATCAGCGCGTAAACCGTGTCAAGAGGATCATTCACATACCAATTTCAGCCCAAGAATCAGAAGTTCATTCCGAGGAAAATGTTTATCTTGCTCATATTTTAGCATATATTGTTCCTGTTAATTTAGGTTTGATGATATAAACTTGGTGCAATGAAAACTTGGGTTTAATTAGACTAAATTGTGAAGAAACCTTATGAATTGGAGATGGGTATGCATGTAGAGGTTTTGGCCTTGGTTGGATTATTAAAATCCTGGAATTTTATGTCTTAATCACGAATTATACTAAGAGTTTTGGACAATTAAAATTCTGGGTTCATATTTAAGAGACTTATTGGAAAATTAAGAGATTGTTGAATTCCAATTGATTATATAAGGATTTGACCTTTAGTTCGTGTTAGAAAGTATCTTAGGATGATTGGGATTAGTGTAGGAACATTTAATTTGGATTGTGTTGAGTATTTGTATGTTTTTGAAGATTAAAAGTTGGGAAAAATCAAAATTTGGAAGAACTGGGTCCGAAATTCTCGTTCGAAGACCTACCCAGGTCCTAGAATGGTTTTTAACTCGAACGAACCTTCTAACGAGATTTCCAATGATTTTTCTAACGAGTTACTGAGTTCGTTCGAAGTGGGAACTTCGTTCGAACGACCTCGTTTGAACGAAAATCCTAGAAATTCTAATGAGATTCCAGATTGAGTTTTTAGGGTCCGTTCGAGTTAAAAACCATTCTAGGACTGTCAAAATGAGTGTATTAACCTACGTGAGTAACGGGTGGCTTAAATTCCAAAGTGTTAGGGAATTAAGGGTGTAATGGTCCCCGGGGTATCGAATTTGTGTGAAAACCTAGGAAAGAATGTAAGTCCTAAAGAGGCTATATATATATGGATATCGTGGAGAGAATTGGCGTTAATATTACTTACGGATTATAGTATTTGGGTTATGTGATTACCTATTAATGTATATAAGTTGTGTGCATGCTTATTACTTGGAATATCATGTGTATGACATACCTAGCTACTGGATATCGAATGGGGGTTAACGCGTTGTGGACGACCATATCTTATGTGCCTTAGGGGGATTTCGAGTCGTACCACTAGAGCATGGAACCTAGGTACGGGCTATCTGTGAGAACGATAGTGTTGACAGTCGTATGGGTGCGTAGGTATGTGCGTAGCCCATCGGATTGGGACTATGTTCCCCTCCAATATGTGTATATATTTCATTGGTTATTGAAAGATTTAACCTTTTGTATTTTATGCGTGAGCGTTGCAATATGACTGGATAGCCGAGTATGCCTAGCACTAGGGGTTTCTTAACCATGGGTGCTGTATAGATATATTTGTATGTATTCATAGTGAGATTTTATATATGTGTACTGAGTTCCTATTCTGTGTTCCTTGTTGGCTACTTTATTAAAGTATATACTTATTGGGTCACCAGTTAGGAATAAACAATCCTATGAGAATGATTATAACATCCTTAAACCTATTCTTAAATAATAGTAATATATTGATTTCGGGTTATTTAGATATTGTATCCGGCATAGTGATTATCCTACATATAGTCAGGTAGAGTGGCGAGACTAGTATGGGTAGTTAGACTCGCTAGGTGTGCACATTAGATGAGAGGTGAGCATCTCAAGTGAGTACGCTAACTTGACATGGATAATATATGTGCTGTTGAAATCAATTTAAGCACTGGCTATATTTAAACTGTTTTCTACTCGGGCTCTAACCCGTTTTTTCTGCAAATCTCTTTTTTGTTCTATTATTTTAGGTGCTCAACCACAGGGACACTAGACTTAGGAGATTCCATTCATTTTCCAAGCTGTAGATGCTGTGGAAGCCACGAAATATTTCTAGTAGACGTTTCTGAGTCTATTTCTCCTTATCTATCAGTCTTTTATTTCAGTTGGACATGTCGTCCCTCCTATTTTACATTCATAGATTTAGAGTTGTTTTATTCTATCATTAGAGTTTGATGTCATGTTATTGGATTATTGTTTAGGATTGTGACTGAATGTGTTTACTCCAGTTCCTTATTTTACTTCAGTTAGTTCTTACCTTATACTATTGTGATGTATGGTGATGTTTAGATATTACTCTTTTATGATGATGGTTAATAACAAGATAAAATTTTGACACCAACCTTTTTAAATATTAGGTGGTTAGTTTTTATTAAATTAAAATTTGAGTTTTCGACAGTGATGCATTATCTGAACCAACTTGATATTTTGAAATTAATTAATTAAGGACAGATAACCCGGTAATTAATTAGGCGGGGTGTCACACGACCTTTGACTAAAAATGGAAGAGAGTTGAAACTCCAATATATTGAGTCCATTTTCTTACTAGAGGAAATTAAAGCAAAGTACTCTGCCACTGCATTATTTTCTCTCCAAGTATGGTTGATTTGGTAATTTAAAGTATACTTAAGCTTATCACATATCTCCGAGTTAGTTCAAAGAGGTTTTGCTTTCTTCAAAATAACATCAACTAGAGATTTGAAATCAGATTCTATAAGAACATTTGAAATATTTAATTGAGAGATCAAATTGATACCTTCTTGTAAAGCCTTTGATTTAAAAAATATCTCATTGATCAATACAATTTACTTTTATAAAAAATATGTAGTGCTATGGTTGTCTTTGAATACATAACTGATTCTTGTTTTAAAACTATTTATGTAGACACGCAATTGTAACTTTTTTCTCATACAAAAATGTAACTGAACTTATACGCATATAAAAGTTAATTATTATTTACAACTATAATAAAAATAATAATTGTTACTATATCTAATTGAACTTGCTTTTTATAATTGTTTATTTATAACCCAATTGTATCTGATTTTATTTAAACAATTGAAAGTGATTTTTAGGCAATGAGAAGTAACTTAATGTTTAGATAATAGTAACTCAGTTTTACACCATTATAACTGATTTTTTAACTATAACTAAATTAATTAATGTAACTGTATTTGCAATTACATGTAAAACTTTAATTGTTTATAAAATGATTTTTTTAAATAGTTTTTATGTAAACACGCAATTGTAACTAATTAGTTATACAAGTCAAAATGAATTATGTCTTAAACAATAGTAAATGAATTTTATAAAACTGTAATTGAATTGAATTACAACTGTAAGTATGTGTAATTGTTTTTATATAGACGCCATTGTAATTGTTTACCTCATAAAAAAATGTAATTGAATTTTAACACATGTATAAGTGAATTATTATTCACAACTGTAAAAAATAATCATTATTATTACTGTATCTATGTGACACCCGCCTAATAAAATACCTGGCGATCAATCTTATACCAAATTAAAACATAAGTCTCATATGGTTCATTCCTAGCATCACTATCGACAACCAATTTAATTACTAATAACCTATTAGGCTGGCATCAAAATTTTTATTTAACTAATCTTTTTAATCAAACCAACAAAGTGAAACCATCACACAATTTATATATATGAAACTAAAAAGAAATAAAATAACCGAACACTCGGCTTAACATAATACAACCAAATCGAATGCCGCACTAAAGGGCGGTAAAAGTATAAATGAATACAATTGGGCTTTCGGCCTGAGTGTTACTACAATGCTTCCTATCTAGATCACAAGAATAGAAGCATCTAAAAATAAACCTGTATGCATCCACAGCTGCTGTAGCAAACGTCTGACTCGAAGGAATCATCATCCAGGCGTCCCTGTGTCTAGACACCTATATATATATATATATATATATATATATATAAATACATATATAACAAGAGAGGAGAAAATAGAGAAACGGATCAGAGCCCGAGTTTGAAAATATTTTGCAAGTGCATAAATGCTATATTTTTAAAAAAATATGATTTATCTCATATTTAAATTGGTATCGCACTCCCATGAGATACCCCTCACCTCTCTTCTAATAGAGCATACTTATCGCATACCCATTAAACCTACTAGTTAAACTACCCTTCCTTACTATACGTTAACACCCATCCTCTAAAAATCGTCATACCCGAGTACTAAGGGCTAAACTTCTCCCCATTACCAACATTGACTTACGTTCGTGCGTGGGGTTTTCGGGAAGCGAAATCCAAATAAGGAACCCCCTGATACACTACTATGTGACAATGTTGATCGTTGAGATCCATTAAGCCTTCAGCATAAATGTATATAAAAACTCATACATATATACACATAATTCTCACTTTAATATACCAATTCATAATTAAGTCCGGATAAAATTCTCCCGGAATGAGAATAAATCCTTATTCATTTTTCTCTTTACTCTAGTTAAAGATATATGATATTTTGTCCTCATATACAGGCGATATACTATACACAACAAGTATAATAACCAGTGTTCTAAAAAATGCGCCTAGGCGCGAGGCTTTTTAGATACGCTAAGTTTTGGCCCTAGGCGTGGATCAAGGCGTGGTCAACGTTTTTTGGGGTAAGGCGTGAAAAAATGCGCATTTTTTGAGAGTAAGGCGTGAAAAAACGCGAGTTTTTTTAGAAGTAAGGCGTGAAAAGACGCAATTTTTTTTATTTTTTTTGTATTTAAAAAAAATAATATTTTAATTTACAAATATTTAGACATATTTTTAAGGTATGTACCAATTTAGTATTTTAAATAGCCTTGTCATAGTAAAAAAATATTAAAAAATATTAAAAAATGCCTAAACGCCTTTTCACGCCAAGGCCCGCCTAGGTTTCTAAGGCTTAAGGCTTAGCCTCCACACCTCGGTCACGCCCCGCATTTTTTAGAACCTGTAAACGTAAGTAATTAATAACGTAAGTAATTTCCTTTGTATTTAAAACTCAATAGATGATGCGGAAGCGTTGAGAGAAGATGGTTCAACAATTAAACAACATTTACCCAATATTTAATATAAGTCCAAATTAAATTGAGTGTGATAATTTAAACCGAATTTTATCTTGAATTTATCCTAAGCATGCGTTCTAAATTATGAGGCAAGATAAAATAAACAATATCACACTACGCCGAGATGTACGAGGAAAAACCCAAGACGGGAAACAACCTCGGACGCCCCTAGCCACAAGTCCACTAGATACAGAATTACAATTACAAGACAGATAGACTTACAACGACTGACTCAATCCCTCTCAAGCCTCGATGCTTCTTCTCGTAGACACCTCTTCCTAGCTGATAACCTCGAAACTCCACCGCGGTCTCGGAATCCACCGATGGGGCTTTCTATGGTCACCGTCACCCTAGCATGGAGCCTTTCTCCGTGTGGGTAGAATCACAACAAAAAGTCTTCTTCTTTGATGGATGTAGAAGCAAACCAAAACTTCTCTTCTTGAATACGGTAGAGATAAACCGGTGCCAAACTCCACGCAATTGATAAGTATATAGAACTTGGAATAAACTCAATTGGGTGTAAACACTAGAGTGATGAAAATATTTCTCTAAAAATCTCACTCAAAACATGAACATTTTCCTAAAACAAATTTGCTCTCAAACTCTCTCTAAGAGATAGAAATGGCATGGAAAAGTTAATTTGGAAAATGTCATTCCCGCACATTATTAAGTCTGAAAAAGTTGGTTAAAAACCAAGTGGGGAAGTGGGTGAAAAACTGCCAAAAACTGTTCCCGCCTGACAGCTCGTTCGAACAACATTTCGTTCGAACGAAGTCTCGTTCGAACGAGACTTCTAACGACGCTCCAGTATGGACTCGTTAGAAGCTCGTTGGAAATCTCGTTAGAACGACAATCTCGTTCGAACGACATTTCTAACGACAGTGGGAACTCGTTGGCAAACCTCGTTCGAACGAAACCCGGTTCGAACTAAAAAACTCGTTCGAACGACATTTCTAACGAACGACCAGAAAGATTGTAAAATTCGATTTTGGCCCAGAAAACTTTATGAACTTATTTTAAAGTTTTATATAATTTCTTTCTTAAACCAAAACGCAGTTTATTTTAATCCTAACACCCAACAAACTTTATTCCAAGCTCCTATATAAACATAATTGCATTCATACCTTGGGAGCATGGAACCATTAGTTGATGACGAAGAAACGAGGCACGCAAACTGGCACATTTGATGAAGCTTTATATTCTTTGCCGCTACGTCTTCAACAAACACTTCATAGGCTTGAGAATATTACAATTAAATACCTTCCTATGAATAAATGTTTTTGTCCGGAATTGAGCCAAAACTACATATGGACTCAATTGGAAATTTGTGTCCTTACAGAACCTTGATAATAACCATATCACCAAGATATAACTTGAGGATGTAGTCTCATAGTGCCAATCCGAATTCGGGTTTACTCACTATACCACGGTACCAAGCCAGACTTACTCATGGTCATGGTAAAAATACACAACGGTGGAGGCGGTCATATTCCCTCTGCAAGTGGAGTACACACATCGCACTCGAACGTGGGACGAGATGACCTGGGGATATACTCTTCCTTCTCCTCAAGCCAGGGGAGTCATCCACATCGTGAAACCTCCCCGGATCACACTAGAGAAATATATAATCTGACTGTTCCAACCCTACGCCAAAGGAAAGCCCGTGGAACTAACCTCTAAGATACATACATACCAATCACACATAGATATATTTGTATTTCCATATCATATTATATATAATGTAACATCGTCGTATATATAATCTATATTACTTCTCAAACATATATATGGCCATAATTGCGAAACTCTCATAGAGATAGCCAATAACCCCGAATGTTCCCATTTGTAATAGTATATAAGTATTCATATACTTAAAACACTAAACCCATAAGTATTCTCACACTTCATATATGACTCGTACCTTAATCACTTTTAAGGATTTATATACTCTCTGAATATGCCAATTCTTAATGATTAAATAAGTATATTGTTAATGCAAAAATTCTCCATCTACGAGGACCAATCAGAAAAGGACACATGTCATCCTACGTGGCAATATTCGACACCCTAGGAGAGTTGGTCGGCATCCGACGAGAGTTGGTCGGCACCCGAGGAGAGTTGGTCAGTACCCGAGGAGAATTTGTCGGCACCCGAGGAGAGTTGGTCGGCCCCCGAGGAGAGTTATTCGGCACCCGAGGAGAGTTGGTCGGCAAACCAACCAGGAAGATCAAGGGATAACTATTCATTTAATGTGCATTAATGAAGATGACAGCGCATTTAATGAGCCTTAATGTACATTTATACTGTATTAATAGATGACAACACATAGCATACCAAGCAATTCAACAATTAGATTCGTTGAGTGTAGACATAATGTATAAATGTCTACATACAATGAATCTCTTTATCTTCCATCACTATAAATACATGTATTCCCTTAGCAAAAAGGGGGAAGAGATCCGACAAGGATGAGAGACACCATACACAAGATCCACACCTTTTTCTCTCTACACCACATTGTGCTATTGTAAACCCCTGGGAATAAAATAACAGTGAATGTAGGCTTTTTCTTATAGCAGAACCACTTTAAAAATCTTTGTCTCTCATGTGCTTGATTGGATTGCTTTTATCTATTTATCTGTGATCATAAAAATGGGATTCGGTCCAGTTTTTTACATCAACATATACCCTTAACTTATTTAATTCCATAAGATCGCCTCGCCTGTAATAATAATCGCCAATAGTCGTACCAGCTAGTCACTCAATCCTCGTTAGGGCATGTCCTAGATTCCCTCCTAATCAAACCCTAGGACGTACTCAAATGTATTCAACTCATATACATTCTATTTGCATAAATATATCCAAACGTAGTTACCGAATACTTATCTCTAATGTTGCTCTTTCTAAACATTCATTAAGTCTATTCCCCGGAGTGCACTCTCAACTTATCCAAGGTTCACTCACCCTCAATACCATCACCTAGGAGTCCTAATATCATCTCTAAAATCTCCTACAACAATCTCCCATTTGTGATTTAACTCCCCATACACTAAAGGGAAGAAAACTAATAATTCTGGCAAAAGCGACTTGATTCGCCCTTAATGCGTATCGTTTCGGGCTGGCGAATCGATTCGGCCCCCAATCCGAATCGATTCAGAAAGTGATCTGCAAGCAGGTCCTCAAAGGCGAATCGATTCCGTCTCAATCCGAATCGATTAGGCCTGAGACAGCCTTACTGATCCCCTTATGCAAATCGATTCGGTTTATACCCGAATCGATTCTCCCTGTTCGAGGGGCACTATTTGGGAGATTTCTCAATCTCCAAAATACCCATATATCAACCCAACCTCCATTTTAATGGTTTCTAATCTCAACCAACAACTCTATAATCCTCCGAACACTGATTTATAACTAACACCTCAATTTATTTATGGTATTAAACCACTTCTCTTAGGTTTAAACCTTAAAACCATTAACATGGCAATATACTAGTTAAAGATATATGATATCCTTATTCATTTCTCTCTTTACTCTAGTTAAAGATATATGATATCTTGTCCTCATATACAGGAAATATACTATACAAAACAAGTATAATAACTATCCCACCGAGCTATAACTTGAGGATGTAGTCTCATAGTGCCAATCCGAATCCGAGTTTACTCACTATACCACGGTACCAAGCCAGATTTACTCATGGCCATGGTAAAAATACACAACGGTGGAGGCGGTCATATTCCCTTTGCAAGTGGAGTACACACTTCGCACTCGAACGCGAGACGCGATGACCTGGGGATATACTCTCCCTTCTCCTCAAGCAAGGAGATTCACCCACATCGCGCAACCTCCCCGGATCACACTAGAGAAATATATAATATGGCTATTCCAACCCTACGCCAAAGGAAAGCCCGTGGATCCAGCCTCTAAGATACAGTCATACCAATCACACACATATATATATGCATTTCGATATCATATTATATATACTGTAACAACGTCATATATATAATCTATATTACTTCTCAAACATATATATGTCTATAATTGCCAAACTCTCATAGAGATAGCCAATAACCCCGAATGTTCCCATTCGTAATAGTATATAAGTATTCATATACTTAAAACACTAAACCCATAAGTATTCTCTCACTTCATATATGACTCGTACCTTAATCACTTTTAAGGATTTATATACTCTCAGAATATACCAATTCATAATGATTAAATAAGTATACCCTCAACTTATTTAATTCCATAAGTATCGCCTCGCCTGTAATAATAATCGCCAATAGTCGTACCGGCTAGTCACTCAATCCTCGTTAGGGCATGTCCTAGATTCCCTCCTAATCACACCCTAGGACGTGCTCAAATGTATTCAACTCATATACATTCTATTTTCATAAATATATCCAAATGTACTTGTCGAATACTTCTCTCGAATGTTGCTCTTTCTAAACATTCATTAAGTCTATGCCCAAATTGCACTCTCAATTTATCCAAGGTTCGTACTTCTTTACCCAAGGTTCACTCAACCTCAATCGCATCACCTAGGAGTCCTAATATCATCTCTCGAATCTCCTAAAATAATCTCCCATTTTTTATTTAACTCCCCATACACTAAAGGGAAGAAAACTAACAATTCTGGCAAAAGCGAATCAATTCGCCCTTAATGCGAATCGATTCGGCCCCTAATCTGAATCGATTTGGAAAGTTCTCTGCAAGCAGGTCCTCAAAGGGGAATCGATTCAGTCTCAATCCAAATTGATTCAGCCTGAGACAGCCTTATAGATCCCCTTATTCGAATCGATTCGGTCTAGACCCGAATTGATTCGCCCTGTTCGAGGGGCACTATTTGGGCAATTTCTTAATCTCCAAAATACCCAAATATCAACCCAACCTCCATTTTAATGTTTTTTAATCTCAACCAATAACTCTATAATCACCCTAACACTGATTTATAACTAACACCTCAATTTATTTGTGGTATTAAACCATTTCTCTTAGGCTTAAACCTTAAAACCATTAAGACCCTACTTTTGACATTTCTCCCATTTCAATTCAATTTTACACTCCATTAACATGGTTTTAACACTAGAAATCATTTAGAGTTTATAATACATCTGTGGCCATCCTTGATCCTCGATCCTCGTGGCGGGCGGGCGGAGTGAGGATCCTTGGTCCTGCGCGTCCCTCTCAGGAGCGCTTCGGCCGACGTCATTGGGTGAGGTGAAAAATATAGAGAGATGGTGTTGCTAGTCTATTTTACTCAAAACAGACAAAAGAAAGGGAGCCATCCCGAAGTATTGCAACCAAAGACATACAGATGCATACGAAACCAAAATGATTCAAGAATGATTCAGAGGCTAAGTTACGAAATGGGAAGGTGTTAGGCACCCATTCCGCCCTTACGGTCTCTCATGGGTTTTTGCTATTTTCCTTTATTTTCCCCGTGATTTGTGTGCATGTGTATATATAGTGGAGATAGGAGTCATTGCCTTGTACCATGGAGGAGGTAAAGCGAGTCATCCGTAGGAATGT
Organism: Sambucus nigra; assembly: GCA_949130495.1. NCBI lineage: Eukaryota > Viridiplantae > Streptophyta > Magnoliopsida > Dipsacales > Adoxaceae > Sambucus > Sambucus nigra. Next base: position 404,321,418 of record OX422216.1, on the reverse strand, counting down.
AAAAATAATATTTAGAAAATAGGATTTACGCGATTATCCTTACATTGACCGTTAGGAGGGAACGATAACGCATATGGAATAATACGCTACTAAGAACAAATATATAAAACATAAAAGAATTGAGTTTAGAGAAAAATAGAGAAGGAGAGAAAAAGTAAAAATTGGACTCGAGTCTCGGATTTTACCCCGAGACGCCTATGTAGCCTATAGGGGCATCAAAGTCCACGTAGTTCGTATGCAAAACAAGGGTTGGGGTTTATACCATAAATCCAATTAGGGGATTCTCTTATTTGTGTATGTGTGTGTGTAAAAAGGTGTTTTAGTTGTGAGAAAAATGTAAGAAAAGTGTGAGAATTCCCGTTCGGAATTTATGAGCAAACCCTTTTTTTTCTTGTTTTTTTGGGTTTTTTATTTGTATGAAAATAAGAGATGTGCAATAATACTAAATAAAAAGTATATTAAGATATGAGAGATGAGATAATAAAAGTTCTAAGTAATGAAACAAGTTAATGCGAATTTATGAGAATTTAAGGAGAGAATTGAGAACATTGGACCTTCTTGAAGATCTTGAGCTTGATCTTGAGTGTTAAAGAGCAGCCCTTGAACTTGGATGATGATGGAAGGTAGTGAATTAACTAAGTTTGATGAAAAGGGCGATGCAAACTGAAGGTTGGAAAGTGATTTGGATGTGGAAATCACGCTGACTTCGGAAGAGGTTTTTTATATTTTCTGAGAGTGATGTCTATCAGATTTGGGCTCTCTTTGCAATGACGACAAGGCCTCCTTTTTATAGGCCCAGGTAATTTCCGATCGGCATAGCTCTGGTCCTGCCAATCGACAGGTGTGTTTAGGCACACAGCCTATAGGGAGGGTCTGGGACCTACCGTTTGGCAATGTCTTTCAGGCCTTTTCAGAAAATTAGCCACAGAGCGCAAACCGTTGATATGAATTACACATGGGGTAGACCATTGGAAAGGTATTTTAGATACCTTCGAAAGTCCTTTGGACCGCTCCCAGGTTCGGGAGTGTACTTTGGGTTAAATGTGGCTCGAAAGCGCTCGTCGGTCCTTTGGACGGGAAAATGTCAGACGCAAACAGATCGTTCATCCGCATGGTAAGTCCGAATCGCGTACGAGGTGGATTGTTGGAAAGGTTTGGAGATGTACTTAGACATTCCAAAGAGTTTGATCTAGTTCAGGGAGTTGACTTTGTTCAATCGATCTTGGAAGCATTTGGTGACCTCTTGAAGTAAAACTGATCATTCGTCCGTACCGTAAGTCAGAATTGCGCACGGGATGGACCTTCAAAAAGGGGATTCAGTGCCCTTCGAAGATTCATTCAGTATCGGTCGAGATGAAGATTTGACTTAGGTCAAACAGATCCCGGGAGCATTCGGTGGCCTCCTGATTGAGTTTCGAGGGAAAACGGGTCGTTCGTCCGCAGTGTAAGTCAGAATCGCGCACGGAATGGACCGTTGGAAAGGGATTTCAGTGCCTTTTGAAGATTAATTCAGTCTAGGTTGAGATGAAGAGTTTGAATTTTTGGTCAAATGGAGCTTGGGAGCGCCCGATGGCTTCTAGATTAGGTTTTGGGGGAAAATGGGTCGTTCGTTCACAGGGTAAGTCAGAATCGTTCATGGGATGGACTATTGGAAAGGGATTTTAGTGCCCTTTGAAGATTCATTAAGTCTCGGTTGAGCTGAAGAGTTTGACTTTTTGGTCAAATGGAGCTTGGGAGCGCCCGATGGCTTCTAGGTCAGTACTCGGGGTAGGGGTGGCCGTGGGCCGGGCTTGGGCAGGCCCGGTCGGGCACGGGTAGTGCTTGAAAAATTAAGTGTTATCCCAAGCCCGCTCGGGCCTAGATCGGGCCTTATTATGTAATCCCAAGCCCGCCCAGATTTGAAAGCTCTTTACCCAGGCCCGCCCGATCGAGCCCTATTATGTTAATTAAAAGATTTTTTTAAAAAATTAAAATACCTATTTTTTTATTTAAAGACCATTTTTTTTAATTAAAAATTTGCTTTAAACTCCATATATTACAAAGTCTATATATAAAGTTTCTCACTTTACATGAAAAGACTTGGTATACATTTTTATATTTATAGAAGTTCCCCCCCCCAACACACAGATATATATATATATATATATATATTTCGGGCCTCGGGCCGGGCCGGGCCTCATCGGGCTTAAGAAGTCATGCCCAAGCCCGCCCGAAAAAAAATCCGGCCTATAAAATTTTACGAAGCCCGCTTTGCGGGACTATTTACCTTACCCAAGCCCTATTTTTTTATTGGGCGGGTTGGGCGGGCTTGGAGGGCCTCGGGCCTATGGCCACCCCTAACTCGGGGTATGACCTGGGTTTGCAGTGATGAAGGGAGGTTCTAGGGACCTAAGGAGAGTTTATGGGGTAATAGAATGGGGGTCTAAAGAGCCCCTTAGTGGGTGAGTGTTTAAAAAATGATAGCCATCTAATAGCCACCGCATGATGCTTTTGAAAATATGATGACCAATTCAGGGGGTCGAGGTCGATTCTGAGGACCTAAGGAAAGGAGGATGACCAATTCAGGGGGTTGAGGTCGATTCTAAGGACCTAAAGGATGGTTTGGAGGAAAGTTTTAGGTCAGTTACCGAGGAGGTGCTAGGGATAACCGATTATGCGGGTCGAAGCCAATTCTATGGGCTTAAGGTGAGATGACTAATTCTACGGGTTGAAGCCAATTATGCAAGCTTAAGGGGAGATAACCAATTCTGCGGGTCGAAGCCAATTCTGTGGGCTTAAGGTGAGATGAACAATTCTGTGGGTCGAAGACAATTCTGCGGGCTTGAAGATGAGGGTGATCGATTCTGCGGGTCGAAGCCAATTCTACAGGCTTAAGGTGAGATGACCAATTTTGCGGGTCGAAGCTAATTCTGAGGGCTTAAAGATGAGGTGACCAATTCTGCGAGTCAAAGCCAATTCTGAGGGCTTGAAGATGAGGTTACTGATTCTGCGGGTCGAATCCAATTCTGAGGACTTAAAGATGAGATGACCAATTCTATGGATCGAAGCCAATTCTGTGGGATTAAGGTGAGATGACCAATTCTGTGGGTCGAAGCCAATTCTGAGGACTTGAATATGAGGTGATCAATTCTGAGGGTCAAAGCCAATTCTGAGGGCTTGAAGATGAGGTAACCGATTCTATGGGTCGAAGCCAATTCTGAGGGCTTGAAGATGAGGTGACTGATTCTGCGGGTCGAAGCCAATTATGCGAGCTTAAGGTGAGATGACCAATTCTGTGGATTAAAGCCAATTATACGGGCTTGAAGATGAGGGTGATCGATTCTATGGGTCGAAGCCAATTCTGCGGGCTTGAGGTGAGATAACCAATTTTGCAGGTCGAAGCCAATTATGAGGACTTGAAGATGTGGTGATCGATTCTACGGGTCGAAGCCAATTCTACGGGCTTAAGGTGAGATGACCAATTCTGTGGGCTTGAAGATGAGGGTGACCGATTCTTCGGGTCGAAGCCAATTATGTGGGCTTAAGTAGAGATGACCAATTCTGCGGGTCGAAGCCAATTCTGAGGGCTTGAAGATTAGGTGACCAATTCTGCGGGTCGAAGCCAATTCTGAGGGCTTAAGGTGATGATCTAAGATCGAGGTTAATTCTGACCTAAGAGAGGTGACGACCGAGGACCGAGGTCAATTCTGACCTAGCTAATGTGACGATCCAAGATCGAGGTCAATTCTGACCTAAGAGGGTGACGATCAAGGACCAAGGTCAATTCTGGCCTAACTAATGTGACGATCTAAGACCGAGGTCAATTCTGACCTAACTAAGGTGACGATCGAGGACCGAGGTCAATTCTGACCTAACTAATGTGATGATCCAAGACCGAGGTCAATTCTGACCTAAGAGAGGTGATGACCGAGGACTGAGGTCAATTTTGACCTAACTAGGGTGACGATCCAAGATCGAGGTCAATTCTGACCTAAGAGAGGTGACGACCGAGGACCAAGGTCAAATTTAACCTAACTAGGGTGACGATCCAGGACCGAGGTCAATTCTGACCTAAGAGAGGTGACGATCGAGGACCGAAGTCAATTCTGACCTAACTAGGGTGATGATGCAAGATCGAGGTCAATTATGACCTAAGAGAGGTGACAACCGAGGATCGAGGTCAATTTTTACCTAACTAGGGTGACGATCCAAGATCGAGGTCAATTCTGACCTAACTAAGTTAACGATCCAAGACTGAGGTCAATTCTGACCTAACTATGATGACGATCAAAGACCGAGGTCAATTCTGACCTAACTAATGTGCAGATCCAAGATCGAGGTCAATTCTGACCTAAGAGAGGTGAAGATCGAGGACCGAGGTCATTTATGACCTAACTAGGGTGACAATCTAAGATCGAGGTCGATTCTGACCTAAGAGAGGTCATGACCGAGGACCGAGGTCAATTCTAACCTAACTAGGGTGATGATCCAAGATCGACGTCAATTCTGACCTAAGAGGGGATAAAGATTGAATTTTGGTTCCACTGGGAAATAGAAAATGAGCCGGGGAAAATGTAGAGTGTCCTTTGGAGACATTGAAAATGTCTTTCTGGAGTTCTGCTGGGGAAATTACCTCGTGATGTTGTTTTGAGTTGGGGAGATGATTGCTGGGGAAATCTTTGTGTCTTTTGCGGAGGAAAAGGTCAATTTGAGGCTATAAACTCCATTAGGGAAGTGATTAGGTGGTCCAAGTATTGGACGTAATGCTCGGGGAGGTTTGAGACCTCTGGGGTATAGGTGGTGATCCTTAGAGATTCTCTGGGGACATTATCGGGAGGGGATTTACTTGGCTTTTGAGAGTTTCGCTAGGGAGATAGGGGTTCCACTTGAGGGAATTTGAAATTTTCTTGGCAAAAATGTTCTAAATCCTTCCGGGTATTTTTAGGATTTTTTTGAGAATTTTTCAGTATTTTCTGGGAATTTTTGTACAAAATTTTAAGGGGGGTGCCGGTTGGCATGGTGCAAAGGGTGTCATTCGACAGTGGCATGGACTTTTGGACTGCCTCGAGAAGGTAAAGAGGCAGTGCCGATCGATGGGTGGGGGGTCAATGCCGATCGGCATGACCCTTGGCATCCTATATAAAGGGGAGAATTCCCTTCATTTTTCACAGATTCTTGCTTTCTTTCTTTCTACAATTTTCCTCTGCAAATCATTCTAGCATTTCGATCTTTAAGAAATGGCCGCCTTTGTGAGCACTGCAGCGCATAGGGAATGGTTGACTGTTGATGACTGGACGAACGTGGAGTGGAAGGCCAGGGCGCCTCTTGCTTTGGGGAGCGAGAACTCCTTTGATGCGTTCGAGCCTGTTGCGGATGAGCAGACTTTGCTACGGGAACCATTGCATCATCTCTCTTCAAGGGTGGTGAGCCCCGACGGTTATGTAAGTAACCTGACTTTTGGCATTCTTCTCTTTTTTGGTGATTTTTCTTGAATTTTTGATAAGTTTTTTTTTCTTTTGACAGTCTGATATCTCTTTGAAGAACATGCGTGCCTGTGGGACAACGGGGCTTAAAGATGTCTGGGAGCATCTTCCACCTGTGGTGTGTTGGGTGGTATCATCAGCGGGTTTTAGCAGGTTGGCATCTGCGATGGATTAGATGCTTCGTTCGACAACGATCTTATGCGCTCTGGGGGAGAGATGGTGGGATAGTACCCATACTTTTCATTTTGGCTTTGGGGAGATGACCGTGACTCCCATAGGCATGCAGTAGCTGTTGGGGATAAATTATGATGGAGAGAAGATAGAGGTGGATCGTTCTCTGAGGGTGAGGTCGGAGGAGGTGTGGGCGACGCTTGGAAACGTAGGGAGGATAGTTTCTGGAGATTCCATCCGGCTGTCATTGCTGAAGGATATTTTGCTGAGTAGGGTGGTTGATGTGGATGACAGGCTGCAGGTGAGGCAAATGGCCCGATTATTCATATTATTAGTGCTGGGAGGTTTCATGGTGGCGTCGAGTGTCGACGTTGTCCATTTGTGGTTCTTACCGTATTTGAGGATGTTTTCGAACATCCCTTTCTATGATTGGGGGAGCATGACTTTGGCGACCCTTTATTTTTCTCTGGACGCATTCAGCTGGTGCTGCTGGCAAACGTTTACTGGAGCAACGTATCTCCTTGAGGTATTCTTTAATTTGTGCATTTTCTTTTCATGGATCCGCATTTTTCCTTATGCGTCTCTTTTTGCTTGTGAATTCTTGTCTTTGGCAGCCGTGGTTCTATGAGGTGATTGGGTGCAATACCCAACTGATCGCTTTGAAGGACGATACCGTTGGGGACTTTTACTGATTGTATCGATGGCGCAAGGCCAATCGACACTCTAAGGGATCTCTTTCTTTGGAGGCAGTGCGTCAGGTCTTGAATGGCCTGACCAGTGGTAGGGTAAGACTCTTTCCTCTTCAGTCTTGGTTTTTGCATGTTCTGATTCTGTATTGACTTATGCCTTCTGGGTATTTTCAGGTGACTTTTTACCCTTGGGGCACAGCCATTAAGGATACGGGGGCGACCGGGGTGAATGCGCAGATGAGGCGTTTGCTGGCGCATGAGTTCGGTCATTCTTGGTATCTTGGGGAGAGGGTGGTTCGACAGATTGCTGAGGAGGAGGTGGTGGTGCCACTTGCGCAACCTCCTATGTCTATGAGGAGGGAGAGGTTGCTGCCAGAGGATGTGAGGATCGCGAAGATGATCGGCGAGTCCTATCTATTATACACTGATATGGCTGCGCCGTATGACTATATGGACTTTATGACGAGCTGGTTGATGGCACCCATCATATATGATGCCTTGCCTTTCCCTCCTATGGGTTCAAGTCAGGCGGTGGGATATTCCGCAGCGGAGGTGGTCCATCGACGTCTGCGGCGGCGACGACTTCAGAGGTTCCCTTTGTTCGATTGCATACCCCTTCGTACAATATTCGTCTGGCCGATGGAGGGATGGTCCCCATATTGCACCGTCCTCATGCGATGGATCCGGAGGAGCTGGGTTTGATAGAGGAGGTTCTTCATCTTACGGTATACCTTCTTCCTCTTTTTGGTTTCTTTTTTGTTTTGATCCTTCTTTGATACTGATTTTGCCTTTTTCTTACAGCAAGTCAAGGTATCGACCACTAGACTGAGGGACATCAGAGACTGGATATCTTTGGTGACTGCCCATATACGGGATGCGATCCCGGTTCCTTCTTATTTGGTGCCATCTTCTTCATCTGGGGACAACTCTGGCTCCGGTAGTGGTGGTGTGTCGTCTCGTCGCAGGGGTGGAAGCTCTTAGGAGAGAGGGGGAGGGATAGAGAGAGAGAGAGAGAGAGAGAGAGAGAGAGGGAATACGGGTTCGGACTGAGTCCCATTTTTTTTGCTTTTCTTTATTTCCTGCAAAATTTGATGTAACATAGAAGAATATATATATGTAATGCAATGGGATTTTTTATTATCTTTTTATTAATGGTGACTGTATGCACATGCGCTTTTACTTTGCTGCTGAGACCGTAAAAAGAGATATTTTTCGTATTTTGAAGGAAAGTTTTAAAAATGAGAAATTATATATGGGTGGAAGAATATTTTTGAAATTTTTTTGAGAATATCAATTAATTTTTTTATTGAGCTTCTGATTTTGACAAAAGAGGAAAAAGGAAAATTTCCAAAAATAGGGGGTTGCCGATCGGCAAGCCCCTTGTCCTGCCTATCGACAGTCAAGTCCAGTCCCATCAATTCAAAGCTTTGATTAGTGCCCTCTTCAGCCTCTTGTACTTTGTGGGGGAGGATTTCTTTTGATTTCTGCAGGGGTCATATCTTTTGTAAGGGTTTTCAAGTATAAAAAGGGGTAAGGGTGGAGTGTTTTCATCACACCTTTACATTCTTACTTACTTGCCTACTATCTCTTAGTCTTGCAAGATGGCTCTCCCTGGTAGCATTGAGTTTACCAACTACCTCGAAGACTTGGAAGCAATGTTCTCTTATAATTTCGACTGTGATGCTTTCAGTATGCGTCGGGTTTCTTTGTGGCACAACCGGCCCATTGAGTGCAACATGTTGATGGCGGCGGTGCAATTTTGGTACCCCGAAGACCATGTATTCTGCTTTGGGTTGGATTAAGTTCATCCTACCTATGAGGAATTTTCTTCCATACCGGGGATAAATCCTATTGTTGCTGCGGCTCTGCTTGAGTTTTCCCGTTCTCTTAGGGATTTGTTGTCCTGGCTTCTTTGTATTTTGCCATCGGCAGCCAGACTATTGGTTGCTGGGGGAATGATATTCCTTTCGGCGGTGTTACAGTTGATTCATTTGCAGGAGGCTGGCGATGCTGGATATACCGGAGCCATTGTTATAGGCTTAGTATCAAAATTGTTGTTCGTGACTGGGTAACTACTGGTGGACCCATAACTTGCAGCTATTATTTCCTGGATGTCATACCATCGTAATACTGCAGTGGTGATACTAGCGGAGACTTTGAATGGTCTGGATGCCTGGCGAGAAGGCCGTTCTGACTTTTTGAGGGGTAGCCCTGTTATGCTTTTCATGTGGTTGTCTAAGAGACTCCGCCTGGTGACTCCTCCAGAGTATCCTTTGTTGGCTGTACCCAACTTCTTTTCGTAATATTCCATCAGTGTTGGCTTGGACATCGAGAGCTAGGAGAACTGGTTTGTGGAGCATGGGGCTCTAAATTTGTATTGGTCAGTTCCTTGGTGGGGACAATTGCTGCCTATTCTGGAGCTGGGAGAATACCCGTATGTCCGGCTGGTTGGTTATAGACATACCTCTTTCTATTTCCCTTGGCGACTTCTGCGTTAATTTGGTTGGGAATAGGTCGTGCCACCTCGGACACTAGACTTCTTTCCGGTAGAAGATTTGACTGAGCGTCTGCGCATGCGGCTTGGCTCTATGTGGGAGAATCGGCGTCCGTCGACCCATCCTTCTCAGTTTGTTGGGAGAGTTTGGCATATCCCTGGGGATTATATGAAGTGGTTATGGAGGAGAGTGGTCAGCAAGATGTTGGCAGTGGAGACTGGACAAAGGTGGTTTGTCTTATTTAATACCATGGAGGGAGGTGTTGTGGGTTTTTCAAAGATGGTTCAGGCTTATCGGTCCATGGAGCGCCTGTGGCACTCTGTTCAGGCAGGGGAAGCTTGGGGACCCTAGGATCCAGATGATGATGACGGAGCGAGCTCCTTTGGTAGCTACGGATAGGACTCTTGGAGAGTTTATTTTGTAATGGGGGGGATAAATGTGGGGATTTTATTTTGGCTTTTTTAGGAAGGTAGGGGGAAGGGAGTTATCCGTTCCTTTTCTCATGTAATCTGTACCGAAATTTATTATTAGTAAAACAAACAAGTTTTTGATCATCCAGCTGTGCCTTTTTTATGAGTTTTGTATTTTTGAATTATCTATACCGATTGCTAAGGCATACATAATCCTTTTGTTCAAGTATATGTTAGAATAAACTGTTGTTCTCGTAGATAAGAAAAGAATAGTATTTTGTGAAAAAAGAAAGGGTCGTGCTCACGTAAAATATGTGAGATGCCTACGTACCTCTAGGATTTTGAAGATTTTTAAATTGTTTGAAAATGGTTTTGCAGAGGATCAGGCCCATGTAGTTTTGGGTAGAGGGAAATGACGAGATTTTTTTTAATAGAAGGGAGATGAGAAGAGTCGTAGCGGGCCGATATTTTGGACTAGGGGTAAAACTTCTTGAGACGGTCAAGGTTGATTGGATGAGACATCTCCTCCCCATCTAAGTCAGTGAGCATGGCGGCACCGCCAGACAAGATTTTCTTTACAATGTAGGGGCACTCTAATTGGGCTTGAATTTCCCTCTGGGGTTCCAGATGGATTCTATTATCTCTTTGAGGGCTAGATCCCCTTCTTGGACACCACGGTCCTTGACTCTCTTATTGAATGATCGCTCTATTCGGTGATGGTACCCTTGTATGTGGTATAGCACTTTTAATCTCCTTTCTTCTAGAAGGGTTAGCTCGTCAAGACGGCTTTGGAACCAGTCTTCTTCGCTGACCTTTCTTTCAAGCGTGACGCACAATGAGGGTATTTCAAGCTCCACGGGTAGGACTGCTTCCATACCGTAAACTAGAGAGTAAGGGGTAGCCCCAATAGAGGTTCGAATTGAGGTTCGATAGCCCCAGAGAGCATACGGGATCCGGTCGGCCCAATCTCGACAGCTTTCGGTCATTTTGCTAATGATGGCCTTAAGGTTCTCGTTGGAGGCTTCGACTGCACTGTTTGTCTAAGGTAAGTAGGGAGAAGATTTGTGTCTCTAAATCCCATACTTGTTAACTACTTCTGTAACTTGTTCCTCGAAATGCAAGCCGTTATCTGATACTAGCTCGTGCGGGACCCCATATCGGCAGATGATATTTTTCTTGATGAATTTGGCCATTTTCTTGGTGTTCAGGACTGCGTATGACTCAGCTTTGACCCATTTGGTGAAGTAATCAATGGCAACTAGGATGAACTCAAGCCCGTTGGAAGCCTTTGGTGTAACTTTTCCTATAATGTGGATACCCCAGGTGGAGAACGTCCAGGGAGAAGTCATGTTGTATAATTAACGCGGAGGCAGATGTTGAAGGTTGGAGAATTATTGGCATTTGAGGCATCTATGTACATAGGCGGTGCAATCCTGGGTCATGGTAGTCCAGTAGTAGCCTTATCGGATGATCTTCTTGGCAAGCATGTGACCGTTCATGTGGGGTTCGCATTCTCTTTTCAATGTCACTGTGGATCTTCTGCATTATCTGTTCAATGTCATCCCCTGTGATACAGTGCAGATGAGTTCCATCGAAGTTCCTTTTGAGCAGTGCTTTGTGACAGATGATGTATTGGGTAGCCAGTCTTCGAAGGGTTGCTCGATCTTTCTTGTTGCAACCCTCGAGATACCTACCATGCTTGAGGAGGCGCCAATAATTAGCTATCTTGGGATCTTCTGTGGTGACGAGCTCAATGTGGTAACAGTGGGTTGGTTTGTTTTTCTTTTGAATCTGGAAGGGGGTCATTGTTATTCCTTCGGGCATGTCGACCATGGAGGCTAAAGTAGCAAGGGCATCAGCTAGGTTATTTTTTGCTCAAGGTAGGTAATAGAAGGTGATGTCTTAGAATTAGGAGGCGAATTATTCCAAGAGGGCATGGAAGGGTTGGAGCTTTTTGTCCTTAATTATCCATTTCCTGAGCACTTGACTGATGATGAGGGCGGAATCCCCGTAGACGTCTAGGCATTGAATACCTTTCTCGAGAGCAACTTTGAGGCCTAGCGTATATGCCTCGTATTCACTCATGTTGTTGGTACAAGGGAATCCAGCTTAATGGTGATGTGAGTGTGGGAGTCATCTGGGGCTATTAGAAGTATCCCAATGCCATATCCCTTTTAATTGGCAGCGCCGTCAAAGAACATTTTCCATCGGAGGTTATCCTGGGTAGTGCAGAGGATGTTTTCATATGGTAATTCAGACATCCATACATCAGCCTCATCCATGGGGTAATCAACAAGGTAGTCAGAGATGGCTCTTCCTTTCATGGCTTTCTGCGTGATGTACATGATATCAAACTCAGCTAGGAGCATCAACCATTGAGCCATTTGGCTGGATAAAGCGGGTTTCTCAAGAAGTTATTTGATGGGGTCCATTTGTGATACAAGTTTGATGGGGAAGGCGAGCATTTAGTGCCGCAACTTTTGGGCGACCTAGACAAGCGCGACACATGCCTTTTCCAAAGTAGTGTAGTTAACTTCATACTCAACTAATTTGCTACTGGCATAATAGATGGCTCTTTCCTTGCGGGAATCTTCAAGGTACTGGGCTAGCAAAGCCCTAACTGTAGTGTTGGTTATGGTTAGGTATAGGAGCAAGGGGAGACCATGCTGTGGTGGCATGAGTACCGGAGGTTGGGTCAGATATTGTTTGATTCGGTCAAAAGCTTCTTGGTAGGTCTCATTTTGAACCTTGGTTGAATCCTTTCGGAGGAGTTTGAAGATATTTTCGCATATGGAGGTCAACTAACTGATGAACCGGCTGATGTATTGCAATTTCTCGAGGAAACCTTGGACTTCTTTCTCTGTTCGGGGAGGTGGCATCTCAAGTATGGCTTTCAGCTTGGCGGGATCTGCTTCTATTCCTTTCTCACTGACCATGAATCCCAAGAGTTTCCCCTTTGTAATGCCGAAGACACATTTCTGCGGATTGAGCCTCATCTGATACTGTCACAATCATTCGAAGAACTTTCGGAGAGCGGGAGCATGACCCTCTCAAGTCTTGGATTTGAAAATCATATTATCCACATAGACCTCAACTTCTTTGTGAATCAGATCATTCAGGATGGTTATAGCATCCCTCTGGTAGGTAGCCCCAACGTTCTTGAGACCGAATGGCATAACAGTGTAGAAAAAGGTTCCCCATGGGGTGATGAATGCATTTTTTTCTTGGTGGTTTGGGTGCATTTTGATTTGGTTGTATCCGACAAACCCGTCGATGAATGACTTGAGAGCATGAATGGATGTGTTGTCCACGATCATGTCGATATTAGGTAACGGATAATCATCCTTTGGAGAGGCTTTGTTTAAGTCCCGGTAGTCTAAACATATCCAAACCTTCCCTCCTGATTTCGGTACAGGCAGTATGTTGTTTAGCCATGTGGGATATTCGATCACACGAATGAAGCCTACGTTCAACTGCTTGACCATCTCTTCTTTGACTTTGAGCGACCATTCGGTGCGGAGCTTTCTCAACTTTTGTTTAACCGGCTTGTAATCTGGGAGAGTGGGAATCTCATGATGAGCTATATCAGGATCAATGTCGGGCATATCATCATAGGACCATGCGAAGACATCCAAGAATTCCTTTAGCAATTCTTCAATTGTGCGCGCTCATGATCGTCAAGGGTATTGCCTATCCTAATCTCATGCAGTTGGCTACTAGAACCGAGGTTAATAACAACAATTTCTTCTTCATTAACTTGAACGCGGTTATGTTGTTTATTATTAACCTTATTTATATTAGTTAAGAATTGTTCATTTGCAAAATCATTATCATCAAAAGTTTGATTAGAATCTATACAGTTAATGTAAGGCACAACAAGATACTCAAAATCTTCGTTTATTTCATTAATAGGAAAAACAACATTGAGAACCTCATCAAAGGAGGACTCAATTACATTTGATCAAGGATAGACAACAGAAAAACAAATAGGGTAAACATTTGGATTAGGGGGGATTTTAACAAGTAGAACTGGCGCATCATGCTAGTTGAGGAGATGTGTATCAACAACTTTAATCAGTTGGGATGGATCCAGTGATGTAGTGACTGAGTGAACCATACAGAGTGTCATCCCCAGTGTTTGTTAATTAAAGGAATCTTCGGAGTCACTTTCCTCACTCTCTTCAGTATCTTTGATGAGTGGTTGTACATGGTGTTGGGAACTCTTGGCCCATGGGTAGCTGTCTTGGAAAAAGATCTCCATTCTAGGCTTCATTTTCTTGTCTGTATGGTCATACCATGGTTCTCGAAAACCTCAAAGGGGGAAGTCTTTGCCATCTTTGATGAATCGTCCATTCAAGGAGTCACCTGGGATTATCTGGATGCAGTCTAGTCCTCTCTTTGGTCGAAACTTACGGATTATTCTGAGCTCTTGTTCTGGTGGTTGATACCCCAAACCACAAGGAGGGAAAGCTTTCTTCAGTTCAATCGGCTCGAATATACATTGTTGTCTTTGTCCTAGCCCCAGTCCGGGCATGAAGTGCATGTTTCTGAACATCTGAATCACATTGACGTTGCCATGAGGGTCGTATTCTGGACAAACCTTTTCTACCGGGAGTAGATGTGGTTCAACTCGAAATCCTGGTAGGAGCATATCATTTGACCCGTGCTGTATCTCAAGAATTAGACTGTTGGTACTTGCTCCCTCGGCATTGTCGTCATCGCCCAAAATGGTGGTGACTTGTCCGTCGATGAAGAACTTTAATTTCTAATAGAGTGAGGATGACACACCCTTGATATTGTGGAGCCAAGGTCGTCCGAGGAATAGGCTGAAACAAGATGGGATATCAATAACTTGAAATTCGACGATAGGGTTTATAGGGCCATCCCCTACTACAAGCTTTATGGATCCCATCACCTCCCGATGGGTATTATCGTAGGCACGCACAGCAGCGGAGGTTAGAGCAAGGTCTCTTTCTTTCAGGCCTAAACATTTGAAGGTTCTTAGTGGGCAAACATTCAAGGCGGATCCATTATCGATAAAAGATAGTGGTAAAACCTTCCCCATAGCTTCAACGGAGATGTTGAGTGCATGATTGTGGTTTGGCCCAATCTTGGGGATTTCTTCTTCAGAAAAGGATAGCATTCGGGTAGAGGTCAAGGATCTGACCAAATTTTCCACTTCTTCTAGTGTGGTAGAGGGAGGAACTGTGGGTCCAATGAGAAAATTTCTCAAAGCGTTTCTGTGTAGCTGAGAAGACATGAAAATCCCTATATAGTGATGTTAGCTTGAGTTTTCTTTAGTTGATCGAGGATCTTTCTCTCCTTGAAGGTCATCTCTGGCATATGAAGGTTTTCCACACCCTTCCCCTTGTCATTGGCTGGTAGTGAGTTTAGGATCTGGTAATGCCTCCCTGATCTGGTCATGTGATTTACTGAAGAAGGGAAGAACATGGATCCCGTTTCCTCGTTAACTTCGGGTTGTTCTGTTACCTTGTTTATTTCTCTGAGGAGTTCTTCAAATGATATCATCCAATACATGTCGGCTACCGGGTTAATTTTCTCTGAAGCTTGATCTTCATTCGAATCTTCAAACTCTTCCCCCCATCCGGTGGCAACAATTCTATCTTTCCCTACAAATTTAATGCATTCCACAACTTTGACAGCTTCTTCATACATGTCTTCCCATTCTGTTGGGATATGTGAGGGTGAAGGGACCAGGCGCCATTGTAATTTCAAAGTATTAAGTAACTCAGTTATACTGTAGATATCGTTGGTTTGCCTGAATAATTCTTCCATAATCTGGACGACATCATCTAGGCTAACTTTATCGATCGGTACTACCTAATGGTCTAATTCTCGAGCCCATTTTCTTGCTTCCAAGAACAACGTGCTGAACCTTTGGCAATTAATGATCATCTGTGAGGGCAATTTCAGCCCGAACTCTAGGAGTTGGTTTAAGACTTCTGATAATTCCATGCCTCCATTTTCAGAACGGGTACGGATTGTGATTCCTGCTCTAGTAAGGAGTGACAGTGCCTGATTAGCGAGGCTAACAGGGTGTAGGAGGAAATATGGGCAAATTTGGAGAGGTTTAGGAGAGTATATGGGTGTGATTTGGGTTGAGGGATCAAATTCTGGCTTCTCTTCCAGAAAGATAGCATTGGCATGATTTGGGAGTGGTATGTGAGTTGTGTTTGGCTTAGGATTAGCTGGTGGGGCAATGGTACCCTGGTCAATTAGACCTTGGATTATGTTTCGAAGGTGAAAGCAATGGTCGGTGTTATGGCCAGCAGTTTGGTGAAAGGTGCAATGATCATATGTCGTGAAGTTTATTGGGAGTGGATTTGACAAAGGACGAGGGTCCAAGGGTTTAATAAGGTTTTGGCTCAACAGGGATTGATAAACTTTGGAGAGGGGAGCATGGAGCTCGGTGTATTCCTTTCGGACTGGAATAGGGCGGATTTTCGGTGCCCATGATGTGGTTGGTTGAGAGATGTTTTTAATGGTTGAGACTGCAGCACTGGTAGGCTTATCATATTTCCTGGGGGTGAACTGTCCAGACACCTTCTTTGGTTCGACATCTATTTTAGCAAGACCTTCCTCGATTTCTACTCTCGCTTCTCTGAGAGCTCAAAAGTAGGGATACTATTATCCTCCCATCGTTGCTCGGACATGGGGTAAGAAATTCTTCTTCACTATGCTGACTTGTTCTTCCTCGGATGGTCAATTGGTCATGGTTGGTGCTTTTTCCCTCCATCGGGATATGAAGTTACTGAATGATTCCCCAGAGTTCTATTTGAGAAGCTCTAAATCATGGCGGGTGACCTCAAACCCTTCATTGTACTTGTACTGTGACATGAATTCCCGGAATACATCCACCCAACTACGAATTCTGGACTCTTCGAGAGATAAAAACCATTGGAGGGCGCTATCCTTCTGAGTTTGCTGAAAAAATTGGGCCATCACTTCTTCAGAAGTCCCTAGTAGAGTCATGGAAAGGTGATAGCTGCGGAGATGAACAATCAGGTGTCCATTTCCTCCAAATTTCTCGATATTTAGCATCTTGAACTTCTCGAGTAACCTTACTTTAGGATAAGGAGACATATGGGTGTAGTCCATGTAATTCCTCGAGACTCTGACTTGGTCAAACTTCTTGGTAAGCATCTTGAGGTCTTCTTTGACTTTGTTCATGTCTTCTTCCTTCGGATCAATGATCATAGGTAAGTTAGCCCCATACTAGGCAAGGTTCGACATCCGAAGCTAGACAGGCGGCGTCCCATTAATAGGGGGGATACGTGTTACGTTCTGATACTCTTCGAGAACCTAGATGGGCTCGGGTGGACCCATAGCACGAGGGAATAGGGCCTCGGGCTCTTGAGGAACGGAAACCTAGTTTCGTTACATTTTTTGGACCTCAGTTTGGAGGTTATCAATCTTGGACACGAGCTGAGCTAGGACTGCCGTTAGATTCGGCTGCACAATGGGTACTTGATCTGTGTTCTCCATGGAAAATGGATCGATTTTGGAATCGGAAAAAGTAAAAGGGGAACAGAGGGAACTCCGGGGTGATCTGACTGAAGACCGAAGCCAATAAGGAGCCAGGCCAAGGGTTTGCGATCGACCTGAGAAGGCGGAAAAATGTGATTTATTTTTTAGAAAAAGGGATGAAAACTCTTTTTCTTTCCTTTTGAGATGAAAGGACAAAATATTTTTGGATTTTTGATAAAGAGAGGAGAAATGTGTTTGGATTTTTTTTCGGGAGATGGACCTCAGCATGATTATTATAATTATTATGTTCTCACTTGTATTAAATTCTCCTAAATGCAAAATGAAATGCCGGACGGGACCCGAGCCTGGAAAAGTTGGGTTTGTAATATATGCAAAGCTATGGTTGGACTCGTGACCAGGCTCACGGACAGGGTCCCGTTTAAAAAATGCATAAAAAATTTGGGCGGCAGGCCGACCCAAAATTTCGGTAGAGTTTTGGGTAGAAACCGACAATCAACATGTGTGTCTTAGGCTTGACACCTATATGCGGGTATGCAGTTTGGTTGGGTGAATCGAAAAGGGTTCCCCCCTTTGGCGTGACTTCCACGATATACGTCTTGCTCTTGCGGGTAATCGGTACGTGTGGACAAGCCATTTGATATACCTGAGTGTACGTGAATTTCCTCACTATATACCTTGTGGGGACGGTACGTGTGAGAGCGAATTCGATATACTCGGCATACGTGAATGAGTTCCCTGTGATATACCTCCCGTCATGACTTCGGTCAAGCGGTATGATGCAGGGGAACCATTCGATATACGTTGAAGGTACTTGGCCAATGGAAGGTGAGAGTCATATCGCTTAGGCTAACTGTGCTCTGCCAGACCAGCGCCCATCACGAAGTGACCCTCCAATTTACTGGACAAAATTTGGTCAATAATAATGCTCTTTGGTGATATCGTGTGAATCATGCATGATCCTCTTATTAGTATCTTATGATGAGAGTGTCTTTCTTGATCATGACCAACGGGGAGCAAAGTATGAGTACCAATGGTGTACCAAGTATGGGTGATGCGTGCAACATGAGGATATATGTGATCCTAGGTGAACGTGGTGTGAAGTGTACATGGAGAATTTTCTACAAGTGTGTGAATAGAAACATAATCATGACGTACACATGAGTAGTAAAGGGGAACATGCAAATAGGGGGATATATAAGAAAATAAAACACCCATGTAAATAGAGCCTAGCCCTCAAAATAAACACATAGTCCCCAGCGGAGTCGCCACTGTGTCCATCCTTGATCCTCGATCCTCGTGGTGGGCGAGCGGAGTGAGGATCCTTGGTCCCGTGCATCCATCTCTGGAGCGCTTTGACCGGCGTCATTGGGTGATGTGAAAAATGTAGAGAGATGGAGTCACCAACATATTTTACTCAAAATAGACAAAAGAAAGGGAGCCGTCCCGAAGGACAGCATCCAAAGAAATGCTGATGCATACGAAACCAAAATGATTCGAAAAGGGTTTGGAGGCTAAGTTACGAAATAGGAAGGTGTTAGGCATCCATTCCGCCCTTACGGTCTTTCATGGGTTCTTGCTATTTTCCTTTATTTTTCTCGTGATGTGTGTGCATGTGTATATATAGTGGAGATAGGAGTCATCCACTTGTACCATGGAAGAGGTAAAGCGAGTCATCCGTAGGAATGTAAAAATAATATTTAAAAAATAGAATTTACGGGATTATCCTAACGTTGACCGTTAGGATGGAATGATAACGCATATGGGATAATACGCTATTAAGAACAAATATATAGAACATATAAGAATTGAGTTTAGAGAAAAATAAAAAAAGGAGGGAAAAAGTAAAAATAGGACTCGAGTCTCGGATTTTACCCCGAGATGCCTACGTAGCCTATAGAGGCATCAAATTTCACGTAGTTCGTATGCAAAATGAGGGGTGGGGTTTATCCCATAAATCCAATCGAGGGATTCTCTTATTTTTGTGTGTGTGTGTAAAAAGGTGTTTTAGTTGTGAGAAAAGTGTAAAAAAAGTGTGAAAATTCCCGTTTGGAATTCATGAGCAAACCCTATTTTTCTTGTTTTTTGGGTTTTTTTATTTGTATGAAAATAAGAGATGTGCAATAATACTAAATAAAAAGTATATTAAGATATGTGAGATGAGAGAATAAAAGTGCTAAGTAATGAAACAAGTTAATGCGAATTTATGAGAATTTAAGGAGAGAATTGGATCTTCTTGAAGATCTTGAGTGTTGGAGAGAATCCCTTGCACTTGGATGATGATGGAGGGTAGTTAATTCACCAAGTTTGATGAAAAGGATGATGAAAAGTGAAGGTTGGAAAGGGATTTGGATGTTGAAATCACACTGACTTCGAGAGAAGTTTTCTGGATTTTCTGAGAGTGATGTCTATCAGATCTGGGCTCTCTTTGCAATGAGGACAATGCCTCCTTTCTATAGGCCCAGGGCATTACCGATCAGCATAGCCCTGGTCCTTCCATTCGGCAGGTGTGTTTAGGCACACTGCCGATAGGGAGGGTCTGGGACCTGCCGTTTGGCAGTGTCTTTCAGGCCTTTTTGGAAAATCGGTCTGTAAGGACACAAATTCCCAATTGAGTCCATATATAGTTTTGGCTCAATTTCGGACAAAAACATTTATTCATAGGATAGTATTCAATTGTAATATTCTCAAGCCTATGAAGTGTATGTTGAAGACGTAGCGGCAAAGAATTTAAAGCTTCATCGAAATGCCGGTTTGTGTGCCTCGTTTCTACGTCATCAACTAAGGTTCCATGCTCCCAAGGTATGAATGTAATTATATTTATATAGGAGCTTGGAACAAAGTTTATTGGGTGTTAGGAGTAATAAAAAACTGCATTTTATTTTCAGAAAGAATCATTTAGAACTTTAAAATAAGTATATAAAAGTTTCTGGGCCAAAATCAAATTTTACAAACTTTCTGGTCGTTCGTTAGATATGTCGTTCGAACGAGTTTTTTTTCGTTCGATCCAGATTTCGTTCGAACGAGTTTTGTCGTTCGAATCAGTTTCGTTCGAACGAGTCTGCCAACGACCCTAAACTGGTCAGTCGTTCGATATGTCGTTCGAACGAGTTTTTCGATCTAACGAGATTCTAACGAGCCCAGGCTGGTCACTCGATAGAAGTCTCGTTCGAACGAGAGTCAAGTTTGTTCGAACGAGACACCAGGGCGGGAACAGTTTTGAGCAGTTTTTTGCAGTTTTCTCCCACTTTCCCCACTTGGTTTTTAACCAACTTTTTCAAGACTTAATATGTGCGGGAATCACATTTTTCTAATTAACTTTTCCAACCTTGTTTATCTCCTAGAGAGAGTTCGAGAGCAAAATTAGTTTAGGAAAATGTTCATGTTTTTGAGTGTTATTCTTTCAAAGAAAAATTCATACACACTCTAGTTTACACCCAATTGTGTTTATCCAAGTTTCTATATTTATATCAATTGCTTGGAGTTTTTGGCACCGATTTTCTCTACCGAATTCAAGAGACGTTTCGGGTTTGCTTCTACACCCCATCACAAAGAAGACTTTTTGTTGAGATTCTACCCACACGGAGAAAGGCTCCATGCTTGGGTGACGGTGACCATATAAAGTCCCATCGGTGGATTCCGAGACCGCGGTGGTGTTCCGAGGTTGTTCGCTAGGAAGAGGTTTCTACGTGAAGGAGCGTCGAGGCTTGAGAGGGATCGAGTCAGTCGTTGTAAGTCTACCTGTCTTGTATTTGTAATTCCACATCTAGTGGACTTGTGGCTAGGGCCGTCCGAGGTTGTTTCCCGTCTTGGGTTTTTTCCTCGTACATCTCGGCATAGTATGATATTGTTTATTTTACCTTGCACAAAATTTAGAACGCATGCTTTAGGATAATTTCAAGATAAAATTTGGTTTAATTCTCACACTCATTTAATTTGGGACTAAATTAAATATTGGGTAAATTTGGTTTATTCAAGTCATTTGCTAAAATTGGTTTCGCCTTACTTTGGACATAATTGTTAATTATGACTTAGGCAAATTCTAGGACTTGGATTAACCTACTTTAATTTGTTTTGAAGAAATTAAAATTTGTCTTTGTTTATTTGTGAACCATCATTCAACACTTCAGCATCTACTATTGAGTTTTGATTATAGAAGGAAATTACTATACTTTGCACTTTCACGGTCGTAGAGTGCAAAACATTGATCTGAATCACGCACGGGGTAGACCGTTGGAAAGATATTTCAGAGACCTTCGAAAGTCGTTTGGACCTCTCCCGGGTTCGAGAGTTGACTTTGGGTTAAATGTGGCTCGAAAGCGCTCGTCGATCCTTTGGACGGGAAAATCTCAGACACAAACGGATCGTTCGTCCGCATGGTAAGTCCGAATCGCGCACGGGGCGGACCTTTGGAAATTTTGGGAGATGTACTTTGACATTCCAAAGAGTTTGATCCAGTTTGGGGAGTTGACTTTGGTCAATTGGTCTGTGGAATCATTCGGTGACCTCTCGGAGTAAAACGAATCGTTCGTCCGTACCGTAAGTCAGAATCGCGCAGGGGATGGACCGTCGGAAAGGGGATTCAGTGACCTTTGAAAGATTCATTCAGTCTTGGTTGAGATGAAGAGTTGACTTAGGTCAAATGGAGACCGGGAGCATCTGATGGCCTCCTGATCGAGTTTCGGGGGAAAAAGGGTCGTTCGTCCGCAAGGTATGTCGGAATCGCGTACGGGATGGACCGTTGGAAAGCTATTTCAGTGCCCTTTGAAGATTCATTTAGTCTCGATTGAGCTGAAGAGTTTGAATTTTTGGTCTAATGGAGCCTGAGAGCGCTCGATGGCTTCTAGATCAGGTTTTTGGGGAAAACAGGTCGTTCATCCGCATAATAAGTCAGAATCGCGCACGAGATGGACCATTGGAAAGGGATTTCAGTGCCCTTTGAAGATTCATTCAGTCTCGGTTGAGCTGAAGAGTTTGACTTTTTGGTCAAATGGAGCCTGGTAGCGCCCAATGGCTTCTAGGTCAGTACTCGGGGTATGACCTGGGTTTGCAGTGATGAAGGGAGGTGCTAGGGACGTAAGGAGAGTTTAGGGGGTAATAGAATGGGGTGTCTACAACATCAATTTGTAAACTCATACTCAAATTTTCCCAAATTTACTTTAAGGGTTCTAACCCAAAATCATATAATTTACCAACTATGGTATGAGATGTACACACTAAATTAAATTAAGCAAGTAAACACTTGCCTGGAGGATAAAATACGACGACCTCGAGTCGAATCCCGCGGAGTTTGGCCCAGAAATCCTTTTTCTCCTTCTCCTTCCTCTTTCTCTTTCTCTTTCTCTTTCTCTTTCTCTTTCTCTCTTATGCCTTATAAAGAGAGAAATAAGGGCTTGTCCCTTATAAACCCCAAAATGACTCGTTTACTTAATTGCAAGTCCCTACTAGTTCAAAACCCCCGAAACCCAAACGCTACCCCCAAATACTCTATTCTGACTATCTCGGCCATTCCGAACCCGACCGCGCACTCGAAATCTCCATCCGAGTCACTTAAATAAAATTCACTAATTAAATCCAACACACCACGATACGAGTTTTCCAATTAAACTATTATCCTCTGTTGCTCTACCCAGCCTCGACTTGCAATTAAAATGATCCAACTCATTGACTTAATCCATAAAGTAAATGTAACACACATCAAAAATCGTCTAACCCTCATAAACTTCAAAAATTATTTTCCAAAGAAATTCCTTAAATCTCCAAATTACACCCATTTATGTAACTTACATATCCATCAAAGTACGGGGTATTACAATCTAATTGAACTGATTGAAATAGTTAGTAGTGTAACTGAATTCCCTTTTACACAATGCCAACTAGATTTTAGACTAGTGTAACTGAATTGCGTTTTATAATTATTTATTTATAAGCCAATTGTATCTGCTTTTATTAGAACGATTGTAAGTGACTTCTATATAAGAATTAAGTGACTTATTTTTTAGACAATGGTAACACAATTTTACACAATTTTAATTGATTTTTTTTTTGTAACTGTGACTAAATTAATCAATGAAATTGTATTTGCAATTATAGGTATAACTATAATTATTTATAGAAACAAAAAAATTTCTTTTAGTGTTTTGGAGTTTAGTCTCCTCTCCAAAGTTTTGTTAGGCTCACATATCATATATTTTTTATATTGTATTAAGCTTCATAACTACCCAAAATTTCCCCCAACCGCCTTGTAACTGCCTCTAACCACCCATCTTCCTTTTCATAGAAAATGATAGTTGTCTCATAGTGATTATAACATGACCAATCACTAAAAAAATAAAAATAAAAATGGGAGTGGCTACAATTGAATCTCTAAAATTTGGACTCAATATTTATAATCTATTTTTTTTAGCAATTTTATGTTAAGACACGATTGTAGCTGATTTAGTTATACAAGTCAAAATGAATTATATTTTCGACAATACTAAATGAATTTTACAAAATTATAATCTAATTTAATTACACCTGTAAGTATATCTAAATTAGTAAGTATAATTTGGGCAACATTTGATGTAACTATTAATGTAAAAATATTTATAAATGTCTGTAAAATCATTAAAAATAACTATATATTTGTGCGACATTATAAATGTATGTACATTAATAAATATAAAAAAAATTTAAAGTTTTATTTGAATTAATGGTTGATTATTAATTAATACTAATATATTAAAATACATTTAATATCTATTCAAATAAGATTTTATAATCCAATTATATATATATATATATATATATATATAGACTTGTAAGTGACTTTTACATAAAGATTAAGTGACTTCTTTTTTAGACAATGGCAACTCAGTTTTAAAAAATTGTAACCGATTTTTTCGTAAATTTAACTAAATTATTAATATAAATGTATTTGCAATTACAAGTGTAACTGTAGATATAAATATAATTGTATTTGTATTCAAAAGTGTAAACATACATAAAAGTAAAATGTAATTGTATTTGTATTCAATAATGTAATTGTATTAAAAGTGAAACTATATGTAGGTTAATAAGTATAAATGTATTTACAACATCAACTTAACGATATTTATTTTATATTCAAAAATTAATCTAACTCTATATGTAGTTACAACTGTGTTTTATACGTAAATGACTTAATGTAATCGGATCCTTAGTTTCAAGGATATATATATATATATATATCATAGCTTTCACTATATAGAATTACAGTTTTCTAGCTTCATCTTGGTCACAAATTTTACTATATATAGAAATTATATATGTATACATAACCACTATCAAATATTAAAATATTTATGTAACTCTATTTATAAACTAAAATAATATATAAATTTGAATGAAATATGTAATACCCTGTATATTCTTGAATAAATAAAACTATTAGAAAATTCGTGGAAATTAAATTAAATCGGTGAATTAAATTTATTAATTGCGAACACCTAATTTGTTATTATGTCATAATCACGTGTTATTGATTTTTTTTATGTTAATAAGTACAATGGAGAATAATTACATGTTTAGTAGAAAATTTATAAATGATGCGTGATTTGATTATAAATATAATTGTGGATAAAATAATTGGGATGCATTCCGAGAAGTTATATGAGCTCGTTTAGGTGTTTTAAACCTTTAGAAATGGTCCCGGGGTATAGGTTAATAAGCTGGGAGACTTTTGGAGTAATACAACGTGACACCCCGCCTAATAAAATACCGGGTGATCAGTCCTATATCAAATTTAAACAAGAATCTCATTTGGTTCATTCTTAGCATCACCGTCGAAAACTTTTTAAAACTTACTAACCCCCTAGTATTCAAAACAAGCTGGTGCTAAATTTTATCTTTATTAATCCAAGACAAATATAAGTGCGGAATTAAAATAAAACCTCCAATGCTGATAGAATCAATCATCACATAGAATAAAAAGTCTTGCCGAATAAACCACCGTCTAAATCCAAAACCAAACCAAGCTAACAGAAAGTAATAAATTCCATACAATCTGAAAAGAAACTAAATAAAACTTTGAGCGACATGCTCGAGATAGACTGATATGAATCCCTATACTAGGAATAGAAAAAAATAGATGCTTATATCCAAATTCTGTAAAATCCACATATGCTGCAGCTACGAATTCCTGGAATGAAGTCATACCTGGCGTCCCTATGGTTGGACACCAAAAAAGTTTTGAAAATATTTGATAGCAAGGGTTAGAACCCAAAACATTTTGAAAATATTTAGCAAATTGTAGACACACCATTCCGTTACCCCCTAACTCTCCTTAGGTCCCTAGTACCTCCCTTCATTACTACAAACCCAGGTCATGTCCCGAGTACTGACCTGGAAGCCATAGAGCACTCCTAGGCTCCGTTTGACCAAAAGTCATACGTCGCCGCTCGACGCCACCATGAAACCTCCCAACACCAGTAAAATAAATAATCGGGCCATCTGCCTCACTTGCAGCCCGTCCTCCACATCAATCACCCTGCACAACAGAATGTCCTTCAACAGGGACAACCGGATAGAATCCCCAGAAACTATCCTCCCTACATCACCAAGTGCCGCAGGCACTGCCTCCGGTCTCACTCGCAAAGAGTGATCCACCTCTATCTGCTTTCCATCACAATCCAGCCCCAATAGTTGTTGTACATCTATGGGAGTTACAGTCATCTCCCTGAAGCCAAAATGGAAGGTGTGGGTAGTATCCCACCACCTCTTCCCCAAAGCGCACAGGACTGCTGTCGAACGAGGCGTCTCATTCAGCGCCGATGCCAACCTCCCAAAACTCGCTGAAGATACCACCCAACGCACCACAAGTGGGAGATACTCCCAGACATCCCTAAGCCCCGTTGTCACGCGGGCGCGCATGTTCTTCAAGGAAATATCAGACTGGGAAAAAGAAAAAAATCTCATCAAAAGTCAAGAAAGAAAGACAAATCACCAAAAAGAAAGGAATGCCAAAGGTCAAGTCACTTACATAATCGCCAGGATTCACTTTCGAAGAGCGATGATGCGATGGCTCCCGTACCAAGGCCCGCTCATCTACAACAGTCTCAAACGCATCAAAGGAGTTCTCACTCCCTAAAGCAAGAGGCGCCCTGGCTCTCCACTCCACATTCACCCAGTCATCAACGGTCAACCACTCCATGTGGACGACAGTGCTCACAAAAGCGGCCATTTCTTAAAGATTAGAATGCTAGAACGATTTGCATAGGAATCACAGAGAGAGAGAGAAAGCAAAGAAGCTGTGAAAAAAATGAAGGGATTCGCCCCCTTTATATAAGATGCCAAGCGCCATGTCGATCGGCATTGACCCCCACCATTCCGATCGGTAATGACTCCTTACCTTCCCGAGGTAGCCCCAAAGTCTGTGCCACTACCGAATGGCACCCCTCATACCATGCCGACCAGCACCCCCCTTCAATTTCATGCAGAAATTCCCAGAAAATACCAGAAAGCCCCGAAAAATCCTTGAAAATTCCTAAAAATCCCAGGAAGGTTTTAGAACATTTTCACCAGGAAAATTTTGCATTTACTCAAACGGAACCCCTCTTTTCTAGTGGAATCCTAAAAAACCAAGTGAATCTCCTCCCGAAAAAGCCCCGGAGGATCTCTAAGGATCGCCTGATCACTTCCCCAGCGGAGTTTTTTTTACAACACCAAAATTGGTTGTTCCCTCCTGCGAGGCCTCCTAAAGAAATAAAAGCTTCCCTAGCTATTAACTCCCCAGCTCAGATCAAAATCACAAGGCACTTCCTCCAGCGGAATCAAAATCCAATCTTTATCCACTCTTAGGTCAGAGTTGACCTCGGTATTGGATCGTCACCTGAGTTAGGTCAGAATTGACCTCGGTCCTCAGTCGTCACCACTCTTAGGTCAAAATTGACCTCGGTCTTGGATCGTCACCTGAGTTAGGTCAGAATTGACCTCGATCCTCGGTCGTCACCACTCTTAGGTCATAATTGACCTCGGTCTTGGATCTTCACCTAAGTTAGGCTAGAATTGACCTCGATCCTCGGTTGTCACCACTTTTAGGTCAGAATTGACCTCGGTCTTGGATCGTCACCTAAGTTAGGTCAAAATTGACCTCGGTCCTTGGTCGTCACCATTCTTAGGTCAGAATTGACCTCGGTCTTGGATCGTCACCTGAGTTAGGTCAGAATTGACCTCGGTCTTCGGTCGTCACCACTCTTAGGTTAGAATTGACCTCATCTTGGATCGTCACCTGAGTTAGGTGAGAATTAATCTCGATCCTCACCACTCTTAGGTCATAATTGACCTCGATCTTGGATCGTCACCTGAGTTAGGTAAAAAATGACCTCGGTCCTCGGTCGTCACCATTCTTAGGTCAGAATTAACCTCTGTCTTGGATCGTCACCTGAGTTAGGTCAGAATTGACCTCGATCCTCGGTCATCAGCACTACTAGGTCAGAATTGACCTCAATCTTGGATCATCACCCGAGTTAGGTCAGAATTGACCTCAGTCCTCGGTCGTCACCACTCTTAGGTCAAAATTGACCTCGATCTTGGATCATCACCTGAGTTAGGTCAGAAATGGCCCTGGTCCTCAGTCGTCACCACTCTTAGGTCATAATTGGCCTCGGTCTTAGATCATCACTTGAGTTAGGTTAAAATTGACCTCGGTCCTCAATCGTCACCACTCTTAGGTCAGAATTGACCTCGGTTATTAGATCTTTACCCTAAGCCCGCAGAATTAGCTTTGACCTGCAGAATCGCTCACCCTCATTACTTAAGCTCATAGATTCGGCTTTGACCCACAAAATTGGTCATCCCTAGCACACCCCTCAGGTCCTCAGAATCGACCTCGACCCTCTGAATCGGTCAAAAGCATCATGTGGTGTCTATTTGACGAACTTATTTATTCCAAACTCACCAGTCGAGGGGCTCTGTAGACACCCCATTTTGTTACCCCCTAACTCTCTTTAGATCCCTAGTACCTCCCTTCATCACTACAAACCCAGGTCATGTCCTGAGTACTGACCTGGAAGCCATCGGGCACTCCCACGCTCCGTTTAACCAAAAGTCAAACTCTCCAGCTCAACCAAAGTTGAATGAATCTTCGAAGGGTACTGAATTACCTTTCCAACGGTCCGTCCCGTGTGTGATTCTGACTTACCATGCAGACGAACAATCCATTTGCGTCCAAAACTTGATCTAGAAGCCATCGGACGCTCCCGGGATCTGTTTGACCTAAGTCAACTCTTTAGCTCGACCAAGGCTGAATGAATCTTCGAAGGGCACTGAAACCCCTTTTCAATGGCCCACTCTATGAGCGATTCTGACTTACCATGCGGACGAACGATCCGTTAAACTCCAAGAGGGCAACGAATGCTTCCAAGGGCCGGTTGACCAAAGTCAACTTCCCAAATCGGGTCAAACTCTTTGGAATGTCAAAGTACATATCCTAAACTTTCCAATGGTCCACCCTGTGCACAATTCAGATTTACCATTCGGACGAACGATCCATTTGCGTCCGAACGATTCCCCGTCCAATAGACCGACAAACACTTCCGAGACATATTTGACCCAAAGTCAACTCCTAAACCCGGGAGAGGTCAAAAGGACTTTCAAAGGCCTATGAATTACCTTTCCAATTGTCTACACCGTGCATGATTCTGACCAATGATTTTCCCTCGGCAGCCAATTTTCCAAAAAGGCCTGAAAGACACTGCCAAACGGCAGGTTCCAGACCCTGCCTATCGGCAGGTGCCGATAGGCAGGACCAGGTCTATGCCAATCGGCCGTGACCTGGGACTATAAAAGGAGTACTTCAACTCATTTGCAAGGGGAGCCCAAATATGATAAAAATCTCTCTCAGCGAATCCTCAAAACCTCTCTCGAAGACAACGCGATTTCAACATCCAAATCCCTTCCTAACTTCCATTTTTCATCACCCTTCTCATCAAACTTGGTGAATTATCCACTCTCCATCATAATCGAAGTGCAAGGGCTGCTCTCCAAACATTCAAGACCAAGCTCAAGATCTTCAAGAAGGTCCAACTTTCTCAACTTTCTCTTCAAAATTCTCTTAAATTCCCAATAACTTGTTTTATTACTTAACACTTTTATTATCTCATCTCACACATCCTAATATACTTTTTATTTAGTATTATTGCACATCTCTTATTTTCATATAAAGAAAACCCAAAAAATAAGAAAAAGAGGGTTTTCTCATAAATTCCAAATAGGGATTCTCATACTTTTCTCACACTTTTCTCACAACTAAAACACTTTTTTCTACACACACACACACTCATAAACATGAGATCCCCCATTTGGATTTATGGGATAAACCCCACCCCTCATTTTTATGCGAACTACGTGGACTTTGATGCCTTTATAGGCTACATAGGCGTCTCGGGGTTAAACCCGAGACTTGAGTCCTATTCTCACTTTCTCCCTCATTTTCTATCTTCTCTAAATCCAATTTTCTTATATTCTATATACTTGTTCTTAGTGACGTATTACTCCATATGCGTTATCGTTCCATTATAACAAACATCCATGAGAGACCGAAAGGGCGGAATGGGTGCCTAACACCTTCCCATTTCGTAACTTAGCCTCCGAACCCTTCTCGAATCATTTTGGTTTCGTATGCACCAGTATGTCTTTGGATGCCATACTTTCGGATGGCTTCCCCTTTTTCTTTTGTCTGTTTTGAGTAAAATAGACTGGTGACTCTAAATTTCTCTACATTTTTACACCTCATCTCAAATGACGCCGGCCGAAGCACTCCTAAGAGGGATGCGTGGGACCCGAGGATCCTCCCTTCACGGGCCCGCCCGCGGCGAGGATTGGGGATGGCCACACAAATGATTAAATTATAGTAATTTAAAATGCATGAATGCGCTTCATATTTAAGTTAGTGTCATACTCTCTTGAGGACATACTCACCCCTCAACTAATGTGTACACCTAACTCATTCTCTATAACTCACCTAGTTATCTATGTCATAACTAGCTCTTGTTACAACTTTTTCCTGACACCCTACTCTATCCCGAGTATATTTAATAAATGATTTATAAGTTATTTATCACCTTAACTTAATTAATCATTTTCTTTAAAAGCCATATAACATTCATTTGTTATATAAATAATACAATTTTTCCCATGTATTAAATTACCCGTATATAATTATTTATCCCATTATATACGTAAAACCATATTACAACATTCACACATATGTTGAATATATATATAACCCATATATCATTAATTCAATTCACTTCATGTATTTAATTACCTGTATATAGTTATTTATCCCATTATATACGTAGAACCATATTATAACTTTCACACATATGTTGAATATATATATATATAACCCATCCTCCCGAGTAACACCTCTCCGGATGTATTCTCTAAAGTTCTATCATACTAGGTGTGCTCACTTAACCTAGTTACCCCAAGTCGAAATCGCTCATGAACTTGGTAAAAAATATAAACGTCGTGGAGGCGGTCATAATTCCTTCCTGAAAGTGAGATAAGACCATCACCTATATAACGGACACTATGAACTGGGAATATACTCTCCCTGCTCCTCAAGCCAGGGGATTCATCCACATCGCGCAACCTCCATTTGATAGCACTAGAGCATATAAATTAAACAAATATCTAGTCACTGATATTTAATAGCGCACACACAATATATATATATATATATATATATATATATAGTTCCCGGCTTTATCATGTACAAGATCGGTAACACCAGACTAAAATATTCCTAAGTTTATGGTCCGACTCTAATTTAACTAATTTACACATTAATTAATATAATACTTTCCCGAGTCTATGGTCTGACTTTAATTTAATTAATTTAGTTGTGAATTAATTTATTACCTTCCCGAGTCTATAGTCTGACTCTAAATTAATCTATTCCTCTCAATAATTAATTAAATACCCTGGCGTCACTCAGCCAATATACTCGGACTCGCTCACTTGACCCGTAATTTAATACTTATGAATTTATTTCCCAAAATTCCTCCCATAAGATTTCACACCCTTATGTCCGTTTAACATCCTTAATACCATCTTCAACAAGTCCTAGGTACTAATAATTACTTTAATTTGTACTAACTAAATCCCCTTAAAGGTCCTCCAAACAATTAAGGCTTATATATTAAAAAATAGCGTAACTGTCAAAATCCCTGAGAAGTCGATCGATCGACTTTAAGTCTCGATCGCTCGATCGAACAACTCATCTTCTCCCATCCTCTGTTTCAGCCATTAATAGAATACTAAGGTTTTAAATTCTTAATTTACCAGCTCAAAGAGACATTCTAATTATATCTTCTCAATTAGAATACATTATAATCATATCCTAACCAAGATTTTAAGAATTTACTTCCAATCCACAAATGGGTTTTCTACGTTCTCATTATATCCGTAAACCCAAAATCAAATCCCAAAATTCTAATTCAGTCATCTTTACTACTGGGTTATGCTATAGTTCTAATTCCAACAACATTGAATACTTCTATAACATCAACTAAATAATTAATCACACAATATGTTCAATTTCTTGAAAACCCAATTAAATGACATAGCCCACCCAAAAACGGATTTGGGTTTGCACCCACCATAATATGAATTTATTATCATAAAGTTATAATCACATCAAGTTAACTACTTGCCTCAATTGTTCATAGAGTCTGATTCTTTGGAGTAGATGATGGCTTGTTGAAGAACACCTCCCTTGTTCTTCCTTTTGGCTACTAAGAGTTCTCCCTTTTTGCTCCTCTACGTTATCAGATTTCTTCCAATTGTGTTATGGCTGATCACAACTCCTAAACTTAGGTTTTAATCACTAAATCACATTTTGGGCTTATGGGCTTAATTAAAATAGTGCAACTACCCCCGTGTGGGCCCGGTCATGCCAAAAAATACCTCGTGACCCATTTACCACCCCGGGTATACTTTTTTGATTATCTCAGCCCATCCAGACTCAACCGTGCACTCCGAATTGATGTCCAAATTAATTTATAAAAATTATTATCTCACACCTAACTTAGTCTATACCCGACTCCCGAGAAAGATAAATAAATGCCACATCACTAATACTCGTTATGAAGTAAATAAAATTATTACTATTCATTTAGTAATTTAAATCCCATAAATATTAACCATATACTCTCCTGATTAATATTTAGATGCATATTAACATAATTAATTCATTTAAATTATGACACATAAGTAATTTAAAATTATCCAAATTAATTAAATCTTAAATGCATAAAAATGCGGGGTGTTACATCTAATTATGGGTTTGGGGGTCCAAAATTGAATAAATAAGTCAAAATCGGGATTTGGGACTAACATAAGATTAAGGGGAAGATTAACACTCCCCACACTTAATACTAAACATAAACCTAGCAACCCCACCTCAAGAGAGAAGGGAACATAGGCCAAAAGGGAGAAGGAACAAGGAATTCAAGGGGAAATTCATCAATCAGAATTTTCTTGATTAATTTAACATTCAAAGTGCTTCTTAATTCATTGTAGTAGACCCCATGTGAATTCTGGGGTTTAGTTTGTAATTTGGTGATTTAATTTTAGGGATTAATCTTATGCATGCAGAGGAAAAGTTGGAATATGGGTCGTTAACCCATAAATATAGGATAATCGAAATCTTGAATTTGATGATAGATACCTTAGGATTTCTTGAGATAAATTTAAAAAATTGGATTCACATGTAGAGGTTCTCAATGTATCTCTAAGATCTGGAAATTACTAACTCTGAACCCCTGTTATATGCCCCAAAATCTGATTTGTATATAGTTGAAACCATGGTAGAAAATCTAGGCTAAGGGTCATGATTTATTCATATAAATTTGGGGATTTGGGGAAAGAATTTGATGTTAATACATGAAATTTATTATTCGAAGATGAGTAACTATGTAGTAGAGACCTATTCATAGATTTGCAAAAAATAATTAACAATTAGAATGGATCTTGGGAAGGAATTTAAAAATTATGTAATAAATAACGTAGCAGATCTGGGCTTCTGCCCAGGTCCAAATCGATTGGCCTAGAAGGCAAATCGATTCGACCCCTGAGGCAGGTTGAGTTGGGACCGGGGATGGATCTGGGGTATTTTTAGAAAACCATATGAGTTAGGGGGATGACGTTTGGGTCAATGATGATTTTATATAAAAAAAATACTAATGTGGCACATATATTAATTAGGAAGTTATATTTAACTAGATGGTTATATAATCTTTAAGGAAGAAGAAATTAATAATTAACTGGATGATAAAT
The DNA here is from genome assembly GCA_949130495.1 of Sambucus nigra. Taxonomy (NCBI): domain Eukaryota; kingdom Viridiplantae; phylum Streptophyta; class Magnoliopsida; order Dipsacales; family Adoxaceae; genus Sambucus; species Sambucus nigra. The sequence continues at coordinate 404,288,380 of OX422216.1, read as the reverse complement.
TATTAATGGGTAAATATTCATGGATATTATATGGGATACATTATGTAATTATAGAGATTACCTATGCATATTATATGGGAATAATACGTATTCATATTTATTTGTGTGGACATACCAATGTTCATAGACGGTCCTATCGGTTTGGAGTTTTATGCGTTCGGGACCGTATCACACATTGGCATAGGTGCGCTAGACGTTGTGTATGTCATTTTTATAGGTACTAAGTAGCAGGGACATCTACGAGAGGTAGGTGTAGATGCTGGAATCCTTTATCACCGCTGGGTATGGGCTGTAAACTGGTGTATGTAACACCCCATAATTTTAAGGACTGAGAATTTAATTATTTTTGAGAGAAATAATATTCATTTCAATTGGATAATTTTAAATTTGGCAAATGAGGTCAAAATTAGAGGATGTTATAATGTATTTCGGATGACGATTCTGAGTGGGCGGTTGATCCGGGATGGGTCGAGATAGTCAAAATGACTGTCCTTGGGTTTTATTTGGTGTCTGGAATATTTTAAGTTAGTTTGACTTGAATTGGAGTAAACGAGTCATTTAAAGTGTGTATTATCATTTAAAGTTGGGTATTTTGGGGATAATCCTTATAAAGCCTACGTGAGATAACAATCTCATTGGTGAGAATTAGAAAGCCCTAGAGAGAGAGAGATAAGAGGAAAGGAAGAAGAGAAAGAGGAAAAGCTTGGAGATTTCGGCCAATCCATGATTTCGAGGAAGTTTCAACCTCTACAACTTTGAGGCAAGTGATTAAACTTGCTAAATAAACTATGTGTGTAATTTATTTCATGATTTGTGGACAAACATATGGATTTTGGGTTAATATGTCAAAACCTAGATTTTGTGAATTTAATCTTGCATTTGATGTTTATATATGGGTTTGATGGTGTTGTGATGGTTAGGATCATAGTAGGGTTGATTTGGGAGGTTAAAATCATGATTTAATGAGAGTTTGATTGTTAGAGTTGATGATTTTTGGGTTTGGGATTCGTGGGTTTATGTAGAAGTGTGGATTTTTGGAGTTCTGTAGACCCAAATCGATTCGCCCCCTAAGCGAATCGATTCGGCTTAAGGCAAAAGTGTCAGGTATGTGTGATCGAAATGATTCGGATCCAAAAATGAATCGATTCGGCATAAGATAGACATACAGGTCCTTTGGACCGAATCGATGACCGAATCGATTCGTACTGGGCCGAATCGATTCGGAAACATGTCTATTTTGTAAAGTTTTTCTAGAGTGAGTTTTACTCCGTTTCGATTAGGTTTATCAATTAGGAACATTCTTATATGATGCGAGACATACGTTTTGGAGATTCATCGTGAGTTTCTTATATGATGTGTTCTTGGGGACGTATCGAATTATTTGGGAAGGTATAAATTGGAGTTGTCGCATCGACTTAGTGGGGAATCATATTAACTACGGGAATCCTACTTGGAGATTAGTCGTAAGTTATTATATGATGTGACATTGGTGGCTTATCGAGGTGGTTATGAAGGTATGAATTGGAGTTGTTATGCTGACTTATGTGTTGAATCCTCCTAGCGACGGGATTTTTATTTAGATATGATCGGGGACCAATAAGAGAGAGGTCTTGTACACTTAGTGACGTTAAACTTTAGAATTATATCACAAATGCGATAACGTTAAGGGTTCATATGATCAACTGAACCGTAATCTGAATTGGGGACGTTTTAGTATATCACCAACTCGAATAGTTTGTGTTTATACTTATAGCCGGGATAAATATTGTTTATCTATGTGCGATTAATGATAAATATTTAAATGCGTGATGGGATCATAAAATGAATTGGGAATGAGATTATGGATTATCGGCGAGTGTAGTTGTGTTTATACCTATAGCTGAGATGATTATTATATGCATTCGGTTATGAGATGGTTTGTATATATGATGTGTATACGTATATCTTATGTGAACGATATATAGTTATTGTGTGAGCATAACCCTCTAGTGCTATCATGGAAAGTTGCACGTTGTGGGTGAGGCCCCTGGCTTGAGAAGTAGGTTGCGTATAGTCCCCTGGTCATAGTCGTCCATTATTTATATTGTGTGATTTTTATTCTGGGTGAGAAGTCTTGGGTATGATTCATTCTCACTTTCAGTTTTGGAACAATAACCTCTTCCCATACGGTTTTGATTTTGGTTTCTAACAAGTCAGTGTGATCTAGTCCGACCGCTGGTAACTTGGGATAAAGCGAGTGAATCCTGGAAGACGATAGCATTTTAGAGACCGTTATTATACATACGTTATATGTGTTATGTATATGTGTTTATTAGTGTTGAATGATCGTGTTTTATAACTAGAATAATGTTATGTAGACCCTAATGGTACCGTGCGATATGTTATTTATGTACTTAGAGTTAGTATTCTTTATAAGTAGTTGATGTTATATGTGTTATGTACTGAGGGCATAATGGATCTCGACGATCAACATTATCAAGGAGTAGTGTATCGGGGGGTTCCTTATTTGGATTTTGCTTTGACAGACGTCCCACGCACGAAACGTAGCGCAATTTTGGGAGTGGGGAGAAGTTTATTTCTTAGTACTCGGATTCACGTGTTATAGCGAAACAATGCTTTATAAGAATAAAAATATGATGTTTGACTATTTGGATGCTAATAACTTGTTTAAGTTAATAATTAGAAACTGATGAATTCGATTAATATATTAATGTATAAGCTCGGGCGTAAACTTAGGATATGTTAGAATAAGAAGATAAATGTTATATTTTAGATAGTGGGTTACGCGGGTGTAGATTATGCGTAGATTAAGATTTAACTGTCCCCAGAATGTGTCGGGTAGCTCAATTGAGGTTCATGTGCATACGATTAGGTGCGTGCTTTAGCTGAAGGGGTGAGTTTGAGTTCCACGAAAGTGCGACTCCACCTTAATTATGAAATTGTGTGATAAGCACCCAAAAGTGTATATTTTATACCCCGAATAGATGATTTTTAGTTTCTAATTCTCGACAATTTGTGTCTTATGTGCGTAAATATTTAATATACATGCTTGATTGTAGTTGTGGTGCCAATGGCGTTATTTCGAGGCAATTTACAGTTGAATGAAGCTAATTCCCCTGTCCCGTAATCTTACCCGAGCATAAACCAGAGCCTAAACCTACCCCGAACCCCATATGTGTTTTAGTTTGTGCCTTTTTAGACATTTTTTAGATTTCTTTTTTATTTTTAGGATTTATTTAGAATTTTTTAGGATTTATTTTATATTTTTATAGTTTTATTTTGATTTTTATTAGTTTTTAGTTTTTATTTTATTTTATGATTAGTTTTTTTTAGGAATTCATTTATATTTAGTTTGATTAGATTTTACATTTTTTTAGGACTTTATTTTTTATTTTTTATTTCTTTTATTTTATTATTTGTGTTTTATTTATAGAATAGAATTTTCTTTTTATAGTTAGATTTTAATTTTTTTAGTTTCACTAATTTTTAGTTGAGTCTTAATTATTCTTATTTTTAAGGGTCACAAACTAACACACATACACACACCCTACCTCCATATACACCAATACACCATAAACAAAACACTCACCCACACCCATCTAACCTACACCCTCACAACACCCAAACACACCCTTCACCCGCCAACTATTCATCTTCTTCCTCACACCCCTCACCCACTTTTCTCTCTCCTTTCCCACCATTACCATACAAACCTCACTCTCTCCTCCATTACCCACCAACAAAAAAATTCACTAACATCAACCATCTCACTCCCACTTATCATCACCATCTCCATACAAACAATCAACCTCCATTACCCCAAACCTTCAACCTCCAAACTACATCGGTACCCAAAATCGGTCGGCGATGCAACCCATTTCCGGCGCCCATTCCGTCTTAAATCAAACCAGCCTCTCTTCTTTATACCCCCTTAACCCTCATCGGCGCTCCGACCCAAAACCCGTCTGAAACTCCGGCCGAAACCATACCCGATCGCGACCTCCCCCATTTTCGAAACCCAATTACAAACCCGAAGCCATAGCCACAACCACTTCTACCCGAGACCAAGACCCATTTCAACCCTTTGTTCAAAGCCACTATTTATCTCATCCTAAAACCAAATCCCAAATAGAAAAAACAAAACCCATTTGTCCACATCTCTACTACTTAAAAAGAGGGAAGTTCCTCTTCAAATCTCAAAGTACTAAACTACTCTCATTAAATTAACATTTCCTATCATACCCTTAATATTAGTCTCACACATTCATTAAATTAAAATCATTCCATGAATCTTAACTTGATACGTTCTCTCTCCTAATACATTCATCTAACAAAACTTCCAAATACATTCATCTTGAAACCCTATAAATCAAAAGTCAGCTGTCCAAGTTCCTTCATCCTCCCATCAGATTCATATTGCATAGTTTCTTCGTTGTTGTTGTTTCTTATCCAAAAAACAAGATCAATACTCCTAATTTCTTCTCTAATTTATTAGATTCTTGTTTTTTATGCATTCATATGTATTTTCTAGTTGGACATATTTGTATTCATGTTTATTTCTTAAAGATTCTAAAAATTCTTAAAACACTCCAATTCCTTTTTAAAAGACAAACTTACCCTTTGCTCTAAAGATCAAACGAATATTTTTTTATTTGTTAATTTTTTTTCAATAAAAAATAGTATTTTAAACTGTTTATTAAAAATATTTTTTTATTTTTTAAAATTTAAAAATAGCTGTTTTTTTATAAAAACTTTTAAAAAAACTGTTATGATAGTTTTAAAAACCCTTTTTTATTTAAAAAAACTGTTATGATAGTTTTATAGAAGTTTTTTTTTAAGATAGATTTAAAAACTTTTTTTTTCAAAAAAAATGTTTTTTTACATAAAATTGGGAAAAAAATTAACAAATAAAAAACTTTTTTAAAATTGGAAATTGTTTTTATAGCCGAAGACGACTCAAATAAAAGCAACTCGACACAACACGACACGATAATTTTTTTTTAACCAAACGTGAACACGATCCTAATAAAAGTGACACGACACAACATGAAATATTATTTTTTTACAAAACACGAACACGACCCAAGTAAAAGTGTCACGCCACAATATATATTATTTTTTTAACCAAACACGAACCTGACCAAAATAAAATAATACCACACGCCTCAAAATCTTATTTTCACCTGTAAAAGTAATATGAGACAACACGAAATCCAATTTTTTACCAAATACTAACACAACCTACTTAAAATGCAACACGACAAGTAGGCCGTGTTCGCATTTCGTAAAAAAGGGACTTTGTGTCGTGCCATGTCACTTTCATATGTGTCATATTCATTTTACGTAAAATTAAGATTTTGAGGTGTGTCGTGCCATGTCGTGTTAATTTTATTTTGGTCGCGTATTATAAAACATTTTAAATAAAATGTACAGAAAAAATAGTTTGAAATAAACAGTTTTAAACAATTTTTTAAGTGCCTAATAAAGATTTTATTTAAAAAAAATTAAGATTCTAATAGTTACTGTTTTGGAACTACTGACTTTTTATTTTTATAAAACAATTTTTGTAACTATTAGAATTTTTGTAACAATTTTCTTAAAACACTCCCATTCTTGGATTTACTTAAAACAATTTTTTTAAAATAAAATCTTTACGCTCTTAAAAAATTGTTTAAAACTATTTTTTTTTACATTTTATTTAAAATGTTTTATAATACTGCCTATACATACCGCTGGCGCGTACCAAAATACTAAAAAAATGGTCCCGCCTATGCGTACCGCTGGCGCAGACCATTTTTTTAAATAGTAAAAAGATTATTTTTGAAATTCCTCTATGTTGGAATTTTTTCACACTGTATGGTTCAATGTATTCATTTTGCCTCTCTACATACATATATTCTTCTTATTAAGTCTTACGTCGATTCCGGTTGTAACTCCTCAACTAAGAAAAACATAACTTCCAAGAACAACCAAATAAGTGAGCAAAATGAGTCCAAATTACCTTACTGAAGCTGCAATTACATGCCTTGGTTGAATTATCTTTGTCAACTCAAACTCACACTCTAAACTGTATCTTTAGCATCTTTAGATACATAGTGTTCAAAGAATTTCAGTTTGTTCTTCCTTGCTCTTAATATTTAGTACTAAGTGTCACTTATTTAGTTCATGGTTTATGAATACTTATGGAATACATTTCACTTATTCAAGTACCATAATTTTTTTTAATTTTTTAAAATTAATTTACAATTGTTGTTTTCAATTCATCTTATTATTAAGTAAATTGTTTTAATTTCTTGGAAACTTAGGTTTGGCCATACTTATTAACCGGATGGATTCTCTTTGTTATTTTGTAATTTCTATTCAATGAATATGAATGTAGTTTCTTTGTCCCACGTAATTTATCTTTGAAAGTTGTTGTATTGATATGTTAAGACTGATCATCCATCCATCATATTATGTAAATTTAATGACTAAAAAGAACTAATACCCTGTTTAACTTCATAGTGATGATTAAGTAATTAAACATTTGGGTAACAATTCCTCACTTAGCGATTTTCTTCTAAGGATTGGCAATGGGACGGAAGCATCAACGCATGATGAGGGCCCCGAACAGTCTCTCATTGACGTTATCTTCCTATCATTAAATATAAATGCCAACTCGATAAAATTCTTGATCGAGCAATTCTTGCAACAACAAATGAGCACATAGACTCACTCAATGATATGATGATTGATATGTTCCCTGGAGAATTGAAGACATTAAATAGCTTTGATGAATCTATGGATGACACGCACAACTATTACCAAGAAGAAAATTTTAAATTATTTGATGCCGAATGGATTGCCACCACACGCATTGAAACTTAAACATAATTGTCCAATCATTCTTCTACGCAATATAAAACCATCAATTGGATTATGTAACAGAACAAGAATGTTGTACAAAGGTTCTTCAGATAATTTCGTCCATGTTCGTCGCTCATAAAGTTGAAGAGGAAGAATAACCTTTGAATCCTAACAAACGTCAAAAGCAACATATTTAAGCATTAAATTTTCAATTTTTAGGATTACACACTGTTTTTATCAAATGTCATTTTTCAATAATTGCGATTTGGAATTTGCTTGGTGAAGCTTTTTTTAACTTCTTTTTTTAATGATATTTCCCTATAAATTATTTCAAGCTAATTTCATTGTGATATATTTATTCGGATTATATATACATACATGTTTGTGTGTATTTCTTCCTGCTTTTGAGTAGGGAGTTCTGAGTTCGTTTGTGATAGATTTAGAGTATTCATAGGAATATCTTGTATGGTTTACAGTTGAATGGAGGTTTGGTTTTTGGGGTAATTATTGATGCTTCGTACTAGGTACTTTATGTTATATATTCTAACAAAACAGATTATACATAATATGTTGCAAGTATTTTTATTACTTTGTCCTTTACAGATTTACAGTGGAAGATTAATATATGTAAACGGCTACACGTGCAACGCACGTGGGCACAACTAGTGTATTTAAAACCCATAAAACCAACTTAACCCACTTATTCCAAAAATTCCCCCAAATACCCTTTCTCCCCCAATTTCCAAATGTACCCCTCTTAACTAATCAATTTTTTATTACCTCACACCTCTCAAACCCCACGTGCACTCCCAATTACCCAAATTAGCCCTTAGCTCCATTTCTACTATTTAAATAAGAAGAAGACCCAATTTTAAAGAAGCTAGAAACCCTATCTAGGGTTTTAGAGAGAACGTTAGAGAGAGAAACATCTTTGTAAATATTTTTTTAATTTCCTATTTTTTTAGAGTTTAGTGAGAAATCAAATTGTTGAGAGATTCAATTGAGTGTATGTATTGAATAAAAAATATTTGGATGCTCATATTGGATGTATGTTTCTCAAGTTCAATGAAGATGTAGCGTTCATTTTTGCAAATCAAGGAGACTTGTTTGAAGATTTGTTCTCTTATCTCTATTTTTTTAGTTTTTGCTTAATTTGTTGATAATATTGCATTTGTGTATTTTATCATCATGTTAGGCTAGAAACCCCTTTCAAGGGGTGGGGTGATCCAATTATTTGATGTTAATCCCATTTTAATTAGTTTTTTAAAATTAAATATCCCTTTGATGATTAATTTTCCACTCGTACATTTTGATTTATGCCTCGAGAGAGGGTAAATAATTTTCGAGAGAAAATCGAGATTCTAGTCTTAGTTTCCATTTTAGAATCGAACTAGAGATAGGTTTTTCTAAAATGTGAAATTATTTCTTTGAATTTCAACTCTAAGCTTATTTTTATGATTTAAACTAATTTAGTAAATCGATCATAGCGGGTGGTTTCTCAAATGATGTTTGAATCTACTTTTCAAGAGTTGTAGGAGTGTTCAATTTAATTTTCTAAAATCTTATTATTAAAATTACATTTGCAACGAGAGTTTATTTGTGATTTTGATACTAACTTGAGATAATTAATTTTAATGAATTAATTAATTTTGATTAACTAGAATATTTGGTGTCATCCTATCCCTTATTAGTCCTCATTTTTATTTCAACACTATCTCATATTTTACATGTTCATTTAGTTAGAGTTCACTTATTTTTTTTATTCACACTTTTTAGTTAGTTGTTTAGTTCTTTCATTTAGTTAGTGTTAGTTCACCTCATCTAACCAAATTGTTTTAATATTGAAAAGCTAAAAAGAAAAAGAAAAAAGTAAAAAGTCTAAAATGATATTGAAATAAAAATGAATTACATCTTTCCTCTCTTGCATGTTTCACCCTTAGATTTGGATTGACACCCTTACTTACCTCTACTCTTTAGTTTGATATTATTTTTGTAGGTATTTGAGAATTTTGATTAGAGGAGCTTTTCAATCAACGAAGAAAAATATACCGAAAAGCCTACTTATCAAATGGCGTCGTTGTCGGTCTTTGGAGCTTGAAGCATTGAAGAGGATTTCCTATTTGTGATTCATTTGTATTGTACTTTTCAATTTTTATACCATTTTTCATTTCTTAGAAGGTTTGTATTAGGATATTAAGGCCTTGTAAATTTATTGGTGGTTCTTTAGACACCAATTTCTTTGTAATAATTATTAAAAAAGAAAGAAAAGCGCGATAGAGAAACCGGACAAGGTAGAGAGAGGGCGTCTAAAGGCGAGGATTTAGAAGCGTCTCTACCTTGGGTCGGTAGGACTCCCGGGGCCGACTGAGATTGGGGTGATCTCCCCCCGGTCGACTCAAATTGTTCATCACCCCATGGCGTAAAAACCATGGGAGGTACATTTCTAAACCCTCCCGCCTCTCCTGTTCGGGAGTCAATTATTTTGTGTGCTTGTCTGCTCTTATTATTAATTGACTAAGACCTACACCCGACCACTCACAAGAAGGGATTTCATCACCCGACTCACTCGCTTACCATTGTGTGCTACCCTCGCCAGCATTAAATTTAAAATCGATCAACTAGGTAGCCCAATAGGAGAACATTTTTGCAAAGGCGATCACCAAGATAATTCCGTGATTTTTTATCCCCCGCGGACTTAATTAAATTTGACTACCCTTTCATTAATTTCAAGATAAAAATTGGCTATGTGCTAGTTAGGTTTTATCCTTGACTTGCGTGTGTCCAATTCATTTTTCGGTAGTCGGTTTTCACTAGTTCGCCCAAATCAAGAGTCCATAAATTTTCCCCACCTTTTCTTCCAAAAAAAAATATTTTCTTCCATTTTTATAAAAAAAAAATCTAAAAATATTTTCCTTATTTCATTTTCTAAAAAAAAAATCCAAAATATTTTCTTCCCTTCCTTTTCAAAAAAATCCAACAATATTTTCTTTCCTTCATTTTAAAAAATCCAAAAAATATTTTCTTTCCTTTTGAAAAAATTTAAAAAATCAAAAAATATATTTTTCCCATCATGGCTGAAGAACGTCCTTTACGGGATTACTTTGGCCATTTCTCATTCTCTCAAAGCATGTTTGAGGTTGAGCCTGAGTCGAACCTCCATACCTCACTTCGTGGCTTTAAGTCTCAACCACACACTGTTGATACTCATGCGTTGCCCATGCACGCATCTCACATTTCATCGCCTCTGATGATGAGTGTCAACGCGTCGCATGCTTTGCCGTGCACACATTGTTCCTATGTCGATCACTTGTCCCATGAGTGCCCATACTTTACATATCCATCTGAACCCACCATGGAACATGTGTATCCATATGACACTGTTCCAGAACCCACCTCGGCCCATTGTCATGATATACCTAATCCCGAGTGGTGTGAGTACCCAAGTTATTCGTGGAGGCCTGATCACCCTTTCACGCAATACGAATCCCAACCCGATGTTGTGGATCCTCACATGTTCCCACATCTGTCATGGCAACCTAGTGCACCCCATCCCGATTAGTCCTATCACTACGCACCACATGATTATCACCGAATTTTCCATCACAAAGGCGCCCCTTTTGTGTATAACGAACTTGATCCCGCTCCCCACACTTCCTGTGAGTATTCTCCGTTTAGTCATGATACTAGTGTGTTGTGTCCACCTCACCCATCCACCATTGTCCCACCACCACCCATCACTTCCCCACCATCATCCACATCCTCTCTCAAAAGCCTCTTGCAAAAGTTCATTCTCGAGCAAGAGCAAGCAACTCAAATTCAAGCTTAAGCTATTCAAAGTCTTGAAGAACGCTTAACTGAATTTGAGTGTGCGACCGATTCGGATTTCCCCTCAAATAAACCTATTGTTTCCCCCACGTGGAGTGATGATGCGTTGTCTTGTGCCACCGATTTTGAGTGTGACCAACCCTACCACCTTGAGAATTTAGAAGTGAAGACCATTCCATGGTCTGAGCCTCAAGTTGACTTACCTTTTGCTAGTGAGATTGATCCATACGCCGAAAATCCAAAAGAACCCACATTTGAGGTTCTCATTCCCATTGAATCCAAAAACAATATCGAGTTTATACCTATTGCACTCATTGAGTGTGTCCCCGAGGAACCCATTTATCCTAGGTTAGCTCCGGCTATGAGTGCTCCCCAATGCACCGAGATTGAATTAGAGTTAGTTACCACCTCCGTTTCTATGGATCCTCTCCAGAGATGTTTGGCTCACTTTGAGTCTGATATTGATGTTGATCCATATATCTCATATCTTACTGCCTCATTAGACCCTTTCACCATTACGGATGGTGACACATTGGTGGAGAAGTTGACCACTCCATATTTAGACACCACGCTCCTTTGTGAGTATTCCTTTACTCCTCCCCATAAGTGTGTTTCCCCTACACTTGAGTTGGATCATCTTCCCCCACCGTTTATCCCACCTGATACAACCTTTTACCCACCCAACCCTCCCATTGTTCCTTCCACCCCACCACCTTGTTTGGACCTAGTCATTATACCTGCATAGTTCACATATGTTTATCTTGGTCCTTACTTGCATCCTCCACCCATCGTCCATCCCTCCATCCATGAGAGTATATGTGGTGCTACTCTCCACTTCCGTGACATCAAGCTTGTTCCTCCATGCACACCACTTCCTTGTGCTGTTGATTTTTCCCATTGATAGTTCCATATCGTGTCACGGCGCGGCCATTATCATCTCTCATTTATAGAACGGTCGTGTGATTTATATGAGCCCTACTCCATCACTATTTCTACACCATTTCGCCTCCCTCACCAACTTGAGCACCATGCTTATAGGGACCTTGTTTCCCTCACTTTTAAGCTCAATAAGGGCCGTGACCAGTGCCTATTCACCCTATCCCTTACCCTTTCCTTTCTCCCCTATACCCTAATACCCACCCGCCCTTGGTCCACCGATGCTTTGCATCGTGTGATGCACATTTCCATACAAGTTCACTGACCTAACAAGACTGACTCTTTAATCTTATTCGGGGGTGATTATCATCACCCAATTTTCTGCCATCCCGTGCTTTCCTCAATCTTATCTTTAGGGTGAGAATGGATTGGTCTGGCTCAAGACATTAAACTTAGCGCTCCCGATAGGTAGCCCGCGATTTTTTGTATGAGTCTCATCCTGTTTGGGGGTGGTGTTTCACATCACCCTATGCTTTACATGCTTTATAGATTTGTACACAATTTTTATCTTATCCCTTATTCAGGTTTCTTCTTGGCAACATCTGTCCATTTCATTAGCGGTTGATTATGGTAACCTCTTTCCTACCTTATGCTCTCAATTTTAAAAATCATTTAACTTAACATCGAGGACGATGTTCCTTTTTATTTGGGGGTGGGGAATTTTATCAAAATCGTACCTCTTTTGAAATATTTGATTTTTAAACCTAATTTTTTTAAATTTTTGTGCAGTTTCTTTCATCTCACTCATTGATGTGAATTTTCTATCATCCATCTTTTAAGTCTAGGAATCAAGATAGAAAATTTATATTTTCTAAATAGCTTATGTAATATAAAACAAGAAATTTTACACCATGAATTTCTAGACTCAACAACAATTTTGCACTTATCACATCACTACATTGAGAGTTGAAGAGTATTATAATTCCCAAGAAAACCTTAACGATCACTAGAAAAGACTTTAGCTTGTGAGATTCATGCCTTTCACCTTTTAGAGAGTTTTACGGAATCTTCGAGTCACAAGTTGATTTAACTTCTTTTGGTCCGCACATAAATTGTTATATGGTCTCATTATTTTTTTCATAAAATTTTGGCTTGATCACTGAGAACGACATCACTTTCGAGTTTTAAGACACATGTGTCTCGATATTTATCCCAATCAGTAGGTTTTCACCCATTCACTTCACCCATTACATTCCCATAGTATCCCATATTCACATATATTTCCCCTCACCATCCATACACATTCCCCACTCCATTCATATATAATCCATCATTTTGAAAAAAAAGGGTGTTCCAAATGTAAAATGTTTTTAGTGTTGCGAGTATATATATATAAAAAAAGAAGAAGAAAATAGAAAAAAAAAGAAAGAGAAAAGAGAGAAAAGCAAAGAAAAAGAAAGTTTGTAGTTAGTTTTTGTGTAATAAAGACATTTGTGCCTAAAGTATCATACACCCTTATCGCATGTCCATCCATTTTTCATACATACGTCACCATCTTACCTCCCATCATACCCTTCCAATTTCATTTCCCCCTCACACATAAACATCCATATTCTCCCCTAGGTGTTCAGGAAAATGAAAGTCAACGTGGTGAATAACTCGACGTTCTCACTATAGTGATTAGCATTCTTTCATGAGATCATTTTTCTTTCTAAATTGTTCGTTCTTTCTTATGTGTGTGTGAGACGTTTGACCTTGCTTACATTTACTCACCTCCTCACACACAAGAGCGATACACTAACCTAAATCTCGAGAGTTCATTTGAGAGAGATATAATCCGTGAGATTTTGAAGTTGAAGCGTTGATTCCAAAAAGGCAATCTAAGAATTACTCTTATGATACTTCACCCTTTTTGACTGATTCACACTACACACGTTGAGTTATAGGAAGGTTGTGCCTTGAGTATTCACATAGCTAAACTTTTTATGGAATTCTAGCTTGTATTCTCAAAATAATTCTCATGTGATGAATTATGCGGTTATTCTATGTTTAATAAGAGACAGATTGTCGTTTGCAAATAAGAATTTTGTGGGTATATTCCCTGCAAAACCTCATGAGACACAACTCGTCCTGTAGGGCAACCTATAGGTTTAAAGGATCGTTGCACATGCTAAGTGCAATCGCAAGTGCCCGCAAAAGTGGTACACTTTTAGTTTCTTATCTTTCTCTTTCTCTCTATCTTATTGCTCGAGGACTATCAACGCTCCGTTTGGGGGTTGTGTGATAAGAGCCCAAAAGTGTATATTTTACACCCCGAATAGGCTATTTTTAGTTGCTAATTCTCGACAATTTTTGTCTAATGTGCGTAAATGTTTAATATGCAGGCTTGATTGCAGTTGGTGTCAATGGCGTTATTTCGAGGTAATTTGCAGTTGAATGGAGCTAATTTCCCTATCTCGTAATCTTACCTGAGCCTAAACCAGAGCCTAAACCTACCCCGAACCCCATATGTGATTTAGTTTGTGCTTTTTAGACTTTTTTTTAGATTTCGTTTTCATTTTTAGGATTTATTTTACATTTATTTAGAATTTTTTAGGATTTATTTTCTATTTTTTAGGATTTTTTTTTTCATTTTTATTAGTTTTTAGTTTTTATTTTAGTTTAGGATTAGTTTTTTTAGGAATTCATTTATTTTTAGTTTGATTAGATTTTACATTTTTTTAGGACTTTAGTTTTAATTTTTTATTTCTTTTTATTTATTATTTGTGTTTTATTTATAGAATAGAATTTTCTTTTTTTTTAGTTAGATTTGAATTTTTTTAGTTTCACCAATTTTTAATTGAGTCTTAATTACTCTTTTTTTAAGGGTCACAAACTAAAACACATACACACACCCTACCTCCATACACACCAATACACCATAAACAAAACACTCACCCACACCAATCTAACCTACACCCTCACAACACCTAAACACACCCTTAACCCACCTACTATTCATCTTCTTCCTCACACCCCTCACCCACTTTTCTCTCTCCTTTCCCACAATTACTATACCAACCTCACTCTCTCTTCCATTACCCATCAACCAAAAAACCCACCAACATCAACCATCTCACTCTCACATATCATCACCATCTCCATACAAACAACCAACCTCCATTACCCCAAACCTTCAACCTCCAAACTACATCACCCAAAATCGGTCGGCGACACAACCCATTTCCAGCGCCCATTCTGGCACCCTTGTCGGCGTTCCGACCCAAAACACGTCTGAAACTCCGACCGGAACCACACCTGATCGCGACCTTTCCCATTTTCGAAACCCGATTACAAATCCAGAGCCATAGCCACAACCACTTCTACCCGAGACCCCAAACCAAAACTAAGACCCATTTCAATCCTTTGTTCAAAGCCACGATTTATCTCCTGTTAAAACCAAACCCTAAATAGAAAAAAAACAAAACCCATTTGTCCACATGTCTTTAAAACCCATAAAACCAACTTAACACACTTATTCCAAAAAGGGTTTTTTACGATCTAGTCCTTGGACTAACAATTTTGGACAAAAAAACTAGGCCCAACAAATTTTAAACGATTAGGTCCAACATATAAATACCCCAAAATTAAAACAAACATGCACTATTCAGAAATCGAAGCGCCAAAAACATTGTATTCTCTCTTGAATCAAACCTTAATCTTACCATCTCTTCGATCAAAACCCCAAAATGAATCTATTTCTCAATCAAATTTTGGTCAACAACAACATATAAATACTCCTGATCGAAGCGCTAAAAACTCTCTTCGATCAAAACCTTAACTCTCTTCGATCAAAACCCTAACTCTCTTCGATCAAACCCTAATCGTTTAAGCTCTACATTTTACATTCTAAATCAAATTCTTCCAAACACCACTAACAAGTATGTATACATTCTCTTATCACCTTTTTGTCCTTGTGTATTTTGTGTTCTCATATGTATAAATTTGTAGACACATGGACTGATGAAATCACATTCTTCTTCATGATATGAAAAAATATATATTTTCCCCTCATTTTAATTGCAAAACACACTTTTTGCATGTTAGATATATGTATTTCATCATTGTACTTTTCCTCATGTATACATCATTTATCGAGGATTTATCAAGGACTAGGAATATATACATGATTGGAATATGTACATGTATAAGCCCTGTTTTGCGTGTACTATCAAAAAGTACATGCACAATACACAGAGTACATGCACATTGAAATTGAATTTCTCAATTCATTATGCGTGTACTTTTATGTTTTATACGTGTACTTTATAAAATATATATTTCAAATCCATATTTGATCAATCCTATGTTATTTTGGTCCACGCCAGCGGCATTTGAATGATATTCCATGAGTTTGTAAGAAGTATTATTATTTTGTTAATATTTAGGAGTGTTTTTGGTTCGCGCCAGCTGTATTTGAATGATATGTTATTAGCTTGTAATCAGTATTATTGCGTGTACTTTTTCATTTTTTGCGTGTACTTTGTTGAAAGTACATGCAAAAAATTCATAAAGTACACGCTCCTTGAAATTCAATTTGTTCAATCCAATATCCATGTACTAATGTGTATTATGAGTGTACTATTTTGTATTATTATGTTATTGTTTAGGGATCATACGATCAAGCATGTTCAACTACAAAACTGCTACTTGCACGTTCGAAGATCTTAATAATACAAAACCTTTCACATTGATAGTTAATAGTACTAATGATGACGAAATTCATTTTCTCATTCGTATCAATGATAGAGCTAAAAGGTTACTTGGTTTCTACTACTACTATGAAGACATTTACTGCACTTTTGATGTGCAACAACTTCAAGTAACTGAATCGAAAGCGAAGGATTTAGCTAAACGAATTGAGCAGTATTGCTTAAGGGGTTTTGATTATGTTGGAGCTTTTAGCATTCAACTATTGTATCACTTCTTTATTGAATATGTTAGGAATAGAGAATCTTGGGTTTTCACTTGTCGAACAACCTCTGTTAGGTATTACCATGAAACTGACGATATATATTATCGCCTTTAGCATGTATTTTGTTGAGACTTGTATAAATTATTTGTGAGAATATTGCATGTACTTTTGTTAAATACGCTTGTATTTTATTGTTTTAGTCTGTGTTTTATTCTAATTCACATGTATTTTATTTTTTGTACATATCATTATAGGTTAGTGATTTAAATTTTGTTTATAGATCAATATAATGGGGATGAAGATGAAGGCAAGAAGAGGAAAGAAACAAAAAAGAGCAGTTCTGATGATAGTTCTTCATCCTGTTCCAGTTCCAGTTCTAGTTCTAGTTCTAGTGTGTCATTGAAATCTAAACGTCCTGCAAAGAAGAATGACCAATATCGGTTAAATATTGTTAACTTTATCCATGATTTGCATAAGATTAAAGATAAAATAAACAATAGTCATATTGAACTTCTTAAGAAGACTCCATTTTGGGAGTTTTTCAATGCCTACTACAGTGAGAAAGTAGTAGAAGTGGACTATAAGAAGACGGATAAAAATATTTTATCAATTATCGAGCTGTACAATACAGAAACCAAAAGTTTTCATATGAAGAGTAGGATTCCAATAATGCCAATAGATATAAGTGAAATATTTGGCATACACCTGGGTGAGGGTTTAAAATCAATAGAACTGAAAAAAGATCGAATACTGCTAAAAAATATGGATTACAAGCACGATACTTTGCAAAAAGAATAGGAAAGTCAGAAATATTGAATGGTTTGAAGAAATCAATTGAATTGGAGACATATGAAGGAATTGCTGATTTTGTTAAAATTGTGTGTCTCCACTTCTTGAACACGTTGTTTTTCTCCAACTCAAACTTCACCCTTGGATAATTTTGGTTGAAATACATCGACAATATTGAGGAAATGAATAAGTATGATTGGGCATCTACTGTGCATGAGTTTCTCATACATTCACTTGACAAACCAGCAAAGTTCAAAACCTAACACAGTTACTGGATGTGTCATTTTCCTACTGGTGAGCAAAGAAACATCATGATATTTCAAAATTTACATACCAATACACACGTGTACTTTGAAAATACACGTGATATTTTCACTTGTATTTTGAAAATACACGTTTATTTTCACGTGTATTTTCAAAATACACATGATATTTTCACTTGTATTTTGAAAATACACGTATATTTTCACGTGTATTTTCAAAATACATGTTATATTCATGATATTTCAAAATTTACATACCAATACTTACCTGTACTTTAAAAATATCACGTGTATTTTCAAAATACACGTGATATTTTCACTTGTATTTTGAAAATGCACGTGTATTTTCAATTGTATTTTGAAAATACACCTGATATTTTCACGTGTATTTTCAAAATACACGTGATATAACAAGTGTATTTTGAAAGTACACTTGTTATATTTACAAAACATAGTACACGTGTTTGTAAAATACAAGTGTAATTTATAAAGTAGAATTGTATTTTCAAAATACATGTGGTATTTTCTCTTGTTCTTTCAAAATACAGTTGATATTTAACGTGTATTTTGAAAATACACGTCTTATATCACGTGAAAGTACACTTGTATTTTATAAAGTACACGTGTACTATGTTTTGTAAATATAACCAGTGTACTTTCAAAATACTCTTGTTATATTTTTTGTTAATATTATAAATGTACTTTAGAAAGTACACGTGAACTTATATTGACAAAGTACACGTCAAATTTGTAAAAATCACGTGTACTTTCAATATACAATTGTAAAATTTGTAAAATACACATTTAATTTTGCATGTATTTTGAACAAATCACTTGTACTTTCCAGTATTAAATTCATTTTATTTGTTGTATGATCACAGTGTTGGGCATGTAAGAAATTTAAAATTATTTCTCCTATTGAAGAATTTATAGAAAATACTCCAAAATTCCAGAAGTGGAAATTGTCGTCTTTGAGACAATGGTTTATGAAGAATGACATCGCAACAACAACTTTGAAGCAGGCTACAAATAAACCAACTTGTAAGGACAGTTCTGTACAAAAGGAATTTTAGTTTGAAGGGTCAAGTTACTCTTTGAAAATTTCTACAGAAAGTCCTATACATGCTGATTCATCATCAAAAAAAGTTGCTGAAGATTATAATGACAATGAGTTTTCACATGGTTGGAATATTCCCCTTAAAAACATTATGACTCCAAAGAAAAATAAGGGAAAAGATCAACCAAAGCCTAATTTGGAGGAACAAATTGCTTTTTTGAAAAGGGAATTATTGGAAAAAAATAACCAACTATCTAAAGCAGCTGAAAACTTTAATGTTGCACTTGAGAAGGTGACCTCTTTGGAGGTGGAGAGTTCCATTTTGAATGTACAATTACAGGTAGATCATGATTCACTTTTTGAATCCCATGAGGAAATGAAGAAGTTAAAGGTGGAGAATTCCAATCTTTTGAAGGAAAAAGAGTTAATAAATAAGTTGAAGGTATAAAATGGCCAACTAGTTGAGTTAAACAATTCTTTAAAAGAAAAGCTTGATCAAGTCACAATGAGTGACTCAGATAGAATTAAAGAATTGGATGAATCATTAAAAAAAACAGGCAGAATCAACACGAATTTTGGAACAAAAAAATGGATATCTGTCTCTGAGTAATGAAGATCTAAAAAAAAGTATGATGACACATGGAAAAAATGGAAAGATGCTGACATAGAAAAGATGACATTGAGGCAGAATCTTGTGGAGTCAGAATTGAAAAGAATTCAACAGGTACTTTTGAATGCAGAGTACACACAGTTTTCCTAAAGTACACGGAGTTTTCCTAAAGTGCACGCAGTTTCCATAAAGTACACGCAGTTTTCCTGAAGTACACGCAGTTTTATTTCATAGTATTTTTAATGCTATTTGATTTGATATTAGAAATAATGCAGAGTACATGCATTATTTGATTAAAAATAATGCAGTTTTATTCAAGTATTGCTTATAATGTAACATTATTTTTGTGTAACAGGAAAATAATAATAAAATCCTTAATGACGAAATTTTGGAGTTGAAGAAAATGCTTGATGAATCAGCATTGAAAAAAACTAATCAGGTATCTATAAAATACAATAGATATATATTACACGCTTTACTTTCTAAAGTAAAAGCAAATTATGTTGAAGTACACATGTATATTATATATTTTATAAAGTACACGTATTTTATAATACATGCGTGTATATTATAAAATACACGCATGTATTAAAATATAGGCGTGTACTTTGTAAAATACTCGTAAGAAAAAATGAATCATTGTTTCAAAAAATGTTAACAATCCAACATTCCTTGTTAAATATATCAGGCAAACATTAATAAACAACTCATGGACGAAATTTCGAGTTTGAAGATTGAACTAGCCTCAAAGACAGTTCAGGGCACCCCCAAAATATCCAAAACAAAAGGGACTCTTACTAGAGGACATAAGAAAAGAAAAGCTAACAGCGAAACCGAAAAGCATGAACCAATTAAGAAACAAAAAGAGTCAAAGCTGAGAAAAGGCCATCTAACAATAGCTCAACAAATGAAAGAAACTTACTTCAATCTTGAAGCAATCAAAGTATACAAATATCTCGATGAACTTCAAAGAAAAAGATTGAAGAGTTTATTCAAAAGGCTGAGCCAGGGTAAAGTTTATTATTTTATGATTTATCACTTCGCTAATTTATATTTTTTTTGGTGCAAAAGAATAAGGTTATTATTATTATACAATTCTTATTGATTATATAAAATGCAGGGAATTTATTTTCCAAGGGCTGGTTTCGTATGTCCCATGAGAAGATTTTGTTTAAGTCATCAACAATCAAGAAATTTTGAGCCAAGTATGTAGTCCAAATATTAGACATCCATTAAATTTCAACATTATTATTTCCTCACCATTTTATATTGTGTGAAACAGATAATACTTGCCTTTAGTGAAGTAAGTATTGAGGTTAAAATTGTCAGAGGAAGGGCTCTCCTACTCACACACTTTTTCTGATTATTGTTGGGTAAGTAAAATTAAATTGAAAGTTTTGATAAACAAAATTTCAATTTTTTTTTATTAACACAATGTCTATAATTTTTATTCAGATAGGAGCTTGTAGCACAAATGAAGTCAATAAGAAGGGGGAGTTATACAGAGATTTATTTGAATACTTGGGCACTTGTAATAATTTGTTCATTGTACTAAGACATAGTGTAGGACATTTCACATTTCTTGTGACATACAAAAAAGAAAATAAAGTGGTCCACATGGATTCCCTTCGATCGAACGACAAGGAAAAAAACACAATATTCTTCGATGATGGAAAAGAATTGGTTAGTGCCTAAACTTAATTAGTAATGTTACCTGTACTTATATTATACACGTGTACACGTGCATAATATAATGCATGTACTTTGTATTAGTTGCACATAATCACCCAGATTATCAAAGTACACGCATCATATTTTAAAATACACGTGAAATGAACCAATACAAATTACGTGTACTTTAATATTATGCGTGTACTTTTAACTCTTTAGACAAAATACACGCATCATATTTTAAAATACACGTGATATGAAAAAATAAAATATGTGTGTACTTTAATATTATGCGTGTACTTTTAACTCTTTAGGCAAAGTACACACATCATATTTTAAAATACATGTGATATGAAAAAATAAAATATGCGTGAACGTTAGTATAATATGTGCACTTTTCGCTCTTTAATCTTCATATACTCTTTTATTTGTATACACTAAATATTCGTCCTCTTAACAGTTTTCTGTCTTCCAAAAAACACTGTGCCTATTAAAGACTGAAGCAGAAAGAATGAAAAATAATGGTTTCAAAATTCAGAGGAAGTTTGATGAAGGTACACCAAATGAGTTTACATTGGATGATGATCCAATGACAGAGGAAGAAAAAAGGACATTAGATTTATTGCTGGAAAGTGATCTCAAATTTGACCTAATAAGAGATCATGAATGCCCTAAACAATATAATGGGTAAGAAAAACTTCATTTCTAAAAATTACTAATTTGTATATTTTTAAAAAATTTCATTCACATCATACTAATTTGTATATTTGTTTTATTTTAATTTCAGGGTTGACTGTGGGGTGTTCTGCATGTACTACATTGAACAAATTAGCAGAAACAAGGAAATGTAAAAATTATTTCAAGACCCTAACATACTAAAACAAAGAGCATATGTACTCGGGAAAATTCTTCTATCAAAATATTTCTTCCCCCGAAAGGAGAAAAAACTTTTATAAATTGTGATTCAAATACAAACCATATTTGTAATTTGTTTTGTGTTATATTGGTTATTGTTTACAATATTTATTACACCAAAATGGTTTATTTACGCTGGGGCAGACGACAATCCACGTAAGGTTTAGACAAACAATGCACCTGAGTGTTATGAAACAATGTACCAACATTTTTCATGAAAAATACAAGTGATAATTACTAAGTACACCAATGAATTCTTCAAAGTACACGCATTTTGACTAATGTACACGCACTGGTTATTATAATATTTTTTTATTATATTAATTGAAAACTACTTTAAATTTTTATTTAGGACACAATAACCAAAATCAATTTATTAAGCTCAACTACTCACTTCCCAACTACTTCTGGTCAAGAAATAAATAGCTTTAACTTTCCCTATAAAAGAGTAATATTTGTTCCTTTCTTAACCATTACATCGAGGGTAAAGATAACATAATGACTATTCCAGCAGAAAACTTGCGAGATACTCTTGAGAGATATGAAAGAAATAAAACAAAAATAAGGCAAATTGAGGAAAATATTTCCTCATATGAAACTGCCTTTGAGCAGTTTGAAACATATGTGAGGGAAGGATATTATGGACTTCCACCCAATCCCATAGATTTATTTGATGTGGATGAGGACCCTCCTCAAACACATGAAAACCTCATGTCTTTCTATACACAAGAAGTTACCATGAAAATCGCCAAGCTGAAGGAGAAGAAGGCTCTCCATGAAGGCCTTGTAGCTGTCATAGAAGAAGAAATTCGACACTAGTCGAATTTAATTGACTATCTTCCTGACACCCTAGATGCCTTTGACAAACTTCCCTAATAGAAGCCTTCTTTAGTTTTTTCAGCTTTTGCTATGTGAAAAAATTGTACTTTATTTTTTTATTTTTAATAAAATTTTTATTTCTTTCATGCATGTATTCTTACTTATGTCATACACCAAATATAGTAAAGTACACGTGAACCCTTATAAAAATGATCACGTATATTGTAAAAAATGTAAACATTAATATCATTTAATGTAAAAAAATTGGTATGTCAAAATATGATTGCGTGTATTATAAATTATAATACACGCAAATGTTTATAAAGCACAAACAAGATATTGCCCCAAACAATTATTTAAATGCACATATTTATGTATTACACGTGTACTTTATAAAGTACACGCATAGTCTATAAAGTACATGCCTATTGAAATACTTATATAATAATGTCGCTGACGCGGAACATAATACACATAGGAATTTAAGAATATGAGTGACCCAAGTGTCTTTTATAAAGTACAAGAACATTGTAATGTCCAAAACTATTTTCCAAATAGTACATGCATTTATATACGTCTACTTGATAAAATTACATGCAGAATACATAAATTACACGTATATTGAATTAGATTTTTGTCATATCAATATGCGTGTAGTTTGCTAAAACATGCGTGTACATTTATATTTAAATGCGTGTACTTTAATTTTCAATGCGTGTACTTCATAAAGCACACGCACATTTCATCAAGTACACGCATATTATATTTATATTATGCATGCACTTCATGCATGTACATCATAAAGTAAACGCATATTTCACCAAGTAAATCCAAATTAAATGTCATTAATAAAGTACATGCATGCTTTTATAAAGTACACGCATATTGAACTGACCAAATCCATTTTTAAATGCGTGTACTTTATGTATTCTATGTGTACTTCATAAAGTACACGCATTAAAATATAAAGTATACAAATGTAAAGTACACGCATATTGGACATCAAAATGCGCGTGTACTGTACATAACATGCGTATACAAATGTAAAGTACACGTGAACATCAGGAAAAAAGATCATGTATGTTTTATGAAAAATATGTGTACAGCTACACAAAAAAAAAACTAAAAAATGAGACTTAAAAATAAATTACATTCATTTATGTGAAACAAATGGTTTATTAATTAATTTATTCAATCAAATGGTTAAAATGAATGAAT
Organism: Sambucus nigra; assembly: GCA_949130495.1. Classification (NCBI taxonomy): domain Eukaryota; kingdom Viridiplantae; phylum Streptophyta; class Magnoliopsida; order Dipsacales; family Adoxaceae; genus Sambucus; species Sambucus nigra. The sequence continues at coordinate 404,264,537 of OX422216.1, read as the reverse complement.
TCAACAATTTTAAAAATACTCAAATGGGTTCCTTACAAGTAGACCTGTAATGACCCGTTTTACTACACCTTAAGCAAGTAACTTCCCTTACTGTGATCTCACTAGAAGACTTTATTCTCTTATTTCTTGGCCTGCCTGTTGGTCTCTTAGTCATTGGTGGAAGGACATAAGGATTTTCAGGAATAGGAATATTTAAGGAAATCAAATCAGGAAGCGAAACTACAGGTATCGAGTAAGATTTTCTGTAGAAAGATACAATATAGTACTCCTCAATATAATCATAAATACTGGTCCCTTTCCTCCGCACAACACAAACAACATGAGAACATGGAAAACATCTAATCTGCTAAATCTTACAAGAACAAGTCCTTTCTCCTAAGTCAACTGTTGCTCGCACTTCTGAATGAACTTCAAATACATTTTGACTTGAGCGACTAATAGTCCAATGTCGTTTTTTATTCCAATTTTCATTCAGTAACTTTTGAAAAAAAGGACATAGCTCATTTGTCCAAATGTCAGACTCAACAAGTTTGGTTGTATTGAAATTCATAATCTTCACTCTCAATTTATCAAGCATATTCATTACTGGTAAATGCCTTTCCTCCAATATCCATGAATTGAATGACTCCGCAACACTAGATGCCATGTCACCATACTGTTTACCAGGGAAATATGCACAGGAACAATTCTCGGGAGGCAAACTATCAATGAAATCGACAATAGCAGCTCCTCCTTCCTTCTTCAATGCTTCAATATTCTTGTGAAATACATATACTGAGACATCATATGCACAAGACAAAAAATCTTTAATAATTTTCTTTCGAAATCCAGCATAATTCCCATGAATTTTCTTTTTTATATTCCCTTATAAATGATGTATACAGTAGGAATGTGCAGACAACGGGAAGACCCTCGAAACAGCCTCAAGTAATCCATTGTTTCGATATGATATAAATGTTATGTTTCGATATTGCTCAACTACTGCACTATGCAAATTGACAAGAAACCACATCCAGTTATATCCGGTTTCAGAATCAACAATAGCATATACAACAGGAAAAAGGCCTGAAATATAAAAATATATCAAAATTAAAATAAATAACATATCCATGTACAACACTTTGTAAATTGATGTTGCTGGCGCAGACCCTGAAACACACGGAAAATATATTGTGTGTTTAATTTAAATTGTTTGTAAATAACAAGATAAAACATAAAAATGTACCGTACACATGATAAAGATAAAAAGACATGCACGTTTACTTTCCAATCTTTTGCTTGACTTTACTATTAACAACACTAACATCAACATACACGCATAAAAATATAAAGTACAGGTGAACTAAACAAAAACATTCAAAGGTACTTTACATTTTTAACGTGTACTTGGGTTTATTATTTCTAAATAACAACACCTATCATCAAATTACACGCATAAAAATGAAAAGTACACGTGAAATTAAGAAAAACATTCACGTGTACTTGATATGTACTATGCGTGTACTTTAGTTTGTATTCAACATAACAACATCATCATCAAAATACATGCATAAAAATGAAAAGTACACGTGAAATTAACAAAAACATTCACGTGTACTTGACAAGTACTATGCGTGTACTTTACTTAGTATTACACATAACATCATCATCATCAAAGTACACGCATAAAAATGAAAAGTACACGAGAAATTAAGAAAAACATTCACGTGTACTTGACATGTACTATGCGTGTACTTTACTTAGTATTACACATAATAAGACATATCATGAAAATACACGCAGAAAAATGAAAAGTACACGTGAACTAAAACAAAGACATTCAAAGGTATTTTATATTTTTATGCTTGTATTTTGATGATATGGAATGGAACAAACAAAATGTCAATGCAATACACAAAATAAAATATTTACAATTAATTTACCATTGTTCCCATTCCTTCCAGTAGCTGATAGTATTGTTCCACGGTAACGACTCTTCAAAAAGGCACCATCAAGAAATAAAACAGGTCCGCAGTATTGAAATCCATTAATACATCCTCTAAACATTACAAATATTCTCTTGAATTTTTTACTCTCATATTCCACGTCAAGGATGCAATGCGACCCAGGATTATACTGCAATAGAAGGTCACGATAATTATTCATTAATGCATACGAAACCTTTTCATCACCATGTATATCAACAACAGTCATCTCTTTCTCACGCCATGCATCTTGATAAACTATATCAAGACCATAATTCTTCTTCATATCTCTAACTACATCAATTGGTCTCAATAGCGGGTTATCTCTAATATCATCAGCTACCAATGTTGAAATAAACTTGGAGGCTATCATTTTGGCTGACGGGCTACGAAAGACACCTCTACATGTATGCTCATTATTCATTGCACGTATGTAAAAGTATCCATTTATTGTACATAATGAAGCATGAATTCTCCACATGCAATTCTCAGTAGTCTTTTTAGAGCATTTAGCCATCACTCGAGTTTTATCATTCTTCAAATACACATACATGAACCCAACCTCAACGGCATACTTTCGCAATTTATCTCGAAATTCCACTACACCTCCTTCAAAACACTGCTGCTCATGACTTATATAAGTCGTCCAATCATTCGAAAGATAAAATTTCGACTTACTTGGCTCCACACCTCCAAGATAAAAGTCATTTTCAATGCAACTATTAAAATCATTTTCAGTGCCTGATGATAAATACTCTAACATCTATATATTTATATCACCACTGTCAACCCTCTCAGAACTTGTATTACTGCAGTCAACCCCTTCAAAAATTCGATTAGAGCATTCAACCCATTCACGACAGGTATTACTTGGAAATGGTAATGAATCAATGCCATATATCCAAATGAAATTAACTTTCACGATCAATTGGGACCGCAACATACAACAAACATCATTGTCACAAACCAACATGAACCGACATTCATCACCAAATGAATACCTTAATGATAAACTCCCACTTCTCAAATTAGTAAACCTAATACACAACTCATTGCATATGAAATGTAATTAGCTATCTTCAAATATTTCAATACAAGCCATATTATCCAAATAACAACACCTTGCCATTACACTACTTACCATAATGTCCTGCAGTAAAACAGAGACGAAAAACATTTACTTCAAGGTCCACAATTCTAAAAATGTGTGCAATAATTTAATGCATGAAATATCAAAATATTTATTTATAATTAATATAAAATTACAGGCACTATTTAAAAACCTATACATGAAGCAATAAAGCAGACACATATCTTCCAAAAACCAATCACGTCTACTTTATAAACACTGCGTGTACTTTGAAAACTGATATCGAACTGGTTATTCCTACTGGCGCGGACCTATATCAATAAGTGATTCAATACCAAATCAAAATCAAGGACTCTTAAAATTAGAATGAAACATCAATAATATTCATTGAGCACATTCAACTAACAATTACAAATATTGATAAATATAACTTATATATGAAGAATCCAAACATATATGCATAAAAAATACAAAATCAAAACATATACATATACATATATAACATATAAAAATCTATTCAATCACATGAATGAATATTACAATGAGTCTCTTGAATCAAAACAAAGGACATACACTTATTGTAATCGATCAAAAATAGAAAAACCGACTGTTGATAAAGATAAACTTACAAATGATAGAGCCAAGTGATACAGGTAGAATCGATTAAGAACACTGTAATCGATTATAGGACAGACGAAAAAATCATAAGATTGATGTTACTTTCGATTTCGGAGAATAGTCGTTAGTTGCAGAGAAAACTCCAATAGCCGATTAAGTTTATGATTTTTTTAAATTGACAGTACTTATATGTTGGACCTAATTTTTTAAAATTTGTTGGGCCTGGTTTTTTTGTCCAAAATTGTTAGTCCAATGACTAGACCATAAAAACCTATTCCAAAAATGCCCCCAAATACATTTTCTCCCCCAATTTCCAAATTTACCCCTCTTAACCAATCATATTTTTATTACCTCACACCTCTCAAACCACATGTGCACTCCCAATTACCCAAATTAGCCCTTAGCTCCATGCCTACTATTTAAAGAAGAAGAAAACCCAATTTTGAAGAAGCTAGAAACCCTATCTAGGGTTTTAGAGAGAATTATAGAGAGAGAAACATCTTTGTAAATATTTTTTTTATTTCCTATTTTTTTAGAGGTTAGTGAGAAATAAAATTGTTGAGAGATTCAATTGAGTGTATGTATTGAATTGAAAATATTTGGATGCTCATATTGGATGGATGTTGCTCACGTTCAATGAAGATGTAGAGTTCATTTTTGCAAATCAAGGAGACTTGTTTGAAGATTTATTCTCTTATCTCTATTTTTTTAGTTTTTGCTTACTTTGTTGATAATATTGCATTTGTGTATTTAATCATCATGTTAGGCTAGAAACCCCTTTCAAGGGGTGAGGTGATCCCATTATTTGATGTTAATCCCATTTTAATTAGTTTATTTAAATTAAATATCACTTTGATGATTAATTTTCCACTCGTACATTTTGATTTATGCATCGAGAGAGGGTAATTGATTTTTGAGAGAAAATCGAGATTCTAGTCTTTGTTTCCATTTTAGAATCGAACTAGAGATAGGTTTTGCTAAAATGTGAAATTATTTCTTTAAATTTCAACTCTAGGCTTATTTTTATGATTTAAACTAATTTAGTAAATCGATCCTAGTGGGTGGTTTGCCAAATGATGTTTGAATCTACTTTTCAAGAGTTGTAGGAGTGTTGAATTTAATTTTCTAAAATGTTATTGTTAAAATTACATTTGCAACGGGGGTTTATTTTTTTATTTTGATACTAACTTGGGATAATTAATTTTAATGAATTAATTATTTTTTATTAACTAGAATATTTGGCGTCATCCTATCCCTTATTAGTCTTCATTTTTATTTCCTCACTATCTCATATTTTACATGTTCATTTAGTTAGAGTTCACTTATTTTTTTTATTCACACTTTTTAGTTAGTTGTTTAGTTCTTTCATTTAGTTAGTGTTACTTCACCTCATCTAACCAAATTGTTTTAATATTGAAAAGCTAAAAAAAATAGAAAAAAGTAAAAAGTCTTAAAAGAAATTGAAATAAAAATGAATTACATCTTTTCTCTCTTGCATGTTTCACCCTTAGATTTGGATTGACACCCTTACTTACCTCTACACTTTAGTTTGATATTATTTTTATTGGTATTTGAGGATTTTGATTAGAGGATCTTTTCAAGCAATGACGAAAAATATACCGAAAAGTCTACTTATGATTGTACATTTATAGTTATTATGCATTTTAATACACTTGCTAAAATGTTTTCATACCTCGGGATCTGACCTATTTATATCTCTCTCTTTCTATACATATATATTGTAATATATTATAGGTATCCCACCACAAGGACGCCAATGATGCTTTTCTATCCAGTGTCCTTGGAGCTGTAGCAGATGCGAACTGTTGCGGGATTTTTGCTATAGCCATTTCCTATCTTTTGTAAATCTAGTTAAGGATTCAGTTTGTATATCGGGTTTTTACCCAAGGGTTATATGTATCACCTTTTATATTTCCCTCCTCAGGATGTTGTATTGTCTGTGACCCGACATCATATTCGGGTATTTCTTTTTATTGTACTTATTATATTTTGTAGGAGTACATCCTGTTATCGTAGTACATGTGTTTAATTATCAGTTTTAGTAGATACTATGTTGTTGATATGTTGATTCATTGTATGATTTTTTTTTGGCATCCGCTTATTATTGTATTGGGTAGTTAGCTATGTTTATTAGTATTGACAGTAGATGCTGAGAATGATCCACTTGAGATTCCTGATTTATTTTAGTATAGGGCTGACCACCGGTTATTATTTTGAGTGGGGTGTCACAGTCTACTGTGTAGGGACCATCCCACTTATGTGTGTTTTGTGACGTCTGATTGGGTAGAGATTTCCTTCCGACTTATCAATAGATCACGAAAGAGACACGATTGGTAGATGCCTTTGAGTGTCACATATATTAAAGTACATATATATAAATTACCTTAATAAATGAGATTGATTAATTTGTCTAAGAATGTAGACAGTAAGTTATGGACCCATATTATATTGTGCATAATAGATGTTTATGTCACTTTCGCGAGATATATGAGACTGGGATACTTTGGGGCATTGATAATATGAATGAAGATGGTTACGTTTTAGCATGTTGACTATAGTTAATACATTTGAAATTAATTGGCTCGATTGTCATATATTATTTTGGAAATTATTTGGATGCGGATAATATCACACTTAGCTGAGGGATGGGATGTTAATCGCATGTGAGTGACGATAGGGGATATTTACTTTGAATCAACTTTATTTATTGTACTTTAAATTGAATAAGTTAATTCTTTCAACTTTAGGGCGTTGACCCAAAGTTAAATCTTTTCTCCCCCAGGTGTAAGTAGACGGGGATAGCAGCACTGTTGATAGATCAACCTAGCAGTCTTCTTTTGCTCGTCACACTTTCCAGACTTAATGGTTCTAGTTTAGGTGATTTCCCGCTTCAGTTTATTTCAAGGTTCTAAAAAACGCGGGGCGTGATTGAGGCGTGGAGGCCAAGCCTTAAGCCTTAGAAGCCTAGGCGGGCCTAGGCGTAAAAAGGCTTGAAAAGGCGTTTAGGCCTTCTTAATATATTTTAATATTTTTTAACCATAACAAAGCTATGAAAATATAAAAATTGCACATATCATAAAAATATGTCTTAATATATGCAAATTAAAATACTATTTGATTATTTTGGATGAGATAATGGTTCGGTTTGTAAAAAAAATCTTTAAAAGGTGACATCATTTCACTAAAGCATTGTTGTTTTTAGAAAAAAAAGCGCCTTAAGGGTTTTACCAAGAATAAGGCGTGAAAAGCGTAAGGCGAGGCGTTTCTTCCAAGCCTTAAGCCTAGGCGTGTCTAGGCGGAGCCTAGGCGGGTTTTTTAGAACAGTGGTTTATTTATTTTATTTTGGATTATATTTGGGCATAAGATCGGGATTTATTTACTTCATGCCAAATTTGAGATATTTACTGTTATATTGGACCTATCATGTGTTTGGTTCTTGATTGGATTTTATTATTATTGGAGTATTAATTTAAACTCAATTAAGATCTATTAATATATGATATTAATGCTAAGAATGGTATTAATTGAAAAAGAAGCCCCCATCTTCAGCGTATCGTGTCTGGTCAACCTTTACGTGAGAAAATGGTGTTTGTTACAATTGGTATCTGATCCACGTTCTAGTGTCCTTAGGATATGTGTTGCCTTCATTATGTTTTGCGTTGATTCCTTTTATATGTAGAGCCTATGCTTAAGGTTAAATGTATTTTTGCGGTTTGTACTAACTCGAACCTTATTTACTTTCAGATGGAAAATGGGCAAAGAGGTAAACCTAGGAATGTAGTCGCACCTTCTACTGAGGAGGAGCCTCAGCTTGATCCACAGCAGCAGCCGCAAGTCCCACCAGCCCCACATTTGATTACTCCAGCAGAGATCACCACTATTATGACCCAGGAAGTTTCCACTGCCATAGCGGCCATGCTCCAGCACTTTCCACCGCCACAGGCTCAGCAGCAGCCACCACCACCACCACCACCACCATAACAGGTGGCCATACCAGCCCAGGCATCGTGATTAGATTGGGACAAGGTTAGGGAGGCTTTTGTAAAGGGACAACCTCCAGAATTCTAAAAAATTCCAGATATTCTAGTGATAAGCAGGTGGAAGAATGACATACATCGACATTTACGGATGGTGGAGTGTACACCAATGCAGAAGAAGATGTTAGATTCATTTTAGCTAGTGGGTTGTGCTCAAGTGGTGGGAGTCAGTCATGTCAGTTGCAGAGAGGGATAGCTGGGCGATTGATTAGTTCTAGGAGAGATTTGAGGGGAAGTATTTTCCCCAGGCTATGTATTCTGAGATGAGGAGCCGATTTATGGAGCTCAGGTAGGAGGGACGTACTGTGGCTGAGTACGAGGAGGAGTTTACTGCACTTTCGTACTTTGCAAAGGAAGATGTGAATACTGAGCAAAGAAAGATGGACATATTCATAACGAGGTCATCTTGGCATATTAGGAAGGTTCTTTTGGGGAACCCGACCTTCGGCACGTATAATCAGATGGTGAACACCGAACTTCTCCATTGTTGGGATCACTGGGCCTTCTAGAAGAACAAGGGAGAAAAGTGACATAGAGACGAGTTTTCAAGCCAGCAAGGCAAGACAAGTGGGGGTAGCGGATCTGGGACCCAGTAGGTAAGGGGTACTTCGTACACATATCAGGATAAGAGATTTATGGGTTTTGATGATCGAAATAGGTAGGGCAATCAGGGCTAGGGGAAATCGGAACACGGAGGCCATCAGGGCTAAGTTTAGCAGGGTCGAGTCTAGTAGGACTGACGGGTATAGCGACGCCCATTTCATGAGAATTATTACACTTACGGAGAGAGGGGATGTGGACATAAGATGAGGCGGTGTTCTCGAGATAATCAGGCATCTTAGGAGTAAGGAGGTCAAAGGGGACATCAAGCGCCACAGGGAAAATTCCCACCATTACCAACTCCAGGAATTGCTACACCTACTGCTCTAGCACTCGTTGCCCCACCTCAGGGATAGCCGCTACTGTTACAGTACAGACGAGTTTATCACATTGCACCCGCAGAGGGGCTAGCGCCATCTTAGGTAGTTGAGGGTATGTTACCTATCTTTGGACACATAGGTCATATTATTTTTGACACGGAGGCATCTCACTCATTTGTTAGAACTTTTTTTGCACATGAGACTGGGATGATAGACAATGCTATTGATATCTCACTACACATAGACTCACCGGTGGGTAGAGGGGCACCCATACGTTCGGTATGTCAAAGCATAGGTATTGATATTGGGCAACTCACTTTTGTAGCTGACTTACTGGTACTTCATATGCACGAGTACGATGTCATTTTAGGGATGGATTAGTTATCAACATACATAGAATGTGTTGATTATTACGGGAGGTCCATCGTCTTCACCATTCCAGGGTAGGAGATGTACCTAGTTACGATACTGCACCCCAGGGGTGGGTCTAGTACGCACTTATTCTATATTAAACAGGAGAATTTTTCAGAGATCGTGGTGTTGCTAGATTCCAGCGCGGCAATTAGTGAGTTTTCAAATGTGTTTGGGGAGATTCTGGGGTTGCCACCTAGTTAGGAGATAGAATTTATGATTGATTTGATTCCGGACACGGGACCCATTGCACGTACATCGTATTGGATGGATCCTATGAAGATGAGGGAGCTTTGGGATCATATTGAGCAGTTATTGGGATAGGGGTTCATTATGAGGAATACATCGTCATGGGGTGCTCCAGTTTTGTTCATCAAGAAGAAGCACGGATCATTATGACTTTATATCGACTACAGGGAGTTAAACAAGGTCACCATATGGAATAAATATCTATTGCCTCACATTGATGATCTGTTTGATCAACTGAGGGATTCTGCGTATTTCTCTAAGATTCACTTAAGATTGGTTTATCATCAGTAGAGAGTCCGGGAGCAGGATATCTCAAAGACGCTATTTCTTAAGAGATATGGGTCATATGAGTTTTTGGTCATGCCCTTTGGGCTAACCAACGAATCGAAAATATTTATGGACTTGATGAATTGGGTGTTCATAGACTATTTGGATCAGTTTGTCATATTGTTTGTTAACGATATTCCAATTTATTCTCAAACTGCGATGGAGCACTCACAATATTTACGGGTAGTCTTATAGACACTAAGGGACCACTAGTTGTATGGTAAGTTCGAGAAATGTGGGTTTTGATTATAAGAGGTCTAATTTTTAGTCCACATTGTGTCTGAGAAGGGGATATCAGTAGACCCAGATAAGGTTTTTATAGTGATGGAGTGGGGACAACCCACTACACCCACCTTATACGCAGATTTTTAGGACTAGTCGGGTACTACCATCGATTCATTCATGGGTTCTCCAACATATCCGGGCCCCTAATGAATTTAACAAGGAAGTTACGATTGTATGGGATGATGTGTGCTAGTAGGAATTTGATGAGATAAAGACTAGATTGACTACAATATCGGTTCTGTCACTACCTCGAACAAGGATAGACTATAAGGTCTTTACAGAGGCGTCCTTGAGTGGAATTGGAGGAGTTTTGATGTAGGAGGAGAGACTGATAGCTTATGTTTTATGGAATCTAAAGGCTCACGAGGGACATTAGCCCACCCATGACTTGGAGCTAGTAGCAGTGATATTTTCACTGCTAGTATGGAGGCATTATCTTGTGGGGGAAAATTTCAAGCTATTAAAAAACCATAAGACCTTAAAGAATTTGTTCACGCAGCGAGAGTCTAACATTAGGCAGAGGAGATGGTTAGAGTTTGTGAAAGACTACCAGTTTGACATTCGGTACCTCCTGGGGAAGGCGGATGTCATAGCGGATGCTTTGAGCCGTAAGTCGATATTGGAATTAGTGATAGTGTGGAAGGCGAAGTGAAAATCACTTCATGGGGATGATGACTTGACCCTTGCATTTATGAAAGTTCTCACCATCGCACCTGAGATCATTATTCGAGTGGTGAAGGCACGGGCAGGAGATCAACTTTTCCAGGAGAAAGTTAGATAGTTGTTAGCCGAGGGAGCGGAGCATTATTCTTGGGTAGGATGGTGGATTAGATTAGTTATCCCAGATGACATAGATTTGAGGCGAGCCTTTATATCTGAGGCTCACGATTCACTTTTTACGGTACATCCTGGAGGGGATAAGATGTACCACGACATGTGACGTCACTATTGGTGGGCCAAGATGAAGAGGGACAAAGGAGATTTTATGTACAAGTGTGTTATGTGTCAGTTGGTGAAGGTGGGCCATCAGTGTCCTGAAGGTGTGTTATAACCTTTGGACATTCCGATGTAAAAATGGAAGAGAATCTCCATAGACTTCATCACTAGGCTACCTACATCAAAGAGGGGGCATGAATCCATTTGGGTGATCATCGACAGATTGAGGAAGGTGTCTCACTTTTTATCGATCAAGAAAGATTACATCTCAGAGGAGAATGCTAGACTTTTCCTTGCAGAGATTGTAATGTTGCATGCGGTACAACTTAAAATTGTATCAGACTAGGACAAGACATTTGTGTCCCATTTTTGAAGGAGCTTTCAGTAGGCTTTAGGGGCGGAGTTGAGATTGAGCACCTCATGTCATTCTCAGACCGATGGGCAGATAGAGAAGGTGAACTTAATGTTGGAGGACATGTTATGGATGTGCATATTAGATTTTTAGGGGAGTTAGGAGTAGTATTTGCCTTTGGTGGAGTTTGCGTACAATAAAAATTACCAGTCCACGATTGGGATGACACCATTTGAGGCACTTTCTGGGAGACCTTATCGTTCACCTCATGCTAGTTGGAGGTGAGGGAGAACATGTTACTTGGACCAGAGTTCATTCAGGACACCTGGAAGAAGGTGGAGATGATTCGGGCCAGGATACAGATTGCTCAGGATAGGCAAAAGCGCTATGTAGATGCGTGCCAAATACACTTAGACTTTAATGTTGGAGATGAGGTTTTGATTAAAGTTTCTTCCATGAAAGGATATAAGGATTAGGAAGAAAGGGAAACTGGCTCACCAATATGTGGGGACATTCCCTATTCTTGAGAGGATTGGGCCAATAGCATATCGGTTGGGACTACCAGATCATTTGGAGCGAATGCACGAAGTCTTTCACAAATCTGCACTGTGGAGATTCCTTAGAGATGAGATGGCGTACCATCAAATCTATATTGATGAGATAGATCTCCAGCCATACGCTACCTACAAGGAGAGATCAGTAGCCATTTTAGACCGTCAGGAGCGTCGATTTCGATCCAAGGTTATTCCTTTAGTTCGGGTGTAGTGGGGACACCATCGGGAGGACGAGTTGACTTGGGAAAGCGAGGACAACATTCTCACAAAATATGTTGAACTCTTTTATCTAGGTACGTACACTTCTAGATTCCTAGGATGGAATCCCGTTATTAGGGGAAAGAATGTAATACCCTTTATTTTTCTAGAATAAATAAAGCTATATATTTTAACAAAATAAAATTCGTGGGAATTAAATTTATTAATTGCAAACAAGTAATTAGTTATTATTTCATAATCTTGTGTGATTTATTTTTTATGTTAATAAGTACAACGAAAAATTATTGCACGTGTAGTCGAAAATTTATAAATGATGCATGACATGATTATAAATATAATTGTGGATAAAAATAATTGGGATGCATTTCGAGAAGTTATATGGGCTCGTTTAGGTGTTTGAAGACCTTTAGAAATGGTCCCGGGGTATAGGTATATTAGTTGAGAGACTTTTGGGCTAGCCAAATTATGTGTTTGAGCCCATTTGGGGGGTCCAAAATTGGAAAAATAATTCCAACTCGGGATTTGGGACTAATATAAGATTAAGGGAAAGATTAACACTCCCCACACTTAATCAAATATATAACCATAGCATCCCCACCTCAAGAGAGAAGGGAACATAGGCAAAAAAGGAGAAGGAACAATGAATTGAAGGAGAAATTCATCCACCACATATGTAGGGAGGAATTTTTTTGCTATATTTAACGTTCAACATGCTTCTTGATCCATTGTAGTTCCCTGTGATTTTTGGGTTTTAGTTTTTAATTTGGTGATTTAATCTTAGGGATTGATCTTATGCATGTAGAGGAAAAATTGGAATATAGGTTGTTAACCCTGAAATCTAGGATAATCTAAATCTTGAGTTTTTGATGATAAATGCCTTAGGATTTCTTGAGATAATTTTAAAAATTGGATTCACATGTAGAGATTCTTGATGTATGCCTAAGATTTAGAAATTAATGAATTTGAACCCCTCTTATTTGCCCCAAAATCTAATTTGTCTATAGTTGAAATCATGATAGAAAATCTGGGCTAAGGGTCATGATTTATTCATATAAATTCTAGGATTTGGGGAAAGAATTTGATGTTAACACATGAAATTTATTATTCTAAGATAACAATTATAATGGATATTGAGAAGGAATTTAGAAATCCCGCAAACGTAGAAGATCGGGGCTTCTGCCCAGGCTCAAATCGGTTTGGCTATGAATCCAAAGCAATTTGGCTGGGCGATCGATTTGGCTTGGAAGGAGATTGATTCGTCCCCTTGAGTAGGTTAAGTTGGGACCGGGGATGGATCCGGAGTATTTTCATAAAACCATACGAATTGCTGGGATGATGTTTGGGTCAACGATGATTTTATATATAAAAAATAGAAATCCTAATATGGAACGTATATTAATCGGGAATTTATATTTAACAAGATGGTTGAATAATGTTTTAAGGAAGAAGAAATTAATAATTAACTGGATGGTAAATTATTAATGGGTAAATATTCATGGATATCATGTGGGATACATTACATAATTATAGAGTAATTACCTACACATATTATATGGGAATAATATGTATTTATATATATTTGTGTGGACATAACAATGTTCATGGACGGTCCTATCGATTTGGGGTTTCACGAATTCGGATCGTAGCACACATCGGCACAGGTGGGCTAGATGTTGTGTAGGTCATTTTTATAGGTACTACGTAGCAGCGCCATCTACGAGAGGTAGGTGTAGATGTTGAGATCTTTTGTCACCGCTGGGTATGGATCGTGAACTGGTGTACTGTGTGGAGACCGCCCCACTTATGTGTGTTTTGTGATGTCTGATTGGATAGAGATTTCCTTTGGACATACCGATAGAGCACGAATGAGACTGTTACACCTCGCTTAAAATAATAACGGTTGGCCATCCCTATACTACATTAAATCAGGAGTTTCAGATGGTCCAATCTCAACATCAACTGCCGGTACTATATAATATAGGACTAACGACCCGATATCATAAAAGCGAGATGTTAAAATTAAATAAAATATGCAACAGACAACAAACTAACACTACTAATAAAGGAAAGAAAGATGCATGAAAGAACTATGAGAAATGAAATGCTAGAATAAATTGAAATAAATAACTACAACTGAATATACCACAAGGAAGTAAACCGGAATAAGCTGCTGCGTCACAGCCAATACAATAACTGAAATGGAATAAATATACACATCTATAAATATCCCTTGGGTAAAACCCGATATACAACATGAATCCTACCTAGATTTTTAAAGAAGTAGGAAGCGACTACAAGATACATCCCGCAACAGTCCGCACATGTCACGGCTCCCAAGACTCTGGATAGAAGGTCATCCGGCATCCATGCGGTAGGACACCTGTAATAATATATATATGTATATACAGGTAGGAGAGAAAAGTAAACAGGTCAGAGCCCGAGTGTGAAAAATATTTAGCAAGTGTGTTAACCGTGCATAATAAATATCAGTGCACTTATTTCATAATTAAAGTGGAATCGCACTCTCGTGGAACCTCAACTCACCTCTCATCTAGAGGCGCGCACCTATTCGCGTCTTCAGATTTTAGTTAAATTACCCCAATATTTTGGACAACCTAACTTATCATAGTCCTAGCCTATACCCACGAGATCTGCCTTCCTATCATAACCCAATAATCCACTCCTTCTAAACACACTTAAGTATTCTTACAAACATATACTCCATATTAGGCTTAATGGATTCCGGTTATAATTTAACCAATTATAAATCTTAATATGTTACCCATATGCATTTGGGTTGAAACATATGATTTAATTTCTAAATGATACGCATACAAAATTATTATTGACAAAACTTCTCTCCAATTTCAACGTTGCGCTACGTTTCGTGCGTGGGGTGTCTCGCAAAGTGAAATCCAAACAAGGAACCACCCCGTTACATTACTCCTTGTCAACGTCGATCCTAGAGATCCATTATGCCACACATAATTATTTGACAAAACTTTTCTCCAATCTCAACACTGCACTACGTTTCGTACGTGGGGTGTCTCGCAAAGCGAAATCCAAACAAGGAACCACCCTGTTACACTACTCCTTGACAGTGTCGATCCTAGAGATCCATAATGCCATACATACCATATTATACTACTACTACAACTAAATTTTAGACTACAATTATGAAAACAACTAAAATCTCCAATAATATCCTTGGGATGATGTAACGGAAATATTCCTTAAATGCGATACATCAACCCCCATCAATTTAATACGTCATAATCATCCAAGATGTACTCCGCAAAGATTCTATATCTTTTCATCTATAGGATATATAAATATATATATAGGCATTATATTCAAACCATATATATATATATATATATATATATATATATATATATATATATATATATATATATATACCATAATCCATACCCATGACCAAGTGTACATATCATATCTGATGTACAATGGATATGCACATAATCCACCCGGCTATATATATCGCCGATAAAAATGCACCATGCTATCATCTTCCCAGTGCCCGGCTCACGTAGATACTGGGGACCACCATGGTGGGGCTCAACGACACCCATCGCGTGGTAACGCACACACACGACGTCCCGGGAAGCGGTCATAGCTCCTAACCGACAATGAGATGAAACATACCCACCACGTCTCATCCGAAAATATAAATCACATAATAACATACGGGACGACTATGACCTGGGGAATATCCACACCCTGATCCTCAAGCCAGGATGCTCACCCTCTGCGCGAAAACTTCCCAATGATAGCATGAACGGGGTATGCTTAACCATATAAGTATGTATATCGTTCACATGCGCAATATACATACATCCATATGATCCCATCATATGATCAAATATTAAACCATCACATAAGGTTTAAATATCCATACCATGTATGTCCACAACATAAATATATCCATATATTCGTATCCATACAGATATATATATATACATATATTCACATATCCATATATCTATATATACGAACTAATTCTCGTTCATATGTATAAGATATCTAAACTCGACCATAAGTATACATAATCCTCAATATACAAGCCATCACCACAAACTCATTTAATTTACCTCGATATGTGAATACAACCCCTCACTTGAAACATATTCAATAATTTTTCCTATGATGAATAGTCTCCCAAAATCATATGTATATATACATACATATATTTTCAACATTAGGGTAATCACTAAATATTTTGTGTAGGAAACCATCACTACACATACCATCTATATCCGAGAGCACATTAAAGAATATAGTAATAATTTCGACTATCGGTATACACCTAACGAATAGTCTATAAGCCTCAAGCTCAATCATATTTTCATAAAATAATCCCACATGTTAGGGAAAATACCCAATTTAAATCACACACTGATAAACAACATCTACCCCCAAGTAGATTTACACACTCTACTCTAGTTGGAAATATGATCCCCTCGCTCTCGATTTCAACTACGGTTCAATCACTTTTGTGAATCCCCTAGTCTAAGATCTCTTGGATTTATTTCTTAAGTTTATCATTAATAAGGGTATGCGACCACTCTCTTTCATTGGTCCCCAAATTGTATCTTAATAAAATCCCATTATTATAAAGGTTCGACATAAATATTGGCCTAGAATTTCCCAACATACCCTCGCAACTCTCTCTAAGAGTTCTTATCCTCCCATCACATCTATACTTACATTTGATCTATAAGTAGGATTCTCAATCCCAATGGGGTTTCCCCACAATCTCTAAACACGACTCCAAAAGCACACATGGATATATTTTTCCCAAATTGTCCTAAGAAGTCCCCATAATCACAATGTGTGAGAAACCCCTTGTGTGACTCCAAAACATATCTCTTTCATCATAAGAGAAGGCCCCAAATCAATAAATCCAACCAAAAAGGGTTAGAGATCATCCTAGAAAAATCCCCTAAAACAGCCCTGTTTCCGAATCGATTCAGTCTCAAGGGGCGAATCGATTTCGGGTCTACAGAATTTGAAGGGTTCTTCTTCTTCTTCATAGAAACCCAAGAATTTTAAAACCTAAATTTCTATTCTAACCTCCAAATCTTTATCCCAACATGATTCTAAGCCAATAAATCAACCCAAAGTTGATCCCAACCATTTCTACACCATTAAACCCATATTTTAAACATTGATTTCAAGATTAAACCCAAAAATCTAGGTTTTGATATTTATACCCAAAATCCAATTCTTTAACCCGCAAATTATGAAATAAAATACACAAATGACTTATTTAGCAAGATTAAACACTTGCCTCAGATTTGTAGAGGTTGGATCGTCCTCGATGTCGTATTTGGGCCGGAATCTCCAAGCTTTTTCTTCCTCTCTCTCTTCCTTTCTTCTTCTTTCTTTATTCCTTTCTATTTTCTTTCTATTTCCCTCTTTCTCTAATGAGAAGGCTTCATCCGTAATCATCTTAAGCCTATAAAACATAAGTCCCAATTTTAAATGTTAATACACACTTTAAATGACTCGTTTACTCCAATTCGAGTCAAACTGACTTAAAATATTCCGGAGCTGAAATAAAACCCAGTGACAGTCATTTTGACTATCTCGACCCTTTCGGGATCGATGGTACACTCAAAATCATCATCCGGAACACTTTGAAATATTCTCTATTTTTGGGCCTAAATTCCCAAATTTTAAAATTCTCCAATTTAATTAAATTTTATTTTTCCAAAAATTTAATTTCTCAGTCTAAAAAATCATGGGGTGTTACAGAGACACCACTGGTTTATGCCTTTGAATGTCCCATATATGAAAGGACACACACACACACACACACACACACACACACACACACACACACACACACACATATATATATATATATATATATATATATATATATATATATATATATATATATATATATATATATATTACCCAAATTAAATAAGATTAATTAATTTGTCTAAGAACGTAGACAATAAATTACAGATCCATACTATATTGTGCATAATAGATGTTTATGTCACCTTCACGAAATATATGAGAATGTGATACATTGGGGCATTGATAATATGAATGGAGATGGTTATGTTTTAACATGTTGACTATAGTTAATGCATTTGGTATTAATTGGCATGGTTGTTGTTGATACCAAATTTAATCTGCTGACTTGGACCAATCATATGAAGACACATGGCTATCTACATGGCAACAACAAGCACTTCCGAGATGATCACACGCATCGAGGAACCATGTTACTCCGAGGAACTCATACGCTCCGAGGAACAGATCTCTCCCAGGAACTCATACGCTCCGAGGAACATATCTCTCCGAGAAACTGTTGAATACCAAGAAGCTTAGGCGGTCCGAGCTGCATCTCGAACAAAGCATTAATAGCTGGATAACCAACAGTTCAACTGATTCATTAAATGTTTATCATTCAGACGCACACGCAAAAAGGGCATTAAATGTACTATCCTTTCATATGTATATCATTTAATGCATTATCCTTTCACATTACAGCCTCATGGCTATAAATACATTTTACAATCCTCATTGTATGGGATGAAATCCAAACTCTGGGACTGGACCCAGAACGGATTTTCTTGTAATCGAGAATTCTCAAACACTCAGCAATAAAACAACAGTGGACGTAGGCCATTCTTATAAGGCTGAACCACCTTAAAATATTTTGTCTCATTTATTTATCTGTGATTGAATTATTAGAGTGATCTAATTTTTTACATCAACAGATTGGCGCCGTCTGTGGGAACGACTGGTAATACCGTTTTCTCACCAATAACAATCCATTACCAATGGCTGATATTCCTGAATCCCGCAATCGAAACGCTGGAACCCCTCCAAATCCATCTGCACCACCAATTATTCCAGATCTGACTGGAATAATGGCAAATCTGGCTCAGGGCTAGACCGTCATGCAAGAAACGATGCGACAACTCATCCAAACCCTCCATGGCTGTGCATAATACCATTCCAGATCACGAAACATTCAAAGAAATACCCGTGCGCCTTCTTCGCATACTAGGCGTACTAATTCATATCGAAATAAGGAATCTGAAGATTTTTCTTATCAACCTGGACGAACTTCGTCAGTGCGAGCCACAGATACTGAACAACGTGTCACCCTCTCCCCAGAAAGGGCCAGCGCATTGGAAAGATTAAGTAGGGCTGCTCCTTTCGCCCGATTAGGCCCTAGGAGGAACAAAAGTCCTATTAATACAGCGTCGAGGAGCTTTCGACGACCATCAGATTTAAGGGAAGGATCTGCCCAGTCGCGACTAGCTGCTCGTCAAGATGGATCTATTGACCGACCAGCTGCTCGTTGAGATAAATCCCAGGAAGCCACTTCAACGCGATCAGTTGCTCGAACCAATAGGCCCGAGGAAGGAAATGATGCATGGAAAGGATCTATTCAGAGGCTGGAGGATAGATTGGGGGAAATGGCTAGGGCCAATAACCCTCTACAATGAACCTTTGTTCGAGGAACACCTTTTGTCCAGGATATTGTTGATTTTTCAACACCATCAAAGTTCAAAGCACCTGTTGTGTCTCCCAAGTATGATGGGAAGACTGACCCTGTCCTTTATATAGAATAATATCAAGCTGTTGCCGACATTTATGCTGTCCCAAACGAGATGAGATGTAGGGCATTCTCGGGAACTCTCACCGGATCTGCTCAGATATGGTATAATAATCTTCCTCGGGGTAAGATTTCATCTTTTCTTCAACTGACCGAGTTATTCATTGGGAATTTCTGCTTTGGAGCAAAGCCAGTTAAGCGAGTAGCACATTTGTTAAGTGTTAGACAAAAACTGGTGAGAGTATCAGAGATTATATAACTCGTTTTAATAACGAGAAACTCGAAGTCATTGATTATGAGGAGAAGACAACGATTATCGCTTTGATGAGTGGACTGCTGCCAAACAAGTTGTACTACACTTTGGCCAAAGATCCACCTCGAACCATGTTGGACCTGATGGGAAAATCGTCCAAGATTATGAATGCCGAGGAGGCTATGTCTGCAAAGAAGAATATGGACACCAAGGAAACCAAGGTGGAAGGTGACAAAGCTAAAAAGAAAGAACATAAGGACAATGGTGGTGATAAACAATCCAAAAATAGATCGTCATGGGAGGTCTTGAGGAAATTTGATAATTACACACCTTTGAAGGCAAATATCAACCACGTCCTGGAAGAAATTAAGAACAGCGAGGAGTTAAATTGGCCAAAGAAGATGAAGGCAGACTTCGACACAAGGAATAGGGAAAAGTATTGCGAGTTCCACAAGGATCATGGCCATATGACTAAAAATTGTATAGATCTTTAGAATGAGATTTAAACACCCATCCGACGAGGAAAACTAGCAAAGTATGTTGATCGGGGAGGCGAAAGAAGAAACAACGACCGAACTAGAGAGATATCTAGATCTCCTCGTCGAGCAGAGGAGAATAAGAAGAGAAACCACGAAGTTGATCCAGAGGATGACCCCGATCTTCCCAAGAAACCAAGGTAGCCAGAACGAGAGGTATTTTTAATACGCTTTGGGTCATTTGATTGTAATGTTATTACAGGAGGAGATGCAAGAGGAGGAGCCCTTACTGCAGAAAGAAAAGCTTACCTCGGCGAGGCACAAGCTTGCTCGTACATTCAGCGAATAAATTTAGCTGAGGAAGATCGCCCGAGAAAGGTGAACAAGGAGAAATTGGTCATCGGTTTTTCAAAAAATGACCTTTCAGGTGTTTTATATCCTCACGATGATCCACTGGTGATCAAGATGAGAATGAAGGAGGTAATGATTTCAAGAGTGCTGGTCGACAATGGTAGCTCGGAAGACATCGTGTTCTACTCGTGTTTCGATAGTTTAAACTTAAAGCTATCTCAACTGGAGCCTTATTACAGACCCCTCATCGGTTTTGCTGGCGAGAAAGTATTTCCACTTGGGACGATCAAGTTGGATATATTCATTGGTACGTATCCTGCTTGTCGGACAGAAAGAATACGCTTCTTCGTGATGGATAAGAATGTCCAGTCATCATACAATATCATCATGGGAAGAGTAGGATTGAAGAAGTTCGAGGCTGTACCATCTACAGTGCATCAGTGCCTAAAATTTCCAACAAACTTCAGAGTAGGAGTTGTGAAAGGTGATCAGAAAGTAGCTCGGGAATGTTATTATTCATCCATCGAGCAAGAAGAACTAGAAGAATCGAAGAAAAAGACTACTACCTATCAAGTGGATGAAGGTGCATAAATTGAAACATTGGATCCTCGAGATGAGTCGCAACTCGTGAAGGGTCAAGTGGTGGAAGCTACTGAAAACATCATTCTGGACGACGAACACCCTGAGCGAACTACTCAAATAGGTTCATCGTTGGAAGCCTCATTAAAACAAGAATTGATAACTTTCCTTAGAAGCAGAAGATAAACTTTTGCGTGGAGTCATGAAGATATGCCTGGGATAGACCCAAACTTCTTATGTCACGAGCTCAATGTGAATAAGGAGATCAAGCTGTGAAGAAGAGAAGAAGAGTATTCAGTCCCGAGAAGAATCAAGCTATACAAGAAGAAGTCGAGAAGCTCCAGAAAGCTTGTTTCATTGAAGATGTTAAATATCCATATTGGTTAGCTAATGTGGTGATGGTAAAGAAGAAGAACAACAAGTGGAGGATGTGTGTAGACTTCACCGACCTCAACAAAGCATGCCCAAATGATCACTTTCCACTGCCCCGAATTGACCAACTAGTGGATGCTACCTCGGGACACGAGTTGCTAAGCTTCATGGATGCTTATTCTGGTTACAATCAGATTAAAATGAAACCTGAAGACAGGGAAAGTACTTCTTTCATTACCCCTAGGGGAACTTATTGTTATAATGTTATGCCTTTTGGTTTGAAAAATGCAGGTACGACATATCAGAGGCTGATGAACAAGGTCTTTGCTAAAAAAATCAGTGACAATATGGAAGTCTATGTTGACGACATGCTGACAAAAAGCACGAAAGCTGCCGATCATCTAGTTGACTTAAGCCAGACTTTTGATCAACTAGATAAATATCAAATGAAGCTGAACCCGACGAAGTGCATATTTGGAGTACGAGAAGGCATGTTCCTCGGGTATATTGTCAATCAATGAGGCATTGAAGTAAACCCTGAAAAGATCAAAGCTCTATTAGGGCTGCGATCTCCAATAACGAAGAAGGAAGTACAGAGTCTCACAGGATGAGTAGCGGCACTCAACAGATTTATGTCGCGAGCAACCGATAGATGTCTCCCATTATTCAAGACACACAAAAAGACTTTTGAGTGGAATGATGAATGTGAGAAGGCTTTTCAATACTTGAAGAAATACTTGGGAGCACCTCCACTGTTGTCCAGGCCGGTGACGGGAGATAAATTGTATTTTTACCTTGCAGTGTCCGAGAATGCAGTCAGCTCGGCGTTGATCAGAGTGGAGAATGGAGTGCAAAAACCAATTTACTACACAAGTAAGGCCTTTCGAGGAGCAGAGATCAGATATCCGAGGCTGGAGAAATTGGCATTGGCGCTGATTGAGGCAAGTAGGAGAATGAGGCCATACTTCCAGGCTCATACTATAGTCGTATATACTGATGTGCCATTGAGACAAGCCCTTCATAAGCCAAAAAAATTAGGGAGATTGATGTACTGGCCAATAGAGCTCGGTGAATATGATATAATTTATGAACCCAGATCATCGCTAAAAGGGCAGGCCGTTGAAGACTTTATAGCGGAGTTCACCTATCCTGATACCCCCGAGGAGCAAAAGTTGCTCGCTGATCAACCTGTGGATGTTATAGGATTAACAAACACAAGCTCAGACCAATTCCGATTGGTAAAAGGGAGTGTGGATGTTACATGATGTGATGCAGAGATAGTTGTGAGGACTCTGGACGAGAAACAAGGGTTGCTCGCTGATCAACCTGTGGATGTTACAGGATCGACAAACACTAGCTCAGACCAACTCCGGTTGGTAAAAGGGCAAGAAAAAATGATCGACGAGGAGCGAGAAAAATTCGGGAATGATGAAAAGAAGCAACAAATATTTCACCGATTAACTCTGACTGATTCGAAATTTGAAGATGAGTCACCTATATGGAGGCTATATCTAGATGGCTCATCTTGCACTGCAGGATGTGGCGCGGGGATAGTTTTGAGCACTCCGGACGAGGTCGACATGGAATACGCGTTGCGTTTCCAATTCAAAGCTTCCAACAATGAGGCTGAATATGAGGCCATGATTGCAGGGCTAAATTTGGCAAAAATTATGGAGGCGCAGCAGGTTGTGATCTTCAGTGACTCTTAATTGATTGTAAACCAAATAATGGGAGTATATACAGTTAGAGGAGAATTAATGATCAGATATCATGCAAACGCAAAGGAGCTGGTGTCAGAATTTGCCGCAATTCAGCTGGTCAGAATACCAAGAATGGAGAATGCGAGAGCAGGCGCCTTAGCTCGATTAGCATCAGCTACTCGTACCGAGCTACGATGAACAATCCAAATTGAAGTGTTGGCTGGTCGGAGTATAGATTAAGATCTGACGATGAACTTTATCACCCTTGATTTAGGACCATCTTGGATGGATCCCATCAGGGCATATATCGAGGAGGGAGAATTGCCAATTGGCAAGCTCGCAGCCAAGAAATTGAAGTTTAAAGCTGCTCGGTATGTACTAACTAATGGTGTTTTATATAGACGGGGAATTATGGGAGATTTGCAGAGATGCGTGCATCCCTCCGAGGTGAAAGAATTTATTGAAAAAATCCATGAAGGGTCTTGTGGAGCACATGTAGCAGGTCGGACGCTTTTACAAAGGGTGATGATGCAGGGATACTACTGGCCGACGATGAGAACATATTGTATAGCCTATGCCAAGAAATGTGACAAGTTCCAGCGCTTCTCCTCCATCCGAAGAACTCCACAAGCGTTATTGACACCCATAACTTCCCCTTGGCTATTTGCCATGTGGGGAATTGATTTGGTTGGACCATTACCAACGACCCGAGGAAGGTTCAAGTATCTCGTCGTCGCAGTGGATTATTTTACTAAGTGGGTAGAAGCTGAGCCACTCATTGACATGACGTACGAGAAGGTATACCAATTTGTTTGGAAGAATATCATTTGTCGATATGGTCTTCCTCATGCTTTCATCACAGACCATGGAACACAGTTTGATAACGAGGAGTTCGCTACCTATTGTCATCAATCAAATATTTTGAAGGTCCATTCAACACCAGGCCATCCTCAAAGAAATGGACAAACTGAAGTGACAAATAGAACACCGCTGAACGTGTTGAAGAAACGATTGGATAATGCAAAAGCAAACTGGATCAACGAGCTACAATCAGTACTTTGGGCTTACCGAACTACTCCCCGAGTAGCAACTGGAGAATCACCATACATGCTGGCGTTTGGAAGTGAAGCTGTCATACCTGCCGAGTTGGGTTTCCCAACACACAGGGTGCTAAATTTCAATTCCCCTGTCAGCGATTTAATGAGAAGGCTGGATTTAAACATGCTCGAGGAAGTTAGAGAAGAAGCAGCCATTAGAAATGCTGCTTACCAGCAACGAACAGCTTTGTTTTATAACAAGAGGGTGAAGAAGTGCGACCTGAAAGAAGGAGACTATGTGCTGAAGAAAGTAATTCAAAAGCATAACAAACTGGAGGCAAACTGGCATGGACCATACCGAGTTACAGAAGTTGTTCGACCAGGAACTTATCGAATAGCAACTTTAGAAGGCGAGGAGTTTAAAAATGCCTTGAATGCAGAGCACCTGCGCAAGTATTATCAGTGATGTATATGTAACACAATTCCATCAGTATGAATAAAATGAAAATATTCTGCAAGTCTCTCTGTTTATTAAAAAAAATTTAGGGAATACTAGTGCTACGCACTACTCGGCAAAGCTCGGCAGACTACTCAACGAAATATTCCAAACTGTAACAAGTATGGTTGGTTGGGGATAAAAACCACTAACTGTAGTTGGTCGACGAGGAGAAATATTCCTAAAAATGCCAACCTGTTTGGCTAGGAAACGAAATATTCCAAACTGTACCAAGTATGGTTGGTAGGGAATAAAAACCCACTAACTGTAGTTGGTCGACGAGGAGAAATATTCCTAAAAATGCCAACCTGTTTGGCTAGGAAACGAAATATTCCAAACTGTACCAAGTATGGTTGGTAGGGGATAAAAACCCACTAACTGTAGTTGGTCGACGAGGAGAAATATTCCTAAAAATGCCAACCTGTTTGGCTAGGAAACAAAATATTCCAAACTGTACCAAGTATGGTTGGTCGGGGATAAAAACCCACTAACTGTAGTTGGTCGACGAGGAGAAATATTCCTAAAAATGCCAACCTGTTTGGCTAGGAAACGAAATATTCCAAACTGTACCAAGTATGGTTGATCGGGGATAAAAACCCACTAACTGTAGTTGGTCGACGAGGAGAAATATTCCTAAAAATGCCAACTTGTTTGGCTAGGAAACGAAATATTCCAAACTGTACCAAGTATGGTTGGTTGGGGATAAAAACCCACTAACTGTAGTTGGTCGACGAGGAGAAATATTCCTAAAAATGCCAACCTGGTTGGCTAGGAAACGAAATATTCCAAACTGTACCAAGTATGGTTGGTCGGGGATAAAAACACACTAACTGTAGTTGGTCGACGAGGAGAAATATTCCTAAAAATGTCAACCTGTTTGGCTAGGAAACGAAATATTCCAAATTGTACCAAGTATGGTTGGTCGGGGATAAAAACCCACTAACTGTAGTTGGTCGACGAGGAGAAATATTCCTAAAAATGCCAACCTGGTTGGATAGGAAAACAAAATATTCCAAACTGTACCAAGTATGGTTGGTCGGGGATAAAAACCCACTAACTGTAGTTGGTCGACGAGGACAATTTATCGACCTTGGTTGGTCGAACACATTTTATGAAAAAGGCAAAAATTTACCAAGTATGGTTAGTTGGGGATAAACTCTCACTAACCGTAGTTGGTCGACAAGCATAATCTAAAAAACTGATACTCGTGACTTTATTATTAAGTGATCAAGCAATATTATTGAAAATTGGAACTTTTTAATTATTACTGAATTGGTCGACAAACAACACAATACTTGTTATCTTTTTAACAGAGATGCATAAATATAAAGTGTTTAATAACTACAAGATAATAGCAATGAAGATTTGCAAATAAAAATGAAAGTCTTTCATTGAATTCAAAATAAATTACATTGATTTGTATACTAACTGTTACATAAAAAAACTCATATTCTACTGGTCCCTCTGCTTTTGACACAGGTTCCTCGCCGGCAGGCGGATCATTGAAAGACTGAGGAGAATTGATAAAGTTAAGATCCTTCAGCATCCTGACATTCATCACGGATGGTCGATCTAAAAGATGCTCGGGACGAGATACCTCAATTTGAGAGTGAAGATTGTAGTCACCGAGGTACTTTGAAATTAAGCTCCGAGGAATGGCCCGAGCAGGGATCCATTCCATCTCCAAATTGTATGGTGGCACACGCAAGTCGAGCAACCCGGGATCATGGTAGTCCCATAGATAATGACCTTGTTCGAGCTTCAACACACCTAAGCAATTCAGCCAGCCTTGCTTGTAGCCCTCATTGCTGGCATTCTGGATACGATCATCCAAGTGGAATAGTGCTTCATTGTATCCAGCCATCCAGAACTCCCTGGACTGTTTGTGGAATTGATATGTTAGCCTTTCAAGCTTCTCGTGGAGACTCTTGATAAAAAGCTCATTATTCTCCAACACTGATTTCTTTGCAGAGAGCTGTTTTTCCAGGTCTCGAATCTTCTTTGATATATCAGATAATGCCTGGTTCTTCTCCATTAGTTGGAAGTCTTGGTTCTCTAAGGCAGACGTTGTCCTCTGTTCCTCAAAAAGAACCCGAGATGCTCTTGCTCGTCCCTGAGTAGCTCTTGCTCAACCACGAGAAGATGTAGAGGTGCCCAAGCTCTTCAAAGTCTCCAATTTGTCCCTTAACTTGGCGTTCTCAGCCTCTAAGAATGAAAATCCCACGTCAATCACTGGGATTAGGGTTGTTGAAGAAGAGGCTGCAGACTTCAACTGTGATAGCTCTTTCTGTAAGTTGTTGTTTTCCTTTTCCAGCAGCTCGGTAATCTGTCTGCATTCCTCGACCTCGCCCCTCAGGGTTCTCTCCCTTACATCATAACCATCAAAAAGCTTCTCGTAGCCCTTGTCAGCGACGATCAGTTTATACTTATTCTCGTAACTCTTATGCAACAAGGCAGTTGATTCCTTGTATTGATTTTGAAGGTCTTCGAGGGTGCACTGGATATCCTCGATCATTTCATAGTAAGCCACATTATTGGCCACTACTCGGTCAAGTAGACACTTCAAGTACTGATATACTTCAACTGCCTGTTCTGAAGCATCATGACCAAGGATGTCGGCAACTTCTGATGCACTCAGGTCTGTGCGACCAGCCTTATAATATTCATTACATTACCGCATCATCTTGGTATCATTGGCAGATAGCAGATCCATCCTGGCCAGAAACTAGCAGAGAAAGAAAGAGCAATCATCAATAAGAAAAACAAGCAGAGTATGAATAGAAGATGAACAACGGTATGCAAGAAAATTCAAGTTTTATTAGATCATAAAATTCAGAATTACAAGTTCTGGATTACATTTGACAAAAAAGAAAAATATAAAGGTAAGCCCAAACAACACTACACCTTTTCCTTATCTCCCAAAACCTTCTCGAGAGGTTGGGAAGAGGAATCAAGTTCCTCGGAGGGAACAGTGGGCTGTTCGGAGAGCACCAGCTGTTGCTCGGAAGAAGAAATGACTTGCTCGGCAGCAGACTGCATGGCTGGGGGTGATCTCCCATCACCATTGAATACTCCTCAGAGGTAGCTTCGTCCTCTTTTAATTCTTATGGAGTAGGAGGGGGACCAGGGATATGTCTCTGGAAAAGCTCGGATGATTCGTCGACCTTCATTTCCTGAAGGACAACAACCCATCCATCCCTAAAATACTTTAGACTGCCATAGTCCACTTGAGATACCATGGCAGCACACCCCTTATCCCACCCCTTGTCCTAGCCAGAGCTGAAGGAATTCTTCACAGCAGCTTTCCTCCTGGCCTTCTCCAAGGCAAGCTTCTCGGACAACAAGTTCTCAGCAACCTTCAATTTATTTTCTGCCTCCTCCTTCTGTCGACCTACTTCCTGGAGCTGGTCCAACCTCTCCTCAGCAACTTTGAGCTTATTCTCAAGCTCCCCTTCAGCTCTGAGCTTCTCTTCAAGCTCTTTATTTGCCTTCTCCAAGGCAGTCTTTTTCTTCTCCAACTCCTTGGAGGCATCAACCGCTCGATCTTTTTCTTGCTCGGAGGAGGCAAGCTTTTTCTCCCAGATAGCCTTATCAGTGGCATACTGCTGGCGAGAATCTTCCAAAGACTTGGTAGCTTCTTCCAAAGCTCCTTCCACGCTGGACGAGGAGCAAGAAGCATTAATCGCTTCATCCTTCTTCAGGATTAAATTAAAGCAGCTCGTCAACTGTGAACAGAAAAAGAAAGCAAGTTAGAAACAGAAATGACAAAGGAAAATATGAAAAGTTCAAAGTAAAGAGACTTACTGAAGCAAGATGACGAGAAGCCAAAGAAGCAACCATGTCCCGAGTAAGATTATCTTCATTACCCTGGACCTCGGGAATGGTCCGGGACTTCACCGAGCTCATGGCAGATCTCGGAGGAACAAAAGTGGGAACTACAGTCCCAGCAGCTGGGGGCTGAGTAGTGGTGTCAGTCAAATTGACCGAGGTGCTTTTCTTCAGCCTCCCCGGGGGAACAGGTACAGATTCAACCAAGGAAGAACCCTTGGTCGGTGATATCACAATCACCTTTCCAGGAGCAGTAGAGCTGCTCGAAGCCACTGCGGGCTTATCAGCAACCTTCTCGGCGACTTTAGCAGGAGCAGCTGGAGGAGCTGCATCAATCTTCTTTGTCCCCTCCCTTGGGACATCAATCCTACTCCTCTTTGTCTCACGAGAATCGGAGGAAGATTTCTCAAATAGGGTAGGAGGTCTTCTCTTCTTCATCCTTTTGCTCAAAGGAATATGAGATTCAGGCGAAGAACTTGCAGAGGCTGTTACTGTCTCTACTTCACTGATCAATGGACGAGGAGTGAAGGAGGTTGTGTAGCTCTTGTACTGGAGCAGATACGAAGCTGACCTAATGTGCTCGTCGGTAACCCTTTGATGCAGACCCCAGATAAGTTCCAAATGCCTTACATTGACATCTGTTTCTTTTGGGAACCTTCTCTTGATATCAACTGCAAATAAACAAACATTGTTATCAGTGACACATTTTATCAAACACAAAACAAACATGATTTCAAAATAAATAAAATAAAATAAAAATAACGTATCCCATTGCCATAAGGAGGGCATCTGGGACCCTGATAGACCTCATCTCCAGTCAATGGAGGGTGTTGCCAATTTTTTATGACAACCCCATGTTCAAAATAATCCCTATTGGCATCAGGGAGATTAACTACTAAGGCTCTATTTATAAACCTAGTTTTTAAATAATAAATATTATCATTAACTGCCCATCTATAGCAGTACATGATTTTTGGAATTCCTATACGAGTTCCATGCACTTGATTTAATTTATGCACCCCATTAAATATTCTCCATGTGTTGGGGGCTATTCGTGCAGGAACAACATCAAAATACTGACAGAATTCCAGACACAAGGAATTTGGTGGAAAAGCAAATCCACACTCAGCAAAAAAGAGACTGGGGAACCAATGTCCCTCAGCCAAATTGAAATAATTAGAAGGCTCAGAAAGCTCTTCCAAGACGACCCAAAAGGGAATGGAATAATCAAAACGAAGTTTCTCAAGAGACTCAACAAGGTAAACCATGGTGAATAAAGAAATGAAGAAGAAGGAAGAAGATCTTATAGAAAAAAGACTGAAGCTGTTGACAACGAATGACGGAAGAAATGAACGCACAAGAGGGTAGGAAGAGACGACGTAAAACTCAAAAGATGAAAATTTGAAAAGGTAGGAGACGATGAGAGTGTCTGTGAAGTTTAAATACCTTGCCTTGAGAAATGGTGAAGTAATGATTACAAAAAAGGATGATTACGTTACCGACGGCTAAAAGGGCATTAAATATTGGCGCGGGAATCAAAGCGAACAATAACGGCTAAAAAGACGAAAAGTGATGCGGGAATCGAAGCACGCAGAAAAGTCCAAATAAGCATGATTCTACGAATTGGTAATGAGAAATAAATACAAGGGAAATGCTCCTAAAAATCAGGAAGACAATTTAAAGCTACCACATTCCGAGAAATAATGTTCCATACTCCTCAAATTTCGAACTATGAAACATTGGGGGCTTCTGTTGATACCAAATTTAATCTGCTGACTTGGACCAATCACATGAAGACACGTGGCTATCTACATGGCAACAACAAGAACTTCCGAGATGATCACACGCACCGAGGAACCATGTTACTCCGAGGAACTCATACGCTCTGAGGAACAGACCTCTCCGAGGAACTCATACGCTCCGAGGAACATATATCTCCGAGAAACTCTTGAATACTAAGAAGCTTAGGCGGTCCGAGCAACTCAGGCGGTCCGAGCTGCATCTCGAACAAAGCATTAATAGCTGGATAACCAACAGTTCAACTGATTCATTAAATGCTTATCAGTCAGACGCACACGCAAAAAGGGCATTAAATGTATTACCCTTTCATATGTGTATCATTTAATGTATTACCCTTTCACATTACAGCCTCAGGGCTATAAATACATTGTACAATCCTCATTGTATGGGACTAAACCCAAACTCTGGGACCGGACCCAGAACGGAATTTCTTGTAATTGAGAATTCTCAAACACTCAGCAATAAAACAACAGTGGACGTAGGCCATTCTTATAAGGCTGAACCCCTTTAAAATCTTTTGTCTCATTTATTTATCTGTGATTGAATTATTCAAGTGATCTAATTTTTTACATCAACAGTTGTCATATATTATTTTGGGACTTGTTTGGATGCTGGTAATATCACACTTAGCTAAGGGATGAGATGTTAATCGCATATGAGTGACGATGGGAGAGACTTACTTTGAATCGATTGTATTTATTGCACTTTACATTAAATAATTTAATTCTTTCAACTCTAGCACGCTCACCCAAATTTAAATGTTTTTGCCCCAGATGCGCCTAGATAAGGATAGAAGCATTGTTAACAGATCAGCCTTGCAGTCTATTTTTTTTGCTTATCAGACTTTCTAGACTCATTTATTCAAGTTTAGGTGCTTTACCGCTTCAGTTTATTTATTTTATTTAGGATTATTATGTGAAAATAAGCCCAAGATTTATTTACTTCATGCCAGTTTGAGATATTTACTGTTATGTTGGATCTATCATACGCTTGGTGCTTGATTAGATTTTATTATTATTGGAGTATTAATTTATACTCAATTACAGTCTATTAATATATTTTTTATATGATAGTGATGATGAGAATGGTATTAATTGACAACAAGTCACATCTTCTGCATATTGTGTCTCACCAACCTTTACGTGAGAAAATGGGGGTTGTTACAAAATATAAAATCAGAAATCTAATAATACATACCTATTTAAATGTATTAAGATAATATAACAATATATTCATTTATAAGTATAAATGTAACTATATAAAAAATAATTACTAAGCATTATTGTACATACAATATTTAATGTAACTATATGTGAAGTTACAACTTTAATTATATCTTCATTACCAGGTGTTATTTAGTGTAATTGCATATACACCATCAATGTTACAACTATTATTCTATTTACATAAACTATTTTAACTGGATTTGATTAGAAGTGTAACTATATACAATTTATTTAATGCAATTGTATTTACAATATGAAGCATTACATATAAATGATATACAAAAAATGAACTTGCAAGTATGAAAACATTTACTCTACAATACAATATTATTGCACCATTTTTCCTTTCTCCTCTTGCGATTCTTCCTCCTCTAGTTACAACTCTTCAATTGTATCCAAATCTATTATTTTTTGAGGATTTTAAGCAACATATCTACAATATTTACACTGCACTGTAACATAGTATCACACTTGAAATTCTTTTCAAGTTATGAATTATTAAATAGTTTGATCATGTAGTAACAAATGACAATTCCACACTCAGACCTAATTTAAAAAAAATGTATTGAATAAATTTATAAAAGAGAGTATAAAGCATTGAAAACAATAGAATTTGTCATCTTTTTGATTTGGAAAAGCGTACGTTCCCGCTCGCTATTGAGGACGACTCATTCCACTGAAAGGAAGAACAAACTCATAGTTGATGTTTGTTTTTTATATACATAACTTCTTGTTCTTGTTCTTGTTCTTCTTCTTCTTCTTCTTCTTCTTCTTCTTCTTCTTCTTCTTCTTAAAATTCTCACCAAAGTTCTTTTGTAGAGATTTACTAAGCTTGTTTTATATATATATAAACATCTTTATTTAACAATAAATTATGCGTACCAATTTTTCAGCACCAATGTAAAAATAATCGGTGAGCCCACCTTTCGGAACAAAGGAGTTGAAATGCATCCATTTCTCTTCAACGATATACAACGCCAAAAACGTCCAATGGTCGCAAATTTTAGCGTCTTCAGTTCCAAAACTATTTATAGGAAGGTGTAGAAATCTATGGTTTTGTATTGCATCAACGAAATAATTATCGAGGAGTATTTATCTATCACCGTCTTTTGAATCCCTCAAACAATTCTACAACATAACAGAACTTTGGTAAATAAATAAAAAGTAATATATTCATTCAAAAGTTTAAAAGCACATAACTTTGTCACTCTTTACCCATTCATAACATTGGAATAGGTATGAAAAATCCATTCCATCTACTTTAGTTGCACTACTAATTTTTTCTTTTTGCTTTTTTGTATCAAAAAGTTGGAAGCATCGGTGATCTGAAACAAATACAAGACAAAAATTTCGAACAAAAAAAAATTACTTATCGTAAATAATTAATAATTATTGCATAAAAAAAACTTACACAATTTGAAATTTCTTTCTGATATAACATTTCCTCAACATCTTCAAAAGTTATATTTGCATGATTATTTTCATTCCAAGTGAGTGAACTATTTAAAAATATGTATCATAAAATATTTAATTCATAATAAAAATTAAAAAAAAATAAGAATTATTATAATCGACCAACTCTATTTCTTGTTGCTCATATATTCTTTTGATGAATTCCCTGTCATCACTACAAAACCTCTTGATACATGCCTTCTTCTCGTCTAGATTCCAAGATATAACAGGTGCAACATGAAGTTCAACAACATTATATTTGACCTTATTTTTTAGATCATTATTTTGACCTCCCTCAACTTTTTCTTTACTATTTTTGTATGGGATACAATCAAATCATTGTGACACCCCGCTTAAAATAATAACGGGTGTCCAACCCTTTACTACATTTAATCAGGAATTTCAAATGGCTCATTCTCAGCATCAACAGACTATACTAAAATAGAAAAGCCTAACTACCCGAAACTATAAAAGCGGATGCCAAAATTAAAATAAAACATACTGTAGACACCTCATTCTGTTATCCCCTAACTCTCCTTAGGTCTCTAGTACCTCCACTCATCACTGTAAACCCTAGTCACGTCCCGAGTACTGACTTGAGAGCCATCGGGCACTCCCCGGCTCAGTTTGACCCAAAAGTCAAACTCATTGTCTCCACCAGGACTCAATGAATCTTCGAAGGGCACTGAATACCCTTTCCAGTGGTCTGCCCCGTGTGCAATTCTGACTCACCATGCGGACAAACGATCCGTTTGCGTATAAAACCCGACCTAGAAGCCACCGGGCGCTCCTGGGCTCTGTTGACCCAAGTCAACTCTTCATCTCGACCGAGGATGAATGCATCTTCGAATGGCACTGAAAACCCTTTCCAACGGTCCATCCTGTGCACAATTTTGACTTTCCATGCGGACGAATGATCCGTTTGACTCCGAGAGGTCACCGAAGGCTTCTCGGGCCCGGTTGACCAAAGTCAGCTCCCCGAACCGGGCCAAACTCTTTGGAATGTCGAAGTAAATCTCCTAACCTTTCTAACGGTCTGCCCCATGCGCGATTCGGACTTACTATGCGGATGAACGATCCATTTGCGTCCGAGCGATTCCCCATCTAGCGGACCGACAAACTCTTTCGAGCCACATTTGACCCAAAGTTAACTCCCAAACTCGGGAGCGGTCCAAAGTACTTTTTAAGGTCTTTAAAATACCTTTCCAATGGTATGCCCCGTGCACGATTCTGACCAACGGTTTGCCCTCGACGACTAATTTTCCGAAAAAGCCTGAGGCGCACTACAAAATGGTAGGTCCCAAACCCTGCCGGCACCTGCCGTTATGGTAGTGCCATGGCAATGCCGATCAGCATACCCCTGGGCCTATAAAATGAAGCCTTTGCTTCATTTTCAAGGGGAGATCAGATCAGAAGCAAATCACTCTCAGCGAATCCCAGAAACCTCTCTTGAAAGCAGTGTGATTTCAACTTCCAAATCCTCCTTTTACTCCCACTTTCCATCATTCCTTTCATCAAACTTGATGAATTAACCACTCTCCATCATCATCCAAGTGCAAGGGCTACTTCTCAACATTCAAGATCAAGCTCAAAGTCTCCAAGAAGGTCCATCTCTCTCACCTTTGTCTTCAAATCTTCTTAAATTTGCAATAACTTGTTTTATTACTTAAGCATTTTTATTATCTTATTTCACATATCCTAAAATAATTTTTATCTAGTATTATTGCACATCTCCTATTTTCATTTAAATAAAACCCAAAAAAAACAAGAAAAAGAGGGTTTGTTCATAAATTCCAAGTAGGGATTCTCACACTTTTTCCACACTCTTCTCACAACTAAAACACTTTTTTTACACACACACACACACGCATTCACAAATAAGAGATTTATCCATTTGGATTTATGGGTTAAACCCCACCCCTCGTTTTGTATGCGAACTACGTGGACTACGTAGGCGTCCCGGGGTAAAATCCGAGACTCGAGTCCCCCTTTTCCAATTTTTCTCTTATTTTCTATCTTATCTTTTATCTCACCCTCTACTATATTCTATAGATTCGTTCTTAGTGGCGTATTATTCCACACGTGTTATCATTCCCTTATAACGATCAACGCAAGGGTAATCGCAGAAATCCTATTTTTTACACTAATCTCACATTGATACGGATGACTCGCTTTATCTCTTCCATGATACAAGTCGAGGATTCCTACCTCCATTCTATATATACACATGCACACATATCACCGGGGGGGGGGGGGGAAATATAGAGGAAAATAGCAAATATCCATGAGAAACCGAAAGGGCGGAATGGATGCCTAACACCTTCCCATTTCGTAACTAAGCCTCCAAACCCTTCTCGAATCATTTGGTTTCGCACGCACCAGTATGTCTTTGGATGCCATCCTTCGGGGTGTCTCCCCCTTTTCTTTTATCTGTTTTGAGTAAAATAGACTGGCGACTCTAAATCTCTCTACATTTTCACACCTCACAAATCGACACCGGCCAAAGCGCTCTCCCGAGAGGGGACACGCGGGACCCAAAGGATCCCTTCCTCCCTCCGCGGCGGGGATCGGCGATGGCCACAGTGGCGACTCTGCTGAGGACAATTGTGTTCTTGCTTGTGGGCTTGATTCTACTTACATGGATGCTATATTTGTTTATGTTCCCCCCCCCCCCCCATATCTGCCTATCCCCCTTTTTCATATGTATATACCATGCCTATGCTTATATTCACACACTTGTAGAAAATTTTCCATATACACTTCACACCACGTGCACCTAGGATCACATGTATATCCCCATGTTGCACGCATCACCCATCCACACTTGGTGTATCTTTTGGGGTACTTGTACTTGGCTCCCTGTTTTGGCATAATCAAGAAAGGCATTCTCATCATAAGATACTAATAAGAGAATCATGCATGATTCACACGATATCACCAAAGAGCATTGCTATTTACCAAATTTTACCCAGTAACTGGAGGGTCACTTTGTGATGGGCACTAGTCCGGAAGGTCGCAGTTAGCCTAAGCGATATGACTCTCACCTTCCATTGGCCAAGTACCTTCAACGTATATCGAACGGTTCCCCCGCATCGTACCGCTTGACCGAAGTCATGACGGGAGGTATATCGCAGGGAATTTGTTCACGTACGCCGAGTATATCGAATTTGCTCTCACATGTACCGTCCCCACGAGGTATATGGTGAGGAAATTCATGTACACTCAGGTATATCAAATGTCTTGTCCACACATACCGATTGCCCGCAAGAGTAAGACGTATATCGTGGAAGTCACGCCAAAGGGGGGAACCCATGTCGATTCACCCAACCAACTGCATACCCGCATATAGGTGTCAAACCTAGGACACGCACTTTAGATTGCCGGTTTCAACCCGAAACTCTGCGAAAATTTTGGGTCGGCCTGCCACCCAATTTTCGCATTTTTTAAAACGGGGCCCTATCCGTGAGCCTGGTTACAAGTCCAAACGTAGCTTTGCATATATTAAGACCCCCACTTTTCCAGGCTCGGGTCCCGTCCGACATTGCATTTAGGAGAATTAAATACAAGTGAGAACATAATAATCATAATAATCATGCTGAGTTCCGTCTCCAAAAACATTTCTCACTTCTTTATTAAAATTCCAAAAACATTTCTCCCTTCTTTATCAAAAATCCAAAAATAGTTTCTTCCCTTTTTTTTTCTCAAAAATAAATCTTATCCTACTCTTTCTAAGATCGATTGCAAACCCTTGGACTGGTTCCTTATTGGCTTCGATCTTCAGTCAAATCACCCCGGAGTTTCATCCGCTCCTCTACTACTTCTTCCGAGTCTGGAATCCATCCATCTTCCATAGAGAATGCGAATCAAGCACCAGTCATACAACCGGATATGCCGACAGTCCTAGCTCAGCTCGTGTCCAAGATCGACAATCTCCAGGCTGAGGTCCTAGAAATGCAACAAAACTAGGTTCCTATCCCTCAAGAGCCCGAGGCCCTATTCCCTCGAGCTATGGGTCCACCCGAACTTATTTGGGTCCCGGAAGAATATCATCACGCTGCACGTGCCCCTCCTACCAATGGGCCGCCGCCTGCCCAACTTCCAATGCCAAACATTACCCAGCCTCTGGCTAACCTGCCTGTGGTCACTGATCCAAAGGCGGAGGAGTTGAATAAAGTCAAAGAGGATCTCAACATGCTCACTAAGAAGTTCGACCAGGTCCGAATCTCTAGGAATTATATGGACTACACCCATATGTCTCCTTATCCTAAAGCAAGGTTACCCGAGAGGTTCAAGATGCCAAATATCAAAAAGTTCGGGGGGAGTGGTCCCCCAATTGTTGATCTTCGCAGTTATCACCGTTTCATGACTCTCCTAGGGGCTTCTGAAGAGGTGATGGCCCAACTATTTCAACAAACTTTGAAGGACAGTGCCCTCCGATGGTTTTTATCTCTTGAGGAATCCAAAATCCATAGTTGGGAGGATGTAGCCCGAGAATTCATGTCGCAGTACAAATACAACGAAGAGCTTAAGGTCACCCATCGTGATTTAGAGATGCTCAAACAGAACTCTGGGGAATCAGTCTGTAACTTCATAGCCCGATGGAGGGAAAAAGAAGCAACCATGACCAATCGGCCTTCTGAGGAAGAATAAGTCAACATAGTGAAGAAGAATTTCGTGCCCCATGTCCGAGCAACCATGGGAGGATAGTACTACCCCCATTTTCGAGATCTTAGAGAAGCAGGGGTAGAAATCGCGAAAAGTCTTGCCAAAATAGAAGTTGAACCGAAGAAGGTGTTCGGACAGTTCACGCCTAGAAAGTATGACAAGACTGCCAATGCTACAGTCTCAACCATCAACAACATCTCTCAACCAACCGCATCATGGGCCCTAGAAAGTCGCCCTGCCCCCATCCGAAGGGAATACACTGAGCTTCATGCTCCCCTCTCCAAAGTTTACTAAGCCCTGTTAAGCCGAAACGTTATCAAACCCTTGGATCCATGTCCATTGCCAAATCCCCTCCCAAGAAATTTTAAGACCGATGCTCATTGCGCCTTTCACCAAACAGCTGGTCATACCACTGACCAATGCTTCCACCTTCTAAACATAATCCAAGATCTCATTGACCGGGGTACCATCGCCCCACCAGCCAATCCTAAGCCAAACACTACTCATAACCCCCTCCCGAATCACACCAATGCCATCTTCTTGGAAGAAAACCTGAATTTCGATCCATCAACCCAAATCACACCCCTATACCCTCCTAAAGCTCTTCAACTTTGTCCATATTTCCTCCTACACCCTACCAACCCCGTTGATCAGGCGCTGTCACTCCTTACCAGAGCATGCAACACTGTCCGTACCCATTCTGAAAGTAGAAGTATGGAATTGTCAGAGGTATTAAATGTGACACCGCGCCTAATTAAATACCGGGCGATCACTCCTTTATTAAATTAAAATCAAGGTGAACAGTTGGTTCATTCTTAGCATCACTGTCGTAAAAATATAACTTTTTCCAAATTAACACCCTAATTAATTAAGCTAAGTGTCAAAACCATTTTTCAACATTTCTGACCAATTTTATTTTTAAAGGAAAATTATTTATTTCATTAGTAACAACATTTACAATAAGTAAGAATCATACAACAATTATCCTGGAACATAATCCAATTACTTTAAACATTCAACATCCAAAATACCAACATTTAAAACCTAAAGTAAAACATTCATGCTGAATAAATCCCAAAGTAACCGTACTAGAAATAACTGAAATACAAATATCCTAATAAAACAGATAAATAGTGGAAAGGGCGACACATGCCCAATAAATGAGAAGGATGGATGTGGAATCAAGTAAATGAAGTCGTCTATGCAAGTGGCCTGCAACTCCCACCTAAGCTGTAGCACGTTCCTTTCAAGGGATCCTAAGCAAGACGCCCCTGTGGCTGGGCACCTGTAATATATACATATATATACAAGAGAGAGAGAGAGAGAGAGAGAGAGAGAGAGAGAGAAAACGGGTCAGATCCCGATAGTGTATATGATTTAAAAATTGTTTAGCAAGTATTTAAATTGATACAGGCCAATGCAACAACATATTAGTGCGACCCTCTCTTGAGGAATTCTCACCTCTCTTCTAATGTGCACACCTATCGCACTAACCTTCCCAATGGTCTATCTCATCATATAACACGCTATCCTTTCCCAATGGTTTAACTTATCTTAGATTATTCGCAGGATTCAAAATTTAACGATTTAATTGTTCGAAAAGAATATTTCAATTAGTAACCAAAGTTCTCATTTTAACTTTATAAATCAATAAAGTTTTCCAGTGTCATATTATACTTTCTCAAAACAAGGATTTACAATTTGAGTCATCAACCATGTCCTACATATCAAATCACAGTAGGCAGTTCCAGTGTTCAGAATTTCATATATATATTAACTAGTCGTATAATATATATATTATAACAGCACCCCAAATAAAACTATGGTGCGGGCATACTCTACTATCCAAAGCCCCATATCACTCATATTAAGGGGAATACATTCGGAATCACTCTCGAATTGTATTAACATACATACAAACAATATTGAGGCGAAGTATAGATTCCAAGTCTCTAAGAGGATGGCACATGCCTGGGTCTCTTAGGACCGTCTGAACTATCACATCGATAGCCTGTACCAAGGATATCTATCTTCTAGGGTAGAAGTCAATATCCCCCATAAAGGTCCCATCGAGATAAGACAGTCCCAGCGCGGTAACCTCAGGGATAGCAAGTAGCGTGGGCATGATTTTCACACATAAATAGTATATGCATACACAATCATATAACTATACTAATATTACCATAACAATATTAGGTATATCTCAAATCCCATAGTTACGACATTTATCCTTACTTTCACATTATTGGTATCGCGTATAAGGGTTCGTCTCTAACCTTAATTCGAAGGATTCTTCCATCTTATTACGTAACTCACATGGACTCTATCTTCCCAAGTATAAAATTCAGTAGGTGTCCTTTTTATGCTCCAACGTAACCCTCTTATGTATCTCCCCCTTTAATACATAAATTCATCGACCCTTAAGTAATTATCCCCGAAATACAATTCTCGTCTCATATTAAAGGTCCCAAGATTATTCATATGTCCTACTGATTTCCCTAACTCCCAAAACACTTTATTAAGGATGTCCAAGAATTATTTCACGATAAATTGAATTTAACTCGTTTAAAAAGGGAAATAGGAGTTTGCCAGGAGGGGTCGATCGATCGAGGGCTGGGGCTCGATCGATCGATCAAGCAGGTATTTCGATTTCTACAGTTTTGCTGTTATGGGTTTCATCTTCTAACCTTCACCAAATCCACATTTTTCATACCCAATCGACCCAAAATTTATACTACTGGCATTATATCATCATATTATGAAATTCCAATGTAAAGCATGTTGATTTCTACTATTAAACATGGATTAACATGCCCCAAATTCATATAAAACTTCAAGAACCCTAAAATTTCATTAACATGGTTCTAATCCATCTTTTCCAGAATTTTCTTCATCTACACCTCATAAATTCGTGGTTTAATCCTCTACATGTTAAGGAGTTTCCAGAATAACAATTAATCCATCACTACATGCGATTTCCTATCTCATATATTAGGTTTTCTTCCATAAAACTCGTCCTAATCATTCCTACACTAATAGGAAAGACGCATCAACGAAATAAGTATGATAAACACTTGCCTGGGATTTTTGGTGTTCTGATTTGCACATGTTTTTGGTGTGGTTGCGTAGCCCGTTGCGCGATCTACGCGCTGGTGGTGGTTGCGATGCAAACGGGTGGATTTCGGGCCTTGGATGCTTTCTTCTTCCCTCTCCTATGGCCGTCACTTTCCTTTGGTTGTTCTAACCCTAGAAGACAACCTTAGGCATCTGATATAACCCTAAGAATTTCGTGGGTTTAATTACCCAAAGTTGTGAAATGTCCAAAATGCCCTCCCGGGGTACTAATTTGGCCTAAAAACGCTCCGAGACCCAAACTAAATCCCCGGGTACATTTTTCTGACTATCTCGACCCTTCCGGACGCGTAGGCGCACTGAAAACGACCATACGAATGACTTATAAAATATTCACTTTTATTAATCAACATTTATTCCCGACGCGACACAGGCGCGTCCCGACTTAAATTTCCATAATTATCATTCTATTCACTCGTGACATTTAATAGAACCAATATTATATATTACTTTGCTCATTAGTAATATTGAAATTTTTTTCCATAATTACTAACTCTCGTTACGTTAATAATTATAACATAATTAATTTCCAAATTTTTATTAAATAATTAACTCACATTAAATTTAATAAATCCCCAAATTAATATAGCATAAAAATACGGGGTATTACATTAAATCAACTCCTAGAGTTCAGGCTGAAATTTCCCTCACAGATGATTATCGATTGCCAGAGATTCAGCGCGTTGTTTTTAGAAGCACGGAAATGGGCCCGAGAATCAGATAGTTGGGTGGTACCAACCGATGAAGTCGGCTTAAATGATGTTGTCCAGATCATGGAAGAAGTATTCAGGCAAACCAACAAAATTTTTAGTATCACCAGGTTACTTGACACTTTGAAGCTTCAAGGGCGCTTGGTCCCTTCAATCACACATATCCCCACAGAATGGGAAGGCCTATACGAGGAAGTCGTTGAAGTTGTGGAATACATTGATTTCATGGAGGAAAACATAATTGTTGCCACTGGATGGGGGGAAGAATTCGAAGATTCAAATGAAGAACAAGCTTCGGGAAGAACTGGAACAGTATCCGACTTATGTGG
The DNA here is from genome assembly GCA_949130495.1 of Sambucus nigra. Taxonomy (NCBI): domain Eukaryota; kingdom Viridiplantae; phylum Streptophyta; class Magnoliopsida; order Dipsacales; family Adoxaceae; genus Sambucus; species Sambucus nigra. The sequence goes on along the minus strand of OX422216.1, from coordinate 404,222,539 downwards.
GATGATATCATTTGAAGAACTCCTCAGAGAAATAGACAGGGTGGCAGAATAACCTGAGATTGACGAGGAAACTGGATTTCAGTTTTTCCCTTCTTCAATAAATCACATTACCAGATCCGGGAGACATTACCAGATTCCGAGATCGCTACCAGAAAATAACAAGGGGAAGGGCGTTGAAAATCTTCCTATGCTAGAAATAACCATCGAGGAGAGCAAGATCCTCGATCAACTGAAGAAAACTCAAGCTAACATCACTCTATGGGGACTTTTCATGTCTTCCCAGCTGCACATAAATGCCTTAAATCAAATTGCTCACAGGACCCATAGTTCCTCCTTCTACCACACCAGAAGAAGCGGTAAATTTGGTCGGGTCCTTGACCTCCTCCTGAATGCTATCATTTTCTGAAGAGGAAATCCCCAAAATTAGGCCGAATCATAATCATTCACTCAACATCTCCATCAAAGTTATGGGGATGGTTGTACCGCTTTCGCTCGTTGATAACATATCCGCTTTGAATGTATGCCCACTGAGAACCTTCAAATGTCTAGGACTAAAATAAAGTGACCTCGCTCCAACCTCTGCTGCCGTGCGTGCCTACGATAATACCTGTCAGGAGGTGACGGGATCCATAAAACTTGCAATAGGGGTTGGACCTATAAACCCTGTCGTCAAATTCCAAGTCATTGATATCCCGGCCTGTTTCAACCTGTTGCTCGGACAACCCTGGATCCATAGTATAAAGGGTGTCTCTTCCTCATTCCATTAGAAATTGAAGTTCTTCACCGATGGGCGAGTCATCACCATTTTGGTCGACGATGACAATGCCGAGGGTGCAAGCACCAGCAGTCCAATTCTCGAGATACAGCATGGGTCAAATGATATGCTCCTATCAGGGTTTCGAGTTGAGCCATCCCTACTCCCGGCAGGGGACGATTTCAAAGAAAGGGTTTGTCCAGAATATGACCCTCATGGCAATGTCAATGTGATTCAGATGTTCAGAAACATGCATTTCATGCCCGGACTGGGGCTAGGGCAAAGACAGCAGGGGATACTTGAGCCCATCGAACTAAAGAAAGCTTTACCTCCTTACGGCTTGGGGTATCAACCATCAGAACAAGAGATCAGAATAATCTGCCAGACTCGATCAAAGAGAGGCTTAGACTGCGTTCGAACTATCTCAGGTGATTCCTTAAATGGACGATTCATTAAAAAAGGCGAGGATTTCCCCTTTTGCGGATTTCCAGAACCGTGGTATGACCATACAAACAAGAAGATGAAGCCTGGAATGGAGATCTTTTTTCAGGATAGCTACTCATGGGCCGAAAGTTTCCCACACCGCGTATAATCGCTCATCAAAAATATCGAAGAGACTAAGGAAAGTGATTTTAAAGATTCCTTCAACTTGCAGACACTGGGGCTGGCACTCTGCATGATTCATTCAGACACTACATCACTATACCCCTCTCATCTGATCAAGGCTGCTGACACACCTATCCTCAATTGGCATGTTGCGCCAGTTCTACCTCTTGAAATCTCCCCAACCCCAATGTTTACCCTGTTTCTTCTTCTATTGTCTATCCTGGCTCAAATGTAATCGAGACCTCTTTCGACGAGGTTCTCAATGTTGTCTTTCCTATCAATGAAATAAATGAAGATTTTGATTATCTTGATGTGCCTTACATTAATTGTTTAAATTCTAATCAAACTTTTGATGATGATGATTTTGCAAATGAACAATTCTTAACTGATTTAAATAAGGTTAATAAAAAACAACATAACCGCGTTCAAGTTAATGAAGAAGAGACTGTTGTTATTAATCTCGGCTCTAGTATCCAACTGCGCGAGATTAGGATAAGGGCCACCCTTGACGAGCATGAGAGCACACAACTTAAAGAATTGCTAAAGGAGTTCGTGGATGTCTTCGCATGGTCCTATGACGATATGCCCGATATTGATCCTGAAATAGCTCAACATGAGATCCTCACTCTCCTAGATTACAAGCCGGTTAAACAAAATTGAGAAATCTCCGCACCGAATGGTCGCTCAAGGTCAAAGAAGAGGTGGTCAATCAGTTAAACGTGGGTTTCATTCGAGTAATCGAATATCCCACGTGACTAGCTAACATTGTACCTATACCGAAATTAGGAGGAAAGGTCCGAATGTGTGTAGATTACTGAGATTTAAATAAAGCCTCTCTGAAGGATAATTATCCGCTACCCAACATCAACATGATCATGGACAATACAGCCAGTCATGCTCTCAAGTCATTCGTCGATGGGTTTGCGGGATACAACCAAATCAAGATGCACCCCGACCACCAGGAGAAAAATGCATTCATCACCCCATGGGGAACCTTTTGCTACACCGTTATGCCATTCGGTCTCAAGAATACCGGGGCTACCTACCAGAGGGCCGCTACAACCATCTTGCATGATCTGATTCACAAAGAGGTCGAGGTTTACATGGATGATATGATCATCAAGTCCAAAACTAGAAAAGGTCATGCTCATGCTCTCCGAAAGTTCTTCGAACGACTGCGGCAATATCAGATGCGACTTAATCCACAGAAATACGTCTTCGGCATTACAAAGGGAAAACTCTTAGGATTCATGGTCAGTGAGAAGGGGATAGAAGCAGATCTCGTGAAGCTGAAAGACATACTTGAGATGCCACATCCCTGAACAGAGAAAGAAGTCCGAGGTTTCCTTGGGAAATTATAATATATCAGCCGGTTCATCAGCCAGCTAACCTCCATCTGCGAACCAATCTTCAAGCTCCTTCGAAACGATTCAACCAAGGTTTGGAACGAGGCCTGTTAAGAAGCTTTTGATCGAATCAAACAATATCTGACCCAACCTCCAGTTCTCATTCCACCACAGCCTGGTCTCCCTTTGCTCCTATACCTAACCATAACCGACACTGCAGCTGGGGCTTTGCTAGCCCAATACCTTGAGGATTCCTACAAAGAAGGAGCCATCTATTATGCCAGTCGCAAATTAGTCGGGTATGAGGTCAACTACACTGCTTTAGAAAAAGCATGTGTCACACTTGTCTGGGTCACCCAAAAGTTGCGACACTACAAGCTCGCCTTCCCCATCAAACTTGTATCCCGAATGGATCCCATCAAATACCTACTTGAGAAACCCGCCTTATCCAGCCGAATGGCCCGATGGTTGATGCTCCTAATCGAGTTCGACATCGTGTACGTCACATAGAAAGCCGTTAAAGGAAGAGCCATCTCTGACTACCTCGCTGACTACCCTGTAGAAGAAACAGATGTCTGGATCTCCGAATTCCCAGATGAAAATGTCCTCTGCACCACTCAAGACTGCCTCCGATGGAAAATGTTCTTCGATGGCGCTGCCAACAAAAAGGGATATGGCATTGGGATACTTATAATCACCCCAGATGACTCCCACACTCCTATCGCCATAAAATTAGATTTCCCTTGCACCAATAACATGACGGAATACGAAGCATGCACAGTGGGCCTCAAGGTCGCTCTCAAGAAAAGTATTCAATACCTTGATGTATATGGGGATTCTGCCCTCATCATCGGTCAAGTGCTCAGAAAGTGGAAAGTCAAGGACGAAAAGCTCCAACCCTTTCATGCCCAATTAGAAGAGTTAGCCTCCCAATTCCAAGATATCACCTTCCATTACCTACCCCGAGCAAAGAATAACCTAGACGATGCTCTCGTTACCTTGGCCACCATGGTCGACATGCTCGAGGGAATAACAATGACCCCCTTCCTAGTTCAAAAGCAAGACAAACCAACCCATTGCTACCACATTGAGCTCGTCACCACAGAAGATCCTGAGCTAGTCAACTACTGGTACTATGATATTTGGTGCCTCCTAAGGTACGGTAGGTATCCCGAGGGTTCCAAAAAGAACCACCGAGATACCCTCCGAAGGCTGGCCACTCAGTACATCATCTGTCATAAAGCACTACTCAAGAGGAATTTCGATGGAACTTATTTTCACTGTATCGCAGGGGTTGACATTGAAAAGATAATGCAGAAAATCCACAGCGGGGAATGCGAGGCCCACATGAACGGTCACATGCTTGCCAAGAAGATCATCCGACAGGGCTACTACTGGACCACCATGGCCCAAGACTGCACCGCCTATGTTCGAAGATGCCCTAAATGCCAACAGTTCTCCAACCTCCAACACCTACCTCCGCGGGAATTATACAACATGACTTCTCCCTGGCTGTTCTCCACCTGGGGTATCGACATCATAGGAAAAGTTACGCCAAAGGCGTCAAATGGGCATGAGTTCATCCTGGTTCCCATCGATTACTTCACCAAATGGGTCGAAGCTGAGTCATACGCAATGTTGAACGCCAAGAAAGTGACCAAATTAATCAAGAAGAATATCATCTGCCGATATGGGGTCCCGCATGAGCTAGTGTCAGATAATGGGTTACACTTCGAGGCAGAAGTCACAGAAGTTGTCAACGAGTACGGGATTCAGAGACACAAATCTTCTCCCTACTGACCTCAGACCAATGGTGCAGTTGAAGCCGCTAACAAAAACCTCAAAGCCATCATCAGTAAAATGACCGAAAGTTGTAGGGATTGGGCCGACCGGATCCCGTACGCCCTCTGGGGCTATCGAACCTCAATCCGAACCTCTAGTGGGGCTACCCCTTACTCCCTGGTCTATGACATGGAAGCAGTCCTACCTGTTGAGATGGAAATACCCTCGCTACGCGTCATGCTCGAAAGCAAGGTTAGCGAAGAAGACTGGTGCCAAATCCGTCTTGATGAGCTAGCCCCTTCTAGATGAAAGAAGATTAAAAGCTCTTTATCACATACAGGGATACCATCGCCGAATAGCGCGATCATTCAATAAGAGAGTCAAGGACCGCGGTGTCCAAGAGGGGGATTTATCCCTCAAGGAGATGATAGAACCCATCTGGGACCCCAGAAGAAAATTCAAGCCCAATTAGAGCGGCCCTTACATTGTGAAGAAGATCTTATATGGCGGTGCCGCCATGCTCACTGACCTGGATGGGGAGGAGATGGATCTTCCAGTCAATCTGGACCGTCTCAAGAAATTCTACCCCTACCCCGAAATCTTGGCGTGCTATGACTCTTCTCATCCCCTTTCTATTCTAAAAGAAAAAAAAAACTCTTCATTTCCCTCTACCCAGAACTACGTGGGCCTGATCCTCTACAAAAACTATTTTAAAACTTTTCAAAAAAAAACCCAGAGGTACGTAGGTAGCTCATACATCTCACATGAGCACGACCCTTTTCTTTTTCACAAAGTACTATTTTTTTCTTATCTCTGAGAATGACAGTTCATTCGAAACATCTACTTGAATAAAAGGATTATGTATGCCTTAGCAATCGGTATAGATAATTCAAAACACAAAATTCATCGAAAGGCATAGCTGGATGATCAGAAACTTGTTTATTTTATTAATAAGAAACTACAGTACAGATTACATAAGAAAAAGGAGCAGATAACTCCCTTCCCCCTACTACCATAAAAACCAGATAAAACCCCCACATCTGTTACATAAATAAACTCCCCAGGAGTCTTACCCCTAGCTACCAGAAGAGCCTTCACCCTCATCATCTACATCCTGAGGACCCCAAGTTTCCCCTACCTGAATGGAGTGTCGCAAACATTCCATGGATCGATGAGGCTTAACCATCTTCGAAAAGACCACAACACCCCCTTTCATGGAGTCAGACAAAATAAACCACCTTTGGCCAGTCTCCACTGCTAATATCTTGCTGACTACTTTCCTCCACAACCACCTCATATAATCTTTGGGGACATGCCAAACCTTCCCGACAGACTGAGAGGGACGGGTCGATGAACGCCGATTTTCCCACAGAGATCCAAGCAACAGACGCAAGTGCTCAGTTAAATCTTCTACCGGAAAGAAATTTGAGGTCCGAGGGGGCACGACCTGCGCCCAGCCAAATTAGCGCAAAATACGCCAAGGAAAATAAAAAGAGGTCTGTCTGAGACCAACTAGCCGCACATATGAATACTCTCCTAGCTCCAGAACAGGCAGTAACTGTCCCCACCAAGGCACTGACCAATATAGCCCACGAGCCCCGTATTCCACAAACCAATTCTCCCAGTTCTCAACATACAGGCCAATGCGGATGAAGTAACGTGAAAAGAAGTTGGGTACAGCCGACAAAGGATATTCTGGAGGAGTCGACAAGCGGAATCTTTCAGACAACCACATGAACAGCATCACAGGGCTACCCCTCAAAAAGTCAGAACGACCTTCTCTCCAGGCATCCAGGCCATTCAGAGTCTCCGCCAATATCACCGCCGCAGGATTACGACGGTATGACATCCATGAAGTAATGGCTGCAAGTTGTGGGTCCACTAGCACTTCCCAGTCACAACAGCAATTTTGAAACTAGGCACAGAACAACGACTCCAGCATAACCAGCATCACCTACTTCCCACAAATGCACGGACTGCAACACCGCCGGGAGGGAGATCATTCCTCCAGAAACTAACGATCTAGTTATCGAAGCCGAGATATGAAGAAGCGCAACCAACAAATCCCTAGGAGAGTGAGAAAATTTGGGTAAAGCCTCAGCAACCCTAGGATTCACATCTATTATGGCGGAAAATTCCTCGTAGGTAAGACAAACTTCTTCCAACCCAAAGCGGAATACATGGTCTTCGGGGTACCAGAATTGTACCGCCGCTGTCAGCATATTCCACTCAAGAGGCCGATTACGCCACAAGGAAACTTGGGGCATGTTGAAAGCATCATAGTCGACATTATAAGAGCACATAACTTCCAAGGCTTCGAGGTAATTGAGAAGCTCGGTGCTACTAGGGAGAACCATCTTGTAGGGCAAAGAAATAGTGGACAAGTAGATGAGGATGCAAAGGTGTGATGAAAACACTCCACACTTACCCCCTTTTTATACTTGAGAACTCTCACAAAGGACATAATCTCTGCAGAAATCGGAGGGAACCCTGCCCCATAAGGTACCAAAAACTGAAGAGGGTACCAATCAAATCTTTCAATTGATAGGACTGGACTGAACTGCCGATAGGCAGGCCAGGGTGCTTGCCGATCGGCAACCCCCCATTTTTGGAAATTTCCTCCTTTCCTCTTTTGTCAAATCAGAAAACTCAATGAAAATAAATTGATATTCTCAAAAGAATTTCAAGAATCCTCTTTTCTCCTTATAGGATTTCCCTTTTTAATAAAACAACTTTCCTTCGAAAAATTCCAAAAATATTCATTTTTTATGGTCTCAGCAGCAAAGTTAAAAAGCACATGTGCATGCATTCATTCATCATTAAAATAAAAGATCTCCAAAAAACTACATTTCATTGCATATATATGTTTTCTGTGTTACATCATTTTGTAGGAAATAAAGAAAAGCCAAAAACAACGGGACTCAACCCGAACCCATATTTTCTCTCTCTCTCTCTCTCTCTCTCTCTCAAGAGCTTGCACCCCTGCGACGCGCTCTCTTCCCCCTACGGCGAGATGATGCACCCCCACTACCCGATCCAGAGTCTTCCCCGGATGAAGCTGACGGCACCAAGCAAGAAGGAACAGGGATAGCATCCTGAATGTGGGCAGTCACCGATGATATCCAATCCCTGATGTCTCTCAGCCAAGTGGTCGACACCCGAATTTGCTGCTAGGAAAAGGCAGAATCAGTATCAAGCAAAAGACATCAAAAAGAGGAAAAGGACCGAAAGGTTTACCGCATGATGAAGGACCTCCTCTGTCAAACCCAGCTCCTCCGGATCCATCGCAAGAGGACGGTGCAACTTCGGCACTATCCCTCCATCAGCCCGCCGGATGTTGTACGAGGGTGTGTGCAGCCGAACAAAAGGGAGCTCCGAGGTCGCCGCAGGTGCCGACGGACCACCACCACTGTGGGAGGACCCCACCGCCCGACTCTAACCAGCAGGAGGGAAAGTCAAGGCATCATGAATGCTGGGCGCCATCAACCAGCTCGTCACAAAGTCCATATAGTAATACGGCGCAGCCGTATCAGTGTACAAAGCATAGGACTCACCGATCATCACCGCAATCCTCTCATCCTCCAACAGCTGTCTCTTCCACCTCATAGACGTAGGAGGCTGCACGGGTGCACCCCCACCTCCTCCTCGGCGATCTGACGAATCACCCTCTCCCCGAGGTACCAGGAATGGCCGAACTCATGCGCCAACAAACACCTCATCTACGCGTTCACCCCAGTCATCCCCGCATCCTGAATGGCTATCCCCCAAGGATAAAAGGTCACCTGAAAATCCCCAAGAAGGCATGAGCCAGTACAAGATCAGAAGGTGCAAAAACCAAGACCAAAAAGGAAAGGACCTTACCCGACCACTGGTCAGGTCATTTAAGACCTGACGCACTGCCTCCAGGGAAAGAGATCCCTTCGAATGCCGGTTGGCCTTACGCCATCGATACAGTCAGCAGAAGTCCCCAACAGTGTCATCCTTCAAGGTGATCAATGGGGTGTTGCAACCAATCACCTCATAGAACCACATCTGAATTCACAAGCAAAAAGAGTCGCATAAGGAAAATGCGAATGCTTGAAAGGAAAATGGGAATGCATGAAATGAAAATGCGTAAAGTAAAGAATACCTCAATGAGATACATGGCTCCAGTAAAAGTCTGCCGGTAGCACCGGATGAATGCATCCAGAGAAGAGTAAAGGGTCGCCAAGGTCAGACTCCCCCAATCATAGAAAGGGATGTTCGAAAACATCCTCAAGTACGGTAGAAACCACAAATGGACGGCGTCGCCGCTCGACGCCACCTTGAAACCTCCCAACACCAACAAGATGAATAACCGGGCCATCTGCCTCACTTGCATCCCATCCTCCGCATCAACCACCCTGCTCAGCAAAACATCCTTCAGCAAGGACAGCCGGATGGAATCCCCAGAGACTATCCTCCTCACATCACCAAGTGCCGCATGCACCGCCTCCGGCCTCACCCGCAAGGAACGATCCACCTCTATCTTCTCCCCGTCACAATCCAACCCCAGTAGTTGCTGCACATCTATGGGAGTCACCGTCATCTCCACAAAGACAAAATGAAAGGTGTGGGTAGTGTCCCACCACCTCTCCCCCAAGGCACACAAAACTGCTGTCGAACGAGGCGTCTCATCTAGCGCAACCGCTAACCTCCCAAAACCCACTGATGATACCATCCAGCACACCACGGGGGGAAGATTCTCCCAAACATCCTTAATCCCCGTCGTCCCACGAGCACGCATGTTCATCAAGGAAATATCAAACTGGAAAAAGGAAAAATCTCATCAAAGGTTGAGAAAAAAGGAAAAATCACCCAAAAAAAAAGGAATGCCAAAGGTCAGGTTACTTACATAACCACCGGGAATCACTCTCGAAGAGAGATGATGCGATGGCTCCCGCAGCAAGGTCCGCTCATTCGCAACCGGCTCGAATGCATCGAAGGCATTCTCGTTCCCCAAAGCAAGGGGCATGAAAGAGGAGGAATCCCCGGATTTTAATAATCACAAATTAAAATATAATTTCCTTTTAAATAAATGCGGAAGCGTTGAAATGGTTTTAACTTTCAAATATAACAACAAGTTTTAATATCTTCAAAACAAATTAAAACATAATTCAAGTCCTAGAATTTGCCTAAGTCATAATTAACAATTATCCAAAGTTAGGCGAAACCAAATTAATGCAAGTGACAAGAATTACACAATTTTACCCAATATTAAATTAAAGTCCAATTTTAATATAGTGTGAGAATTAAACCAAATTTTATCTTGAATTAAACCTAAAGCATGCGTTCTAAATTTTGTACAAGATAAAAATAAAACAATGTCACACTACACCGCGATGTATGAGGAAAAACCCACTAACGGGAAAAAAACCTCGGGACAGCCCTAGCCTCAAATCCACTAAAAACGGTATTACAAAATACAAGACAAAAGACTTACTTCCTAAACTCGAACCCTCTCAAGCCGTGATGCTCCTTCTTGTATCAACCTCCAATTAGCGGATAACCAACGGAGCTCCACCGTGGTCTCGGAATACACCGATGGGACTTTATATGGTCACCGTCACCCAAGCATGGAGCCTTTCTCCTTGTGGGTAGAATCTCAACAAAAGTCTTCTTTGTGATGGGGTGTAGAAGCAAACCCGAAACGTCTCTTGAATTCGGTAGAGAAAACCGGTGCCAAAAACTCCAAGCAATTGATATAAATATAGAAACTTGGATAAACAATTATTGGGTGTAAACTAGAGTGTGTATGAATTTTTCATTGAAAATTAACACTCAAAACTTGAACATTTTCCTAAACTAATTTTGCTCTCAAACTCTCTTTTGGAGATAAACAAATGTTGGAAAAGTTTTCTTGGAAAATGTGTTTCCCGCACATAATAATGTATGAAAAAAGTTGGTTGAAAACCAAGTGGAGGAGTGGGGAAAAACTGCAAAAAACTGCCAAATAATTGTTCCCGCTGGAATCTCGTTCGAACGAACGTGATTCTCGTTCGAACGAGACTTCTAACGAGTGACCAGTCTGGGCTCGTTAGAAGTTCGTTAGATACCTCGTTAGAATGAACATTCATTCGAACGACATATCGAACGACTGACCAGTTAGGGTCGTTGGCAAAACTCGTTCGAACGAACCTGGTTCGAACGGCAAAACTCGTTCGAACGAAATCTGGTTCGAACGAAAAAACTCGTTCGAACGACATTTCTAACGAACGACCAGAAAGTTTGTAAAATTCGATTTTGGCCCAGAAACTTTTATATACTTATTTTAAAGTTCTAAATGATTCTTTCTGAAAATAAAATGCAGCTTTTATTATATCTAACACCCAATACATATTGTTCCAAGCTCCTATATACATATAATTACATTCATACCTTGGGAGCATGGAACCTTAATTGATGATGTAGAAACGAGGCACACAAACCGGCATTTTGACGAAGCTTTAAATTCTTTGGCGCTACGTCTTCAACACACACTTCATAGGATTGAGAATATTACAAATAAATACTATCCTATGAATAAATGTTTTTGTCCGGAATTGAGCCAAAACTATATATGGACTCAATTGGAAATTTGTGTCCTTACAAATCTCCCCCTTTGGCTATTCCGGGACAAAAACCAAACAAAAATCCTAAAGGGCAGTCAAGCTCTACTAGACTCAAAACATAACCCGCCCAAACTTGACTCAACCCAAGGATCAAACGCTTTGCCATAGAAAGATGACGCTTTAGAATAATTCCTGCACACTTAAACAAACTCATCAAATGCATAGGGAATATCAAAATATTAAATGCAATTAATTAATTACTCCCCCTAAATTAGTTCTCCCTTTTAAACACATGACATACTTAGAAAGACGTCTCCCCCTAAGATAAATCTCCCCCAAACGAAGATACGATAATAATAGGATTAGATACCATTTCTCCCCCTATCATCATTCTCCCCCTTTTTGTTCGGGAATAGACAAAGGATAAAGAACTAATAATTAACATGTGAAAGCTTAAAGTGATAAGACATGAAAGCATATGGGCAATAAAAACAGGGCAAAGACAAAGAAATATCATATATATATATACATTAGAAATATACCAATATAGTACTTGCATATATATATATATATATATATATATATATATATATATAAACACACACATGACACAAAATACAATAAGTTTGCACACTCGTATGGCAAAAATGTGTCATATGGAAACGGAAGTGTAGGGGTGTGAACTAGCAACAATTAAATTTAGACCCAAACACTTAAGAAACGTTCACGGAGTTCTCATTTGATTGCAAACTTCATCACAATTAAATATAACCTCATGTGACAATATAAGGATTGAACTCAATGAACAAACATACACAATGCATACAAGCCTAGCATGATGATGATTCTACAAATCAAATAGAGTCATGACATTAAAGACAACTAGGATAAACGGACATTGTGCAAACCATTGATATACCATCTAATTCTCCCTCAATGAGCATATATATTTTTTTATTTTTGAATGAATATATCAAACAAACATAGGCCTTGGCAATTGCTTTCTGTTTAATGCCAAATATTCTGTTTTTAGGCCTTTGGATCACGTATTTCTTTTAGATCCAAACAACGGTGGCTTACTATCGCAAAGGATTTAATTCATCCTTTCGGAGCCCTTCCCCGTGCATATATTAATTTATCATGTTTTCATTTTTCACACAAATCTCACATGCAACGGATTTTGACATGCACTAGTCCTCCTAGGTCATAGATATGTAGATGACTAGATTGATAGGAGAACACCTCAAAAAGCACAAATATAACATGTGACATTAAGATTTCAAAAGAGCTCGTGCATGTGTGAATAGAGGCATATGAAAATAGAATCCATTTAATCAATACAAAATCCAACTACTCCATATAAAATATGGTAAAGAACATTTTAAGGATTGAAAATCTAAACCAAAAGTTCTAGCCACATGGGAGCGTAAATGATGGGATTCAAACACATATATATGCCACATAAAGTGTGTCAAACTAAAATACACACAAAACAAAATCTTTTTGAGTTTTTAACATTTTAATCAAAAATAAGGATATATACTCAAAAGACTAAACAAAAATCATTTGTATTTTTCATTAAGCTTAAATGAAATAAATAAAACACAAATGATAAACAAATATCTTTTTATATTTTTCAGGTAAATCAAACACAAAAAATAATACAAAAAGATAAACAAGTCATAATTTCTAGCATATGATATGCATGAGGCAAAGACTAGAAAATGACTAAACAAGCATACATTTAGCATGTGAATATAGCATGAAGTACAAAAGCTAAAGTATGCAAACACTAGCACATTTATCCTTTAGATTTAGCAAGGGAGGAAGCATGTGCAAGTAAATGAGAATCAAAATCCCTATTTTGTAAGGCAACCAAGTCGGATTTCCTAACCCAAATTAATGAAGAATTACTATCTTGGGGTGTAGGAACTTTAGCTATCGTGGTTACTTTACTATGGGATTTTCTAGGAATTCGTTTAAGATCTAAACAAAATTTCCTAAGATGACCTTTTCGACCACAATGAGTACAAGTAAGAATATGTCGAAAAGATTTATCTAAGGAGTGATCATTAAATGCATTCCTAGAAGATTCTCCTAAAACATTGGTTTTGACTTTAGGGTTAGAATCATTACAAGAATTGAAACCTAAACCAAAAGTGTCATTTTTAATTTGGACCGTTCCTAGCATTTTATCTAGTTTGAACGACACTCCAAATCAAATTTGACATTACTAGAATCTTCTAATTTATTTTCCAATTCTAAAATTTTAGAATCTAGTAAAACATTTCTCTCTTCAAAAGCAAGAAGTTCCTTTTTCAAGGATTCCATTAAACCCCTAAGGCTATCTCTTTCGCCTTCTACATAATCAAGCTTCTCTTGAAGAGTCCTCACATGTGTCCTAAGGTCTTCTATTAAGGCACTATCATCAACGACCTTGACACTCTTTCTTAAACAAGCTTCTAACTTCAAATTAGTTCTTTTCAAATTAATAGATTCTTTATATAATTCATGAAAAGCATTTTGAAGTTCACTCACATCAACCTCTTCTTCATTTTCACTCTCTTCTCCACTCTCACTATCATTAAAAACAAGGGAATCATGAAAAATGACCTTGGAAGTGGCATGTGCTATTGTTTCATCAATCGATGAGTTCTCATTATCACTCACATGACTAGCCATAAAAGCCACAAAATTTTTCTTAGTGGGGGAATCGGGCTTTTCTTCCTTATCACTATCACTAAGGGTTGCATTATATGAAGTAGGTCGCTTAATATCTTTCCTTAGTTTAGTGGGGCACTCATAAGCCCTATGGCCATAACCTTCACAACCAAAACACTTATTAGACTCGTCCCTATCTAAATGTTCATTACTAGGTTTAGGGATTTTCTCGGCTTTAGAAATCTTCTCGCTTTTATCATGTTTAGAAGTATCAAATTTCTTAAAATCATTTTTAACTTTATCTTTGTTAAATTTAAGAAATTTTCTAAATTTACGAGCAAACAAAGCCATATCTTCCGAGTCACTATCACTATCGCTCTCTACTACTTGTTTAACCTCTTTTCGGGCTTTTAAAGCAACGCCCTTTTCGATTTTCTTTTCATTTTTAGAGGGAAACATATCTAGTTCATAGGTTTGTAAATCACCTACAAGCTCTTCTAATTTCGTAGAGGCTAAAGTGGGTAAAGAATTTAAAACGGTCACCTTAGGAATGAATCTATCAGGTAGGGACCTTAAAATTTTCTTTACAACATGGTCGTCAGGTATTTTCTCTCCCAAGTTAAAGGATGAATTAACAATATCAGAAAGTCTAGCATAAAATTTATCAAAAGTTTCTTTTTCATCGATTTTGATAGTTTCAAATTTAGTGGTGAGGTTTTCGAGTTTAGAAGCTTTAACGACACTCGTTCCTTCATGAGTTAATTGTAAAATATCCCAAGCTTCTTTAGCGGTTTCACACGTCATAATACGTCGGAATTCATCCGGTGCGACAGCGCTAAATAAGGCATTTAAACCACGAGAATTAAAATTTGCAAGCTTAAACTCATTTTTGGTCCATCTATCGGCGGGTTTTAAAACACGTTCATTTTCAACTAAGTAAGTTGGTGGGGAATATCCGGTAACAACAGACATCCAAACTCTCTCGTCGATAGATTTTAGTGCCGATCTCATTCGCGCTTTCCAATACGCGTAGTTTGAACCATCGAAAATAGGAAATTTTGAAAATGGGGAAAAATCCATTTTAGCCAAAGATTAAAAGATCTTAACGACGTAATTTATTGTTTTTGGCTCTGATACCAATTTGAAAGAGGAGGAATCCCCGAATTTTAATAATCACAAATTAAAATATAATTTCCTTTGAAATAAATGCGGAAGCGTTGAAATGGTTTTAACTTTCAAATATAACAACAAGTTTTAATATCTTCAAAACAAATTAAAACATAATTCAAGTCCTAGAATTTGCCTAAGTCATAATTAACAATTATCCAAAGTTAGGCGAAACCAAATTAATGCAAGTGACTAGAATTACACAATTTTACCCAATATTAAATTAAAGTCCAATTTTAATATAGTGTGAGAATTAAACCAAATTTTATCTTGAATTAAACCTAAAGCATGCGTTCTAAATTTTGTGCAAGATAAAAATAAAACAATGTCACACTACACCGCGATGTACGAAGAAAAACCCACTAACGGGAAAAAAAACCTCGGGACGGCCCTAGCCTCAAATCCACTAAAAACGGTATTACAAAATACAAGACAAAAGACTTACTTCCTAAACTCGAACCCTCTCAAGCCGTGATGCTCCTTCTTGTATCAACCTCCAATTAGCGGATAACCAACGGAGCTCCACCTTGGTCTCGGAATACACCGATGGGACTTTATATGGTCACCGTCACCCAAGCATGGAGCCTTTCTCCTTGTGGGTAGAATCTCAACAAAAGTCTTCTTTGTGATGGGGTGTAGAAGCAAACCCGAAACGTCTCTTGAATTCGGTAGAGAAAACCGGTGCCAAAAACTCCAAGCAATTGATATAAATATAGAAACTTGGATAAACAATTATTGGGTGTAAACTAGAGTGTGTATGAATTTTTCATTGAAAATTAACACTCAAAACTTGAACATTTTCCTAAACTAATTTTGCTCTCAAACTCTCTTTTGGAGATAAATAAATGTTGGAAAAGTTGTCTTGGAAAATGTGTTTCTCGCACATAATAATGTATGAAAAAAGTTGGTTGAAAACCAAGTGGAGGAGTGGGGAAAAACTGCAAAAAACTGCCAAATAACTGTTCCCGCTGGAATCTCGTTCGAACGAGACTTCTAACGAGTGACCAGTCTGGGCTCGTTAGAAGTTCGTTAGATACCTCGTTAGAACGAACATTCATTCGAACGACATATCGAACGACTGACCAGTTAGGGTCGTTGGCAAAACTCGTTCGAACGAACCTGGTTCGAACGACAAAACTCGTTCGAACGAAATCTGGTTCGAACGAAAAAACTCGTTCGAACGACATTTCTAACGAACGACCAGAAAGTTTGTAAAATTCGATTTTGGCCCAGAAACTTTTATATACTTATTTTAAAGTTCTAAATGATTCTTTCTGAAAATAAAATGCAGTTTTTATTATACCTTACACCCAATACATATTGTTCCAAGCTCCTATATACATATAATTACATTCATACCTTGGGAGCATGGAACCTTAATTGATGACATAGAAACGAGGCACACAAACCGGCATTTTGACGAAGCTTTAAATTCTTTGCCGCTACGTCTTCAACACACACTTCATAGGATTGAGAATATTACAAATAAATACTATCCTATGAATAAATGTTTTTGTCCGGAATTGAGCCAAAACTATATATGTACTCAATTGGAAATTTGTGTCCTTACAGGGAACCCTGTCCCTCCAATCCACATTCGCCCAGTTATCAACGGTCAACCACTCCCGGTGGATAGCGGTGCTCACAAAGGCGGCCATTTCTTGAAGATCGGAACGTTAGAACAATTCGCAGAGAGAAATCGCAGAAAGAGAGAAGGCAAGAAGCTGTGAAAAATGAAGGGGATTCGCACCCTTTATATAGGAGGCCAAACGCTATGCCGATCGGCACTATCTCCTCACCTTCCCGAGGCAGCCCAAAAGTCCGTGCCACTGCCGAATGGCACCCCTCAGTCTATGCCGACCGTCACCCCCTTAAAATTTCGTACAAAAATTCCCAAAAAATGTCAGAAAGCCTTGAAAAATCCTCGAAAAATTCCTGAAAGTCCCAGGATGGATTTTGAGCATTTCCATCAAGAAAATTTTTGCATTCCTTCAGGAGAAACCTCATTTTCCCTAGCGAAACCCTCAAAATCCAAGCAAACGACCTCTCGAGCAATGCGCTCGGGCCACCTATTCATCTCCTCAGCAGAGATTACAACCTCAAACCGATTATCTTCCCAACGATCAGCTCCCTCGCTCAAATCAAAGACACAAAGCCTCCCCAGCCATCGGCTACCCGGTGCGAAACAATATCACATGGTATTTTTCCCAGCAGAAATAAAAAAAATCACTCGCCCCAGGCGATCTCTCCCAAAGGACAATCCAAATCATCCCCAGCTCGTTCATCGTTCCCCAGCGGAACCTCAAATCCAATTCTTATCCCCAACAGAACCTCAAATCCAATTCTTATCCCCAGCGGAACTCGTTTCTTTTCCCAAAGGAAATGCAATCATTCTTGGGTCAGATTTGGCCCCGGTCTTGGATCGTCACCTGAGTTAGGTCAGAATTGGCCTCGGTCCTCGGTCGTCACCACTCTTCGGTCAGAATTGGCCCCGGTCTTGGATCGTCACCTGAGTTAGGTCAGAATTGACCTCGGTCCTCAGTCGTCGCAACTCTTGGGTCAGAATTGGCCTCGGTGTTGGATCGTCACCTGAATTAGGTCAGAATTGACCTCGGTCCTCGATCGTCACCACTCTTGGGTCAGAATTGGCCCCGGTCTCAGATCGTCACCTGAGTTAGGTCAGAATTGACCTCGGTCCTCGGTCATCACCACTCATGGGTCAGAATTGGCCCGGGTCTTGGATCGTCACCTGAGTTATGTCAGAATTGACCTCGGTCCTCGGTCGTCACCACTCTTGGGTCAGAATTGACCCCGGTCTTAGATCGTCACCTAAGTTAGGTCAGAATTGACCTCGGTCCTTGATCGTCACCACTCTTAGGTCCTCAGAACTGACCTCGACCCTCTGAATCAGTCATCCTCCCTTCCTTAAGTCCTCAGAACTGACCTCGATCCTCTGAATCGGTCATCCTCGCTTCGTTAGGTCCTCAGAACTGACCTCGACCCTCTGAATCGGTCATCCTTGCTTTCTTAGGTCCTCAAAACTGACCTCGACCCTCTGAATCGGTCATCCTTGCTTCCTTAGGTCCTTAGAATCGGCCTCGATCCTCTAAATTAGCCACACTCTCTCTCAGAAGCATCATGCGGTGTCTAATCAATGGCTATCATTTATTCCAAATTCACCCGTCGAGGGGCTCTATAGACACCTCATTCTGTTACCCCCTAACTCTCCTTTGGTCTCGAGTACCTCCACTCATAACTGTAAACCCTGGTCACGTCCCGAGTACTGACCTGAAAGCCATCGGGCACTCCCCGGCTCAGTTTGACCCAAAAGTCAAACTCGTCATCTCGATCGGGACTCAATGAATCTTTGAAAGGCACTGAATACCCTTTCCAACAGTTCACCCCATGCACAATTCTGACTTACCATGCGGACGAACGATTCGTTTGCGTCTGAAACCCGACGTAGAGGCCACCGGGCGCTCTCGGGCTCTGTTGACCTAAGTCAACTCTTCAGCTCGATCGAGGATGAATGAATCTTTGAAGGGAACTAAAAACCCTTTCCAACGGTCCGTCCCGTGCACAATTCTGACTTTCCATGCGGACGAACGATCCATTTGACTCCGAGAGGTTACCGAAGGCTTCTCGGTACCGGTTGACCAAAGTCAACTCCCCGAACCGGGTCAAATTCTTTGGAATGTCGAATTAAATCTCCTAACCTTTCTAACGGTCTGACCCATGCGCGATTCAGACTTACTATGCGGATGAACGACCCATTTCCGTCCGAGCGATTCCCCGTCCAATGGACCGACAAACGCTTCTGAGCCACATTTGACCCAAAGTCAACTCCTGAAATTGGGAGCGGTACAAAGGATTTTCTAAGGTCTTTGAAATACCTTTCCAACGGTATGCCCCGTGTGCGATTCTGATCAACGGTTTTCCCTTGGCGGCCAATTTTCCAAAAAAGCCTGAGGCGCACTGCCAAATGGCAGGTCCCAGACCCTACCTATCGGCACCTGCCGATAGGTAGTGCCATGGCAATGCCGATCGGCAGACCCCTGGGCCTATAAAAGGAGGCATTGGCCTTATTTGCAAGGGGAGCTCAGATCAGAAGCAAATCACTCTGAATGAATCCCAGAAACCTCTCTCGAAAGCAGCGTGATTTCAACTTCCAAATCCTACTTTTACTCCCACTTTCCATCATTCCTTTCATGAAACTTGATGAATTAACCACTCTCCATCATCATCCAAGTGCAAGGGATGCTTCTCAACATTCAAGATCAAGCTCAAAGTCTCCAAGAAGGTCCATCTCTCTCACCTTTGTCTTCAAATCTTCTTAAATTTGCAATAACTTGTTTTATTACTTAAGCATTTTTATTATCTTATTTCACATATCCTAAAATACTTTTTATCTAGTATTATTGCATATCACGTATTTTCATATAAATAAAACCCAAAAAAAACAAGAAAAAGAGGGCTTGTTCATAAATTCCAAGTAGGGATTCTCACACTTTTTCCACACTCTTCTCACAACTAAAACACTTTTTTTACAGACACACACATTCACAAATAAGTGATTTCTCCATTTAGATTTATGGGTTAAACCCCACCCCTCATTTTGTATGCGAACTACGTGGACTTTGATGCCTTTATAGGCTACGTAGGCGTCTCGGGGTAAAATCCGAGACTCGAGTCCCCTTTTCCCCTTTTTCTCTAATTTTCTATCTTCTCTTTTATCTCACTCTCTACTATATTCTATAGATTTGTTCTTAGTGGCGTATTATTCCACACATGTTATCGTTCCCTTATAACAATCAACGCAAGGGTAATCGCGCAAATCCTATTTTCTACACTAATCTCACATTCCTACGGATGACTCTCTTTATCTCTTCCATGATACAAGTCGAGGATTCCTACCTCCATTCTATATATACACATGCACACATATCATGGGGGGAAATATAAAGGAAAATAGCAAATATCCACGAGAAACCTAAAGGGAGGAATGGGTGCCTAACACCTTCCCATTTCGTAACTAAGCCTCCGAACCCTTCTCGAATTATTTGGTTTCGCACGCACCAGTATGTCTTTGGATTCCATCGTTCGGGGTGGCTCCCCCTTTTATTTTATCTATTTTGAGTAAAATAGACTGGTGACTCTAAATCTCTCTACATTTTCACACCTCACAAATCGACGCCGGCCGAAGCGCTCTCCCGAGAGGGGACGCGCGGGACCCGAAAGATCCCTTCCTCCCTCCGCGGCGGGAATCGGGGATGGCCACAGATACAATGGATACCAAACCAATAATGTACAACTACTAACAAAGGTAAAACGTACACAAGAACCATGATAAAAAAAGTTCTAAACATTAAAATAAAAAGAGTACATAAAAGGAAATATACCCGAATAAGCTGTCGGGTCACAAACAGTACGACATCCATAAAAAAGAAAGACAAACAGCTATAAATAACCCTTGGGTATAAACCCGATATACAAATGAATCCTATCTAGATTTACAAAGAAGTAGGAAGCGACTACAATCTGAATCCCACCACAGTCTGCAACTACTACGGCTCCTAAGACTCTGGATAGAAAATCATCCGGTATCCATGCGGTTGGACACCTGTAATAAACATTATATATATATAGCAAAAGAGAAATATAAACGGGTCAAAGTCCGAGGTGTAAAAATGTTTATCAAGTGCGTTAACCATGCATAATAAATCTAAATGCACTATTTTGTAATTAAAATGGAGTCGCACTCCCGTGAAACCTCAAACTCACCTCTCATCTACAGCGCGTACCTAAGCGTCTCCTGGAACCTTAATTAAGTTACCCCAACCATATAAGGACAACCTACCTTACAATAGGCACGGCCTATACCCACGTGACCTTCCATCCTAACATAACCCAAGAATCATTTCCATTCTAATCCCACCAAAATATATATACACATATATGCCATACTAGGCTCTAGTGGTTTCAATTATTAACTTAAACCAGTTATAAGTCTTAATACGTCACACATTAACATTAAGCTTTAGAATAAAGAATTTATTCTCCATATACATACATCTAATTTCTAAGGACAAAACTTCTCTCCACTCCCAACATTGTACTACGTTTCGTGCGTAGAGTGCCTCGCAAAGAGAAATCCAAACAAGGAACCCCCCGATACACTACTCCTTGACAATGTTAATCGTAGGGATCCATTATGCCATCCACACAAATCCTATTACTGCAACTACCTAATTATTGAATACCATCTCTAAATACACAATTAAATCTCTATTTAAATCCTTAGGGTCGATATAACCGCAATAGTCTCTAAGTACGATCCTTCGACCCTAATCAATTAGTACACCAAAATCACACAATATGTACCTCCTAGAAACTCCATATCCTCTTCACATATAGGATATATAAATATATATTTATTTACTCTAAATATATATAAGAAATCCTTCATTCCTATAACCACGTATACATAACACACATAATGTACACTTTGCAATACGCATAACATAAACGGTGATAGGATACCAAAATACTGCACCATGCTATCATCTTCCAGGAATTACTCACTTTCTCCCAGGGTCACCACCTATCGGACTATTATCACACTGCCATGGCAACAAAATCAATCATAATGTATGGGAAGTGGTCATAGTTCCTAACTGGCAAGTGAGAACGACTCATACCCAAGACTTCTCACCCCCAAAAATATAAAATCACACAAATAATAATAATGGACGACTATGACCTGGGGAATATCCACACCCTGATCCTTAAGCCAGGGGCTCACCCTCATCACGCAACTTCCCATGATAGCATGTGTCAGGTATGCTTCACACCATAAGTATATATACCATTCACACACACACACACACACTATATATATATATACATCCATATGATCGCATCATATATACAAACCATTGCGCACGGCATAGGTATTCACGCTATATGTACACACATATATACTTATCAACAGATATATATATCCACATATACACACTATCTCTCATCCGTATGTATGAGATTTATAAAGTTGGCTATACATGTACATAGTCCTCATTATACTAGCCGTCACTCCAAGCATATTAACTTAATCCGTTATATAAATATGATCCCTCACTTGAAGCATATTCATCCATTACCCCTATGATATGAATAGTCTTCCAATATATATAACAATGAGGTTACTAACTCCAAGTTTAACATATATAACAATCACTATACATTCCATCTCTATCCGAATACACTTTGATATATCGAATAATAACCCCTACTATAGGTGTGCACATAACTAATAGTCTAAAAACCTCAAGCTCAATCCTAAATTCATTCCATGATCCCATCCATTATTGGAATCCTCATTATTAAACACACACCGATATATAACAACTATCCTAACTAGATTTACAACACACCCTATTCTAGTTGATAGTATGATCCAATCGCTCTCTATTCTGACTACGGTTCACTTGTCCCTATGAACCCTTAACATTAACGCATAAGTATGAAATAACCAACTCGGCTAGAAGTACACACATAACTATTCTATTCGGTAATAACCTAAAGCATATGCCGCAATACCTCTTGACTTCAAACGCACATAAACATGAAGGGACTATCTCTACAATTTATAATTATTTCATGATAACCCACCACCATCATATTAATAAAACCCTCCTATCATTCAGTCCCACAATCATTTCCTTACTAAAAGAGGCATCCTATCCTCATAATCCATTTCTAACATAAGTCCAAAATCCACTATTCATCCTAAGGCACAAATCACTTAATATATATCATAACCCTTCATAATAAGTCCAGTAAGAAGGCCCCTAAGAATAAAACCCAAAAGAAAAGGGGGTAAAAGGAAATCCCATTATTAGGCTAAAAACAGAGGACCGGTAGATCGATCCCAGAACCTCGGTCGACCGCGGTTCTAAAATTTTTCCCTACGAAAATTGCAGTAGGCTTTTCCCTTAGGGCGAGGTCGACTAGCCCCCTGGTCGCGGTCGACCGACCATACTAGATATCTTGGCCCTTTTTCCATTTTTGATCGAACCCTAACTCCCCAAACACCCAAATATCATCATCTAACCCCCAATCTTTAACTCAATCCTATTCTTAACATTAAAATTCATCCTACATCTCATCCCATCAATTTACATGTCATCAATCCCATGTACAAACACCAAATTCAAGTTTTAGTACCCAAAATCTAGTTTTTTATATTAACACCCAAAATCCAATTCTTTTACCCACAAATTATGAAATAAACTACACAAATGAAATATTTAGCAAAATTAAACACTTGCCTCTAAATCATAGTGGTTGAATCGTCCTCGAGATCTCGTATTGGCCGGAATCTCCAATTTTTCTCCTCTCTCTCTCTTCCTTTCTTCTTCTTTCTCTCTTTCTTTCTCTTTCTCTCTTTCTCTTAAATGAGATTGGCTGATCTGTAAGCCTCTTAAGCCTTCAAAACATATGTCCCAATTTTAAATGATAATACACACTTTAAATGACTCGTTTACTCCAATTCGAGTCAAACTTACTTAAAAATATTCTGGAACCGAAATAAAACCCAAGGACAGTCATTTTGACTATTACGACCCATTTGGAATCAACGGTGCACTCAGAATCATCATCCGGAATACTTTATAATGTCCTCTATTTTTGAACTTCAATTTCCAAATTTAAAATTCTTCAATTTAAATAAACTTTATTTCTCCCAAAAATTAAATTTCTCAGTCCCAAAGTCACAGGGTATTACAATCATCTCTTTGATTCAAAGACAAACATTTATTACTCGATGCACCATTAATAGTTTGAATGTCTTCACAATACTTCACTTCTTTAATCACATCTTTGGTACTTTCCGTGTTCTCAAGCTCATTCTTCCAAACATACCCAATCCACATTTAACGCATCGATAATAACATCTTTATTTATAGATGACTATTTTAAGACTTCAATCTCAATGGTCATGTTCTTGATTTAATCCTTTGTTTATTTAATTCCTTCTTCTATTTTCATGTTCTACAAACATTGAATTGAACAACAATTACTAAAAATAACTTTAATTGAAAAAATACGTATTTAAAATTTCATACCTATTTAAATACAGCTAATTTCTTTCTCTCATTCTCAATTTTGTTATTTTATTCTGACACAAAACTCTCAAACTCACCATTCAATTCACTACGATGTTTTTGCAATTGATAATTTATATAAAAAAATCAATTTCAATCAATACATAATAATTAAAATGCTTAGCATATATATAAATTTACTGAAGAAATAACAATATAATTGTATTTGTACTCAAAAGGTAATTGTATGTATATTTATATGTATAAATGTATATATAACATCTACTTTACAAACTTTTATTTTATCTCCATAATTAATGTAACTGTATATTAACTTATAAGTATAATTATGTATATTAGTGAATATAAATTATAAATACAAAAGTATATGTATACAAAAGTGTAACTGTATTTAAAAGTGTAATTGTATTCAAAAGTCTAACCGTATATATTTATCAATATAAACACATATACAACATCTATTTTAAAAGTATTACTGTATCTAAATAAGTCAATATAACTCTAAAAGAACTCAATTGTAATTACATGTCAATCACTAAATATAATTGTTTCCATATTTCAAGTGTAACTGTATAAATGTAAAATTATTAGTGTAACTTCATCTATGACACATAGTTTTTACTATACATATAAAACATTACTAAATACTTGGTTGTGTAACTATATAGTACATTTGCATACACAGTTAAAAATAGTTAAAGCTCAACTCAACTCAACAACTCAACAAATCCTTTTCCCAATTACTTGAGGCCAACTACATGAATTCTATTTTTCTATTTAATTGTGTTCAGTTACACCTATATTGTAAATACATTAAAAATTGTAAATAGTTAAGCCTAAAGTAAATGAGAATCAAATTATTTTTTGTAACACATAAACTAACAAAATGACTGATGAACAAAGTGATTAGCATAATAATAAACATTGTTATCTATAAAAATAAAAATGAAAGACACATACCATAAATATATGTTTGACTATATTGATTAAGTTCTTGTTCCCTTTGACTTGCTTATTCATTTTCTCCAGCTCTTTGACTAAAAACTCTATCACCTTCTCCAAATTTTAAAATTTACTTTTCCGGCTAAGAATATCCTTCTCTAAATTTTCCTTCTCTACGTAAAATCAAAATAATAAGGGATTATTAAAACTATAATAAAAAATAATAAATTTTAACAACAAAAAACTCAAAACAATAATTTTTGCAGCATCATTGGAAAAAACAATCATTTCTTCATTGATTTTCTCTTTCCCTGTAAATTTGTAATAAAAACTCATTAACACTTAATAACTTATAACTAAAAAACACTACAACTAAATAAACCGACATTAAATATTACCTTCAACCATCTAATTATACCGTTGTTCATCATAATAAATTTTTCCGTTGAAGCTTAAAATTTCTTCCTCAAACAACTTCTTCTTTGTACATCCTAACCAAAAAAAGCATGAAATTTCACTTTACTGACTATAACAATATATAAGTTAATTAATGTAATTACATATCTAATTACTATATGTAAATTAGTATATGTGACTATTATATGCATTCATCAATGTAAATGCTTGTGCCTTTATTAATATAAATATAGTAACATATTTGAATCTAACTTTAAACAATATAAATGTATATGTAAAAATTTTCCATTGCAAATTATAACAACAACTGTATATATTAATCTAATAGTATATTAAAGTAAAACTGTAACTATAACTTGGGGACTAAATTAAAAAAATTCTACACATAAATAAAGCAATTAAATATTACCGTTGAACAACAAATTAGACTTTTCTTATTGACAAATATTTTGTTATTCAAACTTATAGCTTCATTCATGAGTGACTTCTTATCTATACATAAGAAACATGTAGGATCATTGACTAATAAGGCCCTTATAAATTTATTTATATATGATAGTCTAAACAATAATTTTATTTGTATCTGAACACATAAACTTTTCAAGTAATAATTCCAGAAGATACATTCACACTTATTAATGTAGATACAAATATAGTTGTTAACGTAAATATACTTGCACTTATTACCTTATTTGTATCTACATTATTCAATATAATTGTATCTATATTCAAGAGTGTAACTGTATCTATATTAATCTGTATAATTATATCTATATTAATATCTACATTAATAATCATAAATGTATCTACATTAACTGTGTCTATATTCATCAGTGTAACTGTACCAAAATTAATAATCACGATACACATTTAATAGTATCTAAATTAATAATCCAATAAAATCACGCAACTTCATCACCAACAAATATATTATAATGCAATTCCAGAAAATAATGTACCTTATCTCCGTTACTAACTATAATTGCATGTAAATTAATCAAACTATAGCTATATTCAAAATGTAACTTATATCTATTCATTAACGTATATGTGTAAAATCGAATAAATGAGGTGTGTGATATCGATTTGAATTAATTCTCAAATTTCCAAGTAAACCTTTATTTAATTGGAGTCTATATAAACCAAATCAAATTAGCTCCTAAACATGCATCTATGTGTGCGTGTGTCAACCCATAAATAGATAAATCATGCGACACAAATATTCAGGAAAAATCCCTGAAGGGCAAAACCTTTTATTTCTAGAACTTTGAAGAATTCACAAGACCATTGACTTACATACAACCTAATAATCGCCTACAAGTGTAATGCACGGTGTCTTCGTCAAACCTTCAAAGTAACGGCTAGAAACATCATCGGCTGGAATCTCCTGCAAGAACTCCAGATGGTCTGCAATGAAAAAGAAAATAACTTCTCCACAAGTGTGAACTTTATAAGGACTCCCTCCACAATAGCACGCAGCCCTCCAGTTGTAGAGTTCTCCCCACAAAGAATAACCCACAGCAAAGTGTGTTCTTCAACACCAAAACAATTCACTAAAGCATATTGGGATTTTTGTGAATTGTAAACAAAGAGGGATTAAACCCCAAAAGAAGAAGTAAAAAACGATTCAGTTTTCACAGTTTTTCTATTCTATAAAACACTGGGACTTCTTAATGAAAACGAAACCATTTAATGAGTATTTATACAAAAATGTGTCACCTTGGAATATGTGCTCGTTCGAAGGAGATAAGGGTCTCGCGCGAACGACATACAAATGTCGTTCAAACGATATCTTGCGACATCCGTATGTCGCTCGAACGGGATAGCTATCTCACTTGAAAGACTTGGGCATCAAAATCGAGGTACGCTTCAGGACTTAGAAAAAATACACATACACAAATTTTGATGAAAATGTCCGCTTCAACACTTAGAAAATATTTTGTAAAAATATCCCGAAAGCTCTAAGTGGAAAGTTAAGGTATTAAAAACATAACCTAACTAAAGTAAACTTCGAGGAGTCTTTTTGATGAAGAACTTGATATTTGGATCCGTCTTTGATGCTTGAATGTTCTTGAATGCTTTTCGACAGTGTATCGGTATACGACATACTAAATTAATAACGGACTTATAAAATAATGTCCTTAAAAATCTCCCCCTATGTCTATGCCGGTACATACATAAAAACATCTGAATTATCAAATACCAAAATGCTTATACAAATCTACCCTCCCATTGAATAAATTTGCAAGATCTCAAACTATTCTTCAAAAAGACTTCATCAAATCTCAAAGCTTTTCTCATCAGGGTGTGCAACATAATGATCATCAATCTTTGTACCTACACACAAGAGATAAAGCAAAAACCTTCGTGATGCATCGATTTTGAAATGATATAAGAATAAATCATTAATAATCAAATCTCCCCCATAATGCAAAAACTCCCATAACATGATAATTCTTTCTCCCCTTTTTATGATGTCCCCAAATAGACAGATAAGAAGAAACAATCAAAACATGGAGTGTCACGATAAAAATGCATAACAAACATGGATCAAACTATGCGCATGCAAAGGTATGTCCAAAAACATCCACAAACTATTTTTGAATTTCTCAATTTTTCATACAAAATAAGAAACAGAAATCACACCATGGATTTAAACTAAAACAACCAAGTCATGGAAATGGAATGTATGGGTGTGGACACATTCGATAGGTAAATAAACTTAGTCAATCATATGTGCAAGATGCATATGTGTACTCCGAACGAATGAACATCAAAAGTATCCTTAGGTGTAAAAATTATTGAATTTAGATGACCTCGTCTTAATCAATTCAACAAATCAAAGTCAACGTGATTTCCACACCAATAACGTCCAAAACTATTTAACGCTTTTTCAAGACTTTTAAGGACGTGCAACCCCATTTTAATTCCGCATCCAAACTCCCTCATACATATTTTCTTTTAGAGGTGAATAAACTAAATTCTCAAACATTGGAGAATTGGTGCAAAAACCTAAATGGCCCATAATTGGCATGAATTTTTTTTATAGCCTATAATTTTTCGAACTCTTTTAAACCTCTTTGGACCCCGGATAATAAAATTCCTCAATTTTTTAGGTCCAATTAAACGGCAGCTTAATCGTAAAGGATAAATGATAAACTTTCGTAGCCCTTCACCCTTTTCAAACAAAACAGACAAATCCTCACAAACAGGGTTCAAAGGTGCACACTTTTTATTGTCTTGTTTTATCACATTTGGTTCGTTGTATAGACAGAATTGAGATGATTACACTCAACCAACATGTGATAGATAAGTGCAATAATCAAACAAATTAGTGCACGTGTGCAATAAAAGAAAACATGAGTCAAACATGTAGGAAGTAACACTTAATTACATCTTAATGACTCCAAACATTATAAAGCACATGGATGAATTGACCTATTGTCTCAAAACACAATCAAATAGTCACATGAATAAATGGAATGATGTTGTGACTTGGTAATCCTAAGTGTTCATCCATAAAAGATGCAAACAAAATACAAAAATCTTTTTGAATTTTTCAAAAAATTTATCAAAATAAAATCTTTTTGTATTTTTTAAAATTTTTCAAAAACAAAAATCTATACGAAAAGTACATGTCAAAACGCTAGCAAAAATATATCAAAAAGCATAACTAGCGTATGACAAACATGTGAACACAATCATATATATGACATGGAAAGAAAAGAATCATGTGCAAGCAAATGGGAAGCAACTTGTCTAAAATCTAGCGTATCAAGAAGTGATTTCCTAACCCAAACGGATGTAACACGTTGACATGGGGTTTTGGGAACCAACAAAATACTAGACTTCAACTTCCTAGGACCTCGTCCAAGATCAAAACAAAATCTCCTAAGGTGATATTTCCTACCACAATATGAACACGTGTAAACGGGTGGGGCGACACCTATGGGTTGACCTTTCTAAAGTCCATGGGAATGATTGACCCTCTAAAACAAATAATAGTTTTGGCTTTAGCACTAGAAACATGAGAACAAGATGAGTGATTACCATCACTATCAGACCTACTCGAGTTTGTCAAATCATTTTTTAACTCCAAAATTTTTTACTCAAGCAAAGAATTAGACTCTTCCAATTTAAGGGAAGCCTTTTTCAAATTTTCAACAATTCCTAAAAGTGTATCTCTCTCCCCCTCAATTAAATCAAACCTTTTCCTAAGAGTCCCTTCACGTTCCACAAACTCATTGACTAAAATATTTTTATCCTCTTTGGCACAAACACAAACCATCGAATTTTTAAGGTCCTCCAATTCATTTTCTAAAAATAGGACCCTATCAGCACTCTCCTTGTTAGACAATTTTAAAGCAGCAAAGTCATGGTCGAAGGAAACAAATTTTTCACGATAAAAATCTCTTTGATTTTGAATCGTTTGCAAAAGATCCAACACGAATTTAAAACGAGAACTTTATTTTTCCAAAAAATCAATTATTTTAGCAAATGTAAAATTCAAATGATTTATATCATCAAAACTCTGACTCGTGTCATCAAAGGGGGGCACCTGATTACATAAGTGTTCCATCAGAAAAATTGTGATTTTTCACAAAACAGATTTAAAAAAAATCAATATCACGCAAATTTTGCAAAAAATAGGAATACGCGATAAATTAGCGCAACCCGCTCTGATACCAATTTGTAAACTTGAGTAGACAAATTGTATCAGAAAGTAAACACTTGAAAAAATCAGGATCACGCGATAAATTAGCGTAATCCGCTCTGATACCAATTTGTAAAACCGAATAAATGCGGTGTGTGATATCAATTTGAATTAATTCGAAAATTTCCAAGTAAACCTTATTTAATTGGAGTCTATATAAACCAAATCAAATCAACCCCTAAATATACATCTATGTGTGCTTATGTCAACCCTTAAATAGATAAAGCATGCAACACAAATATTCAGGAAAAATCCCCGAAGGGCAAAACCTTTTATTTCTAGAACTTTGAAGAATTCACAAGACCATTGACTTACATAAAACCTGATAATCACCCGCAAGTGTAACGCATGGTGTCTTCGTCAAACCTTCAAAGTAACGGCTAGAAACGTCGTCGGTTGGAATCTCCCGCAAGAACTCCAGATGGTCAACAATGAAGAAGAAAATGGCTTATCCACAAATGTGAACTTTATAAGGACTCCCTCCAAAATAGCACGCAACTCTCCAGTTGTAGAGTTCTCCCCACAAAGAATAAACCACAGCAAAGTGTGTTCTTCAACTCCAAAACAATTCACTAAAGCATATTGGAATTTTTGTGAATTGTAAACAAAGAGGGATTAAACCCTAAAAGAAGAAGTAAAAAAGATCGCAGTTTTTCTGTTCTATAAAACGCTGGGACTTCTTAATGAAAATGAAACCATTTAATGAGCATTTATACAAAAATGTGTCACCTCAAAATACTTGCTCGTTCGAAAGAGATAAGGGTATCGCGCGAACGACGTACAGATGTCGTTCAAACGACATCTCGCGACATCCATATGTCGCTCGAACGAGATAGCTATCTCCCTTGAATGACCTAGGCGTCAAAATTGAGGTACACTTCAGGACTTAGAAAAAATACTCATACACAAATTTTGATGAAAAAGTCCGCTTCAACATTTAGAAAATATTTTGTAAAAATATCCCAAAAGCTCTAAGTGGAAAGTTAAGGTATTAAAAACATAACCTTACCAAAGTAAACTTCGCGGAGTCTTTTTGATGAAGAACTTGATATTCGGATCGGTCTTTGATGCTTGAATGCTCTTCGACGGTGTAGCGGTATACGACATACTAAATTGATAACGGACTTATAAAATAATGTCCTTACAATATGTATATGCATTTATAAGTATAAAAAGAAATATTTTAATAGTATTACCATCGTATCTGAATGAGAAAGTGTATCATTAAAACAAAGATGATTTGTAATTCCTGTAGCAGTATTTGCACTACTAATTGCAATAGTGATAACTATAGATACACATTCAATATTAAAAGTAATCCACGTTCGTGCTCATTAAAAAAAATTATAATTATACCTAGATTATTAAAACTAACCCACATCCATACTAATCAACATAATTGTATGTGCATTTATAAGTGTAAATGTAAGTGTATAAACAATACTATAATTGTATATCAAAAAATATAAATGTACATTTATAAGTGAAATAAAATGTAAAATTAATTCTTAACGTACTATAAAAATCCATTACAACTACATATAATTACAAAAAATGCATATAAATACAAAAAAAAAGATTAAAAGAAAAGATTGTTTGAATAAACAATTACATATGCATATAACTACAAAAAACTGCATATAAAAACAATAAAAAGATTAAAAGATATGATTATTTGAATAAACAATTACATATGCATATAATTATAAAAAACTCTAAGTTGATTACTAAACAGTTACAATACTTTTTTCTAAAATACTATTCTAAAAAAATGAATATACCATAAACATCAAACACACATTTAAGTACAAACCATCACACTAATCAAACACCAAATTTGGATTTCAAGAATAATTTCCCCTCGACCTTGCATGATTTTTTTAATATTTTTCATAAGTAATTTGATTTCACCCTCCAAACTTTCATAAACTACACAATTGGAACAAATAAAATAATTACAACAAAAATGTAAAAACACTATTGTGTATATCCTGCTATGTTAACTTAATTGTAGTTATTTTTCTAAGTATAATATGTGATATTTTTACAACAATAAAATTTATTACCTGAAACAGGAACCAAGATTCTCATTTCATCATAAATGCTTTTACCACTCAAATCTTTTAATCTTTATTCTAAAGTAACATTCTCTAAATAAGAATAATAAACTAAAAACTTTAGTGATAATAAAAATTCCTTAGCATAATTATATTACATTAAAAAAGAGTTTACCTTCACTTAAGCTCTTGATTTTCAACTCCGCCACATGCCGTTCGGAATTCAAGTT
Organism: Sambucus nigra; assembly: GCA_949130495.1. Classification (NCBI taxonomy): domain Eukaryota; kingdom Viridiplantae; phylum Streptophyta; class Magnoliopsida; order Dipsacales; family Adoxaceae; genus Sambucus; species Sambucus nigra. Next base: position 404,190,172 of record OX422216.1, on the reverse strand, counting down.
TGAAAAATCACTTTCATATTGTCCAGACTATAATATAAAAAAGAAGAAAATGTATTTTATAAAACATTAAACTTATATCAACCCAAAAATATAAATGAATAAAATATTTGCATCATCCTAGCTTTTTGGGTTCAATATAAGTTTATCTTGGACGAATGACTCCATATTTTTCTCGACCATGTTCTTATCCATCTCAGTCTTCTCGATTTGCTTAATTTGGCAAGAAATTTCAGTGATTAAAATGTTAACTTCTTATGACTTCAACTACAACATAGATAAGACTTCTTTGCTTTTCAGTGCTAACTTCACCGCATCTTGCAAATTTGACTCCAACACCTTCACTCGCCCATTATTCAATAACATTCAAACTTATAACTCTTTTTTTATTTTTTCAAAGTTCTATATTATCTCCTTCAACTTCTTTTCTTTTGATTTTACCTCTTATTCTTTCATTCTTAGCTTATTCAACTCCGCCTCTTTCATGTCATTAATTATGTTCATTTTTTCGTCTTCAACATTGATTATTTTCTTTGTCAAAGATTGAAATTCATATTCACAAAAGTCATAAATGATTTGTTTTAAGATTATCAACATTTCTTCTTTGTAATTATAAAAAGCATCATGATTCTTCACAATTTCTCACCAATATTCTTCCAATTCTGTATTTTTCTTTTGTTTGCCTTGGTAATGATTTTCTTTTCTTCAGCCTCCTTTATCAATTAGACTCAACTACCTTCTCATGTAACTCTTTAACCTTATTTCCATGATGCATTTTCAACGAATAAATCTCACCTTTTTTCTTATTTAACACCATGAATCTTGTCAGCTAATTCATTTTCCAATTTTAAAAAGCCCTTCCCCAACTCTCTCTTCTCCTCTTATAGTTTTTTCAATTTGTCTTCATTATATTTGAAAAGAGATTCTATCTTATATTGCAACTTTTTTTTAGTCCATAAAATGCTCTTTTTGAAAAACCCATATCAATTTTCAAAGAATCTACTAAGCTTCGGAGCTTAGCATCCTATTCTTGAAAACCTGTCATCTCTCCCAATATTTTGATTCAAATAGTTTCATCAATCGCAAAATCCTTTTTATTATCCAGTCTCTTCCTTTCATTATCCACATCATCATATTTTTTCAGTGCATAATCTCTCTCATACCCGAGAAATGTAGTCATTCACACCAACGTTTTTGCCTCTAAAATGGCAGCATCCCATTCACGCAAAACTTCATTAACCTTTTCAACCAGTGAGCAATTCTGGGATGCAATAGTAGGCAAAAGAAAATCATTTGAATTTACAAAAAATACACTGCATGACGGAGTTGATGCACTTAGAAAAACATTATCATCATGCTATCTATTTTATTATCTATATTGATTCAAGTTTGCATCAATGTTAGGATCAAAAATTATATTCAAAAGTAACTGACTGATAGACAATGACTTAAAAATTAGGCTATCACTTATTTCATCATTCTAATCCATCTCAACCCGCCACACAAATTTCTGCAGTAACAACTTAAATAGAGCCACACGAGAGAGATCATAAAGGTAATAAAAGAGATCATTGCCATCAAAACTTCCCACCACCAACCCTCAAGTTTTCAATTAAAGGCGTTCCTATAATACCCCGTACTTTTATGGATATTTAAATTACATAAGTGGGTGTAATTTGGAAATTTGAGGAATTTCTGTGAATAATAGTTTTTGGAATTTGTGAGTTTTAACAACCCGCTCAAAATAATAACGGGTGGCTAGCCCTATACTACATTAAATCAGGTGTCTCAAATGGCTCAGTCTAAACATCAACTGATAATACTAAATAATATAAGGCTAACTACCCGAAACTATTGAAAGCGGATGCCAAAATTTTTAAAACTTTTATTTAACACCAATTAAAACCAACCATGCAACCATTTATCAACAATACTACATCTAACTATGAGGAGTAATACATACAATCCCCAATAGTATAAAAGAGTACAATACAATGGACAAAGTAAAATACCTCAATATACTGTCGGGTCACAGACAATACAATAATCTGAGAAGGGAAGTATAAAAGTGTTAATCTACAAGACCAGGGTATAAACCCGATATACAAACTGAATCCTAATCTAGATACACAAAAGATAGGAATCGACTAAGACAAAGTGCCACAACAGTCCGCTACTGCTATAGCGCCAAGAATACACTGGATGGATAAGCATCGATGGCGTCCTTGCGGAGGAACACCTAAAATAATACAATATATATATATATATATATATATATATATATATATATATATATATATATATATATATAGCAGGAGAAAATATAAACGGTTCAGAGCCCAAGGTGAAAATATTTTATAGCAAGTGAATTAAAATGCATAATAATTATAAATGCATTATTACATGAATAAGGTGGAGTCTCACTCTCCATAATAATCCAACTCGCCTCTCAACTAAAGCACGCAACTAAACGTATGCACGTGATATCCAAATAAATGCCCAAATCTCATTAGGCAAATAAATCTAACTTAAAACCCAAACAGAAGTTTGAATTTAAAACCATCTAACTTATCTCTCAATTAAAATATCTCAATTCCATCTGAATCATATAATTTAATTTCAATTCTTATTGATCACAATTATTCGTTCACTTACTTAACATATAAAGTTTACATAAACATTCTCTTGCTAACATACATTATACATAAACGTTCTCTTTACTAGAATTTCTCATATTCTAGTTATGCCATCAATCTGCATATAATCATATATGAGTTATTATCATCCAAGTGATAAGGACTAAACTTCTCCCAATTCTCAATATTGCACCGCGTTTCGTGCGTGGGACGTCTCGCAAGCGAAATCCAAACAAGGAACCCCCCCGATACACCACTTCTGGCAGTATTGATTATCAAGATTCATTATGCCCACAATGCATGATGCATGTAACCCAAATTCTTATTACTCTATTTTAATTAATTAATTATTCTCAATTCTCAACAGTGCACGGCATTTCGTGCGTGGGAAGTCTCGCAAAGCGAATTCCAAATAAGGAACCCCCCGATACACTACTCCTGGCACTGTCGATTATCGAGATACATACTATACATAAAAGTGAGCATTAAGGACTAACTTCTCTTCAATTCCCAACATTACACTGCGTTTCGTGCCTGGGACGTCTCGCAAGCGAAATCCAAACAAGGAACCCCCCCCGATACACTACTTCTGGAAATGTTGGTCATTGAGGTCCATTATGCCCTCGATACCCAAATAACCAATCACATCAATAATATAATAACCATCCAAACGAGCTGTAACTCGAGGATGCAGGTTCTCAATGCTATCATCTTCCAGGGCATTACTCATATCTCATCATGGGGACCAGCGGTCGGACTCAATATCATCGACATCGCGGGCACACACACACAACGTTCGGGAAGCGGTCATAGTTCCTAACCGACAAGTGAGAACGACACATACCCACGACTTCTCACTCCCAAAATATAATGTATATCACATAAAACGCAATGGACGGCTATGACCCGGGGAATATCCACACCCTGCTCTTCGAGCCAGGATGCTCACCCTCATCGTGAAACTTCCCAATGATAGCAAGGAGGGGGTATGCTTCACTTATATATATATACCATTCACATAAGGCATATATACATCATCATATCACATAAATATATACCATCATATATGGTATATGTCACACAGTTTACATATTCATAGTACGCTCTTAGGCATAGCTGAATTAATATTATTCTTTAGTATATTTCTCGCTTCATATACTAGTCGTCAATTCTCACATAACTATCCCACTTAGTATACACTATACTATTTCTCACTTGAAGTTCACACATCACTTCTATTTATATGAATCGTCTCTCGATTCTATTCACGTTGTGGACATTCTCTATATCCTTATGCACTTCAATTACCATTTCTTGTTTATGTGAGACATCTCCCAAGTTAATCATTGTTAAGGATATTTTCTATATCCGTATGCACATCAATTAGCATTTATAATTCTCAATCCATAATATGGTTCAATAAATCATATGAACCTTTAATGTCATCCCATTTGGGATTTGATTCTAAAATTCAATATCACTAAGCGCATTCTCACTCTTTCATATAATTTCATAATTATCTCCAAATAGAAATCCCAATGGTGGTTGGCTTCCCCACTTAGCATATAGTATACTCTCTAATCGTTATTTCTCAAATTAAGTCCATATGACTCCAATAAATTTCTTATAAGGGAAACTCCCTAAAAGTCTCCAAAACATACTTCCCATAACTCCTATAGAGGTTCCCAATCGATAACCTCGATCGAAACGGAATGAAATTCTCCCTAGATAAGCATTCACCAAATTGCCTAGTTTCCGAATCGATTCGGCCCTGCGAATCGATTCGGCCTCCAAGGCGAATCAATTCGGGTCATCAGACCTAGGATTCTATCTCAGGCCGAACCGATTCGACTGGGGTCCGAATCGATTCGATCACTCAGACCTAGGCACCTGCATATTTCCGAATCTATTCCGTAAGGGGCTAAATCGATTCGGCTCTTTAGAAATCACAAAAATGGCTACGTTTTCTAAGCCAAAAAATTCCCAAAATTCATTTTAATCATCTTCTCTTCATTTCTTTTCAACCCAATCACATATATAATGTTAAAATTCATCCAAGAACATATTTTAACTAATTTCTAATCTCCAATCCATCATCTACACAACAAATCTAAGATTTTATCCAAAAGTTAGGTTTCAACAAACTAAACCTAAAACCCATAAATTTGATCCACAAATTATGCAATAAATGGTACACAACAATTATTTAGCAAGTTTAATCACTTGCCTCAAGTTCGTAGGGTCTGATTCATCCTCGAGATCGCGTGATGGCAGGAAATCCCACTTTGCTCTTCTTTCTTCTTCCTTTCTATTTCTCTCTTTTTTTCTCTATCTCTCTAAGGAGAATTGTTTCTCCCGTAGGCTTTTAAGCCTTATCTCCCAAGATACACACTTTAAATGATAATACGCACTTTAAATAACTCGGTAACTTTAATTCGAGCCAAATGAACTTAAAATATTTCAGAACCTAAAAAGACCCCAAGTACAGTCATTTTGACTTTCTTGACCCTTCCGGAAACAAATACACCCTCAGAATTTCCATTCGAAAGACTTTCTAACAACTTCAAATTTTGACCTCAAATGCCAATTTAATTATTCTCCAAATAAAATGATATTTATTTCTCCCAAAATAAATTAGTTATTGTCCCAAAAATCTCGGGTTGTTATAGACTTCCCCACTTACAAGAATTTCGTCCCCGAAATTTAGCTAAGCCTAATTCTCCAAAGCTCAACTAGTTCATACCACACTCATCCTCACTAACGCCATACCCAAACCTCCAACTTCTCACAACGAATTTATTTTGAGTTTTATAAAACCAATTTCAACTACTAGGGCGCCCATACACCCTTTATTCGATCTTTACTCGAATAAACATCATTAGGCTTCTCTTGCCTCAAAAGTTCCATCATTCCATAAATATATAAATTATACTAGCATTTTAATAGTGTAAAAATTTTGAGTGGTCCAAAGAAATAACTCCGCTCAATTCCTGACATTCGCCACTTTCATGAGGGGGAGGTCTCGCAAGAGAAATCCAAACAAGGAACCTCCCAATACACTAATATGTAGCGACGTCAGGGATTGAGAGTTTGTTAGATCCGGACTAGAGTAAAAAAAATAGTATTGTGTAAATCATTTCGATATGGCCCAAAGACCTATAAAAAGAAATTTTATTTTGAAAATAGTTTATTTTAAAAACGGTTTATGTATTTCGATACATATATAAAATACCTTATGCCCATAACATAAGGTCTTAACAATCATCATACACATAACAACATACAGCTCATAAAAATTAGCATAATTATGAGCTAAAATCTCCTGCGCCTCAATAGTCCACAAATTCTGAATTCTTTTCATAAATAATATCTCATATCATATTAATATATATTTCCATTTATTAGGCTCTTCCATAACTGGAATACAACAATTATATAAGTCTAACATGACTATATAAAAATAAGTAGCTTCATCATTACTACTTAACACACAATAACAATTCTTACATTCATAATAAGATTATAGCTCTCTTTGAGCACATCACAAAATTATCTATTCTCTCAAAAGATAATAACATAAGAGCCTTACTTGCTCAAAATCCCCTTTAGGGTCATTTCATACATAATAGGGTTATAGCACTACCCTCTCACAACTATCTCCCATATGATATTCCCAAAACTTCATATAGCATAATCCTATTCACAAAGGAAAATAACTTACATCATCCATCTCTAGTCCGATTGCCCTTCCTCATCATTGGGCTCTCACATAAAGTCCGCTGGTCTAAAATGACCTCAAATCTGTTGTAGGGGTTGCACTTCCAAAACTTCATCAAAGAGTGGTCCTTGACCTCTTTTAGGATAATCTCTCTTTCTATGACCTGTCTCTTTATAAAAGAAACATCTACCCGCAAATCCTCCCTGCCCACTCTGGGGAACAAAACGCTGTTGCGACTCTCTATAGTCCGACTTATACCCACTGGCATTACTGGCATTCTCTTCGCCAAACCTGCTTGATGAAATCGAATCTCTAAAGTTCTTACACTCTTGCGAACGAAGATGATACTCATGACACTTTAACAGTGCTGCATTCACTACCTTGACGAAAGTCTCTAACGCTGGGCTCTTTAACAAATTCTGCCGAATTTTCCAATCTAACCCTCGCATGAACTTTGATATACGCTCATCTTCCGTATTTACCTCATCAGGTATTAATTTCTCCCATCTAGAAAAATCTTCTTCATATTCTGCCACCATTCTATTACCTTAAAACACATCCATCAATTTCCTCCTCATTTCCTTCTGAGTCGGGAAAGGAAAATACCTTCGATCAAAAAGTTCCTAAAATTCTATTATAGGTAAAGTATCTCTCTGTTCTAATGTGGTGACAGACTCCCACCATTGGAGAGCTGCTCCCGTTAACTTAAAGGTGGATAAAAATTGTTCCTGCACCTTGCTACACTCAACCATACGGAGGTGCCCATGCATACTACTCTTCCATTGACTTGCAACCATTGCATCAACTCCCCCTGAGAACTCTGGAGGATGCCCCTTACTAAAATCTTCTCTCACTCTCTCCCACAAATATGGTCCTGAATGGGTTTGGGCTGCTTGAACGGCAGGTTGCCGCGCCATCATAGAAATGGCAGCAGTTACTGCTTGTGCCACAATAATGGCAACTTCATCTGTAGTAATGTTCCTTTAAGGCATTTGGGGTTCCACACTTTCAGCCCCTTTATTTGCCCTGACTGAACGACCTTTATTCAGTGGCATCTGAAACAAGAACAATTGTATCAGAATGCCTTTCAAATGTTTTCTTATCAAAGAAGAAATATGGACGTATGAACACAATAGTCCTAATAATAAGGCTCTACATCAAGAACGCTTACGGAAGATCGTAGTAACCCACACAGATCCTAAAGACACTAGAACTTGATGCTCTAATACCATCTTTAACAACCCGCTCAAAATAATAACGGGTGGCCAGCCCTATACTACATTAAATAAGGTATCTCAGATGGCTGAGTCTCAACATCAACTGACAATACTAAATAATATAAGGCTAACTACCCGAAACTATTGAAAGCGTATGCCAAAAATTTTAAAACTTTTATTTAACACCAATTAAAATCAACCATGCAACCATTTATCAACAATACTACATCTAACTATGAGGAGTGATACATACAATCCCCAAGAGTATAAAAGAGTACAATACAATGTACAAAGTAAAATACCCGAATATGCTGTCGGGTCACAGACAATACAATAATCTGAGAAGAGAAATATAAAAGCGTAAATCTACAATACTTGGGTATAAACCCGATATACAAACTGAATCCTAATCAAGATATACAAAAGATAGGAATCGACTAAGACAAAGTGCCGCAACAGTCCACTACTACTACAGCTCCAAGAATACACTGGATGGATAAGAATCGATGGCGTCCTTGCGGAGGAACACCTAAAATAATACAATATATATATATATATATATATATATATATATATATATATATATATATATACATAGCAGGAGAAATATAAACGGGTCAGAGCCCGAGGTGAAAACATTTTATAGCAAGTGCATTAAAATGCATAATAATTATAAATGCATTATTACATGATTAAGGTGGAGTCGCACTCTCCATAATAAACCAACTCGCCTCTCAACTAAAGCGCGCAACTAAACATATACACGTGATCTCCAAATAAATGCCCAAATCTAATTAGGCAAATAAATGTAACTTAAAACACAAACAGAAGGTTTAATTTAAAACCATCTAACTTTTCTCTGAATTACAATATCTCAATTCCATCTGAATCATATACTTCAATTTCAATTCTTATTGATCACAATTATTCGTTCACTTACTTAACATATAAAGTTTACATAAACATTCTCTTGCTAACATACATTATACATAAACGTTCTCTTTACTAGAATTTCTCATATTCTAGTTATGCCATCAATCTGCATATAATCATATATGAGTTATTATCATCCAAGTGCTAAGGACTAAACTTCTCCCAATTCTCAATACTGCACTGCGTTTCGTGCGTGGGACGTCTCGCAAGCCAAATCCAAACAAGGAACCCCCCCCCCCCTGATACACTACTTCTGGCAGTATTGATTATCAAGATTCATTATGCCCTCAATGAATGATGCATGCAACCCAAATTCTTATTACTCCATTTTAATTAATTAAATATTCCCAATTCTCAATAGTGCACGACATTTCGTGCGTGGGACTTCTCGCAAAGTGAAATCCAAATAAGGAACCCCCCCGATACACTACTCATGGCACTGTCGATCGTCGAGATACATACTATATATACATGTGAGCATTAAGGACTAACTTTTACTCAATTCCCAACATTACACTGCGTTTCATGCCTGGGACATCTCGTAAGCGAAATCCAAACAAGGAACCCCCCGATACACTACTTTTGGCAATGTTGGTCGTGGAGGTCCATTATGTCCTCGATACCCAAATAACCAATCACATCAATAATATAATAACCATCCAAACGAGCTATAACTCGAGGATGCGAGTTCTCAATGCCATCATCTTCCAGGGCACTACGCATATCTCATCCTGGGGACCAGCGGTCGGACTCAATATCACCGACATCGTGGCCACACACACACACGACGTCCGGGAAACGATCATAGTTCCTAACCGGCAAGTGAGAACGACACATACCCACAACTTCTCACCCCCAAAATATAATGTATATCACATAAAACTCAATGGAAGACTATGACCCGGGGAATATCCACACCTTGCTCTTCGAGCCAGGATGCTCACCCTCATCGCGCAACTTCCCAATAATAGCAAGGAGGAGGTATGCTTCACTTATATATATATATATATATATATATATATATATATATATATATATATATATATATATATATATATATATATATATATACCATTCACATAAAGCATACATACATCATCACATCACATAAATATATACCATCATATAAGGTATATATGTCACACAGTTTACATATTCATAGTACTCTCTTAGGCTTAGTTGAATTAATATTATTCTTTAGTATATTACTCTCTTGATATACTAGTCGTCAATTCTCACATAACTACCCCCACTTGGTATACACTATACTATTTCTCACTTGAAGTTCACACGTCACTTCTATTTATATGAATCGTTTCTCGATTCTATTCACGTTGTGGACATTCTTTATATCCTTATGCACTTCAATTAGCATTTCTCGTTTATGTGAGACATCTCCCAAGTTAATCATTGTTAAGGATATTTTCTATACCCGTATGCACATCAATTAGCAATTATAATTATCAATCCATAATATGGTTCAATAAATCATATGAACCTTTAAAGTTATCCCATTTGGGATTTGATTCTAAAATCAAATATCACTAAGCATATTTTCACTCTTTCATATAATTCCATAATTATCTCCAAATAGAAATCCCAATGGTAGTGGGCTTCCCCACTTAGCATATACTATACTCTCTAATCGTTATTTCTCAAATTAAGTCCATATGACTCCAATAAATTTCTTATAAGGGAAACTCCCTAAAAGTCTCCAAAACATACTTCCCATAACTCCTATAGAGATTCTCAATCAATAACATCAAACGAAACGAAATGAAATTCTCCCTAGAAAAACATCCACCAAAATGCCCTGTTTACGAATCGATTCAGGCCAAATCCGAATCGATTCGGCCCTGTGAATCGATTCGGCCTCCAAGGCGAATCGATTCGGGTCATCAGACTTGGGATTCTGTCTCAGGCCGAATCGATTCGGCTAGGGTCCGAATCAATTTGGTCACTCAGACCTGGGCACCTGCATATTTCCGAATCGATTCGGTAAGGGGCCGAATCGATTCGACTCTTCAGAAATCACGAAAATGGCTACTTTTGCTAAGCCAAAAATTCCCAAAATTCATTTTAATCATCTTCTCTTCATTTCTTTTCAACCCAATCACATATATAATGTTAAAATTCATCCAAGGACATATTTTAACTAATTTCTAATCTCCAATCCATCATTTACATAACAAATCTAAGATTTTATCCAAAAGTTAGGTTTTAAGAAACTAAACCTAAAACCCATAAATTTGATCCACAAATCATGCAATAAATGATACACAACATTTATTTAGCAAGTTTAATCACTTGCCTCAAGTTCGTAGGGTCTGATTCATCCTCGAGATCGCGTGATGGCCGGAAATCCCACTTTCTCTCTCTTTTTCCTCTTCTTTCTTCTTCCTTTCTATTTCTCTCTTTCTTTCTCTTTCTCTCTAAGGGGAATTGTTTCTCCCGTAGGCTTTTAAGCCTTGTCTCCCAAGATACACACTTTAAATGATAATACGCTCTTTAAATGACTTGATAACTTTAATTCGAGCCAAACGAACTTAAAATATTTCGGAACCTAAATAGACCCCAAGTACAGTCATTTTGACTTTCTCGATCCTTCCAGAAACAACTACACCCTCAGAATTTCCATTCGAAACACTTTCTAACAACTTCAAATTTTGACCTCAAATGCAATTTTAATTATTCTCCAAATAAAATGATATTTATTTCTCCCAAAATAAATTAGTTATTGTCCCAAAAATCTCAGGTTGTTACATGAGTGTAATTGAATAATTTAGAATTTAAAGTGAATAGTAAATATTAGTTTGCTGGTGTCGGATTAATATTTACCTGGATTAAATTTTCTTACAGGACTAAGTATATGAGTTGGAATATTTTAATTACATGTCGCAATTGGGTAAAGTGACGAAGGATAATATTTTATTTGGAAAATACGTGTATTGAGATGTGTTGGGTTAAATAGTGAATTTTAGTTAAGTAACTCAGATGGATATTTTGAGTGTACGGTTGGTTTGGGAATGACCAGGATAGTCAGAATAGAGTATCTGGGGGAAGTGTTTATGTTTCGGAGATTGTTGGACTAGTAGGGATTCACAATTTGAGTAAACGAGTCATTTTTAGGTTTATAAGGGATAAAACCTTATTCTCTCTTATAAAGGCACGAGAGAGAGAAAGAGAAAGAAATAAAAGGAGTGAAAAGAAAGAAGAGAAGAAAGGAAGGAAGAGACGAATAAAAAAGGGGATTTTCGGGCCAAACTCCACGGGATTCGACTCGAGGTCGTCTGATTTTATCCACGAGGAAAGTGTTTACTTGCTTTATTCATTTGTATGTATATCTCATATTATAGTTGGTAAACTAGATAAATTTTGGGTTAAAACCCTTAAGATAAATTTGGGAAAAATAATTTTGAGTTTACAAATTGGTGTATTGTTAACTCTTGATGACTTCTAGTGTTAAAACCTTGTTAATGAAGTGTAGAAATGAATTGAAATGGGAGAAATTGATAAACTGGCGTTTTAATAGTTTTAGGGTTTAAATCTAAGAGAAATAGTTTAATATGACAAATTAATTGATGCATTAGTTATAAATCAGTGTTAGGATGATTGTAGTGATGTTGGTTGAGATGAGAAACCATAAGAATGGAGGTTGGGTTGATATTTGGAAATTTGGAGAAGATGAAATCGCCCAAACAGTGAGCTTCGAATAGGGCGAATTGATTCACGTCTAGACCAAATCGATTCACATAAGGAGATATGTATGACTGTCTCAGGCCGAATCGATTCGAATTGAGACCGAATTGATTTGCCTTTGAAGACCTATTTGAAAAACCTTTTCCGAATCGATTCGAATTTGGACCGAATCGATTTGTTGATCCGAATCGATTCGAATTAGGGGAGAATCGATTCGCCTTTGCAGAATTTGAAAGTTTTTCTTCTTTGAGATTAAGGGAAGTTAAATTGGAATTTGGAGATTGGAATAGGGGATTCTAGAAGTGATATTAGGACTCTTAGACAATGAAATTTATGTTGAGTAAACCTTGGGTAAAGGAGAGAGAACCTTGGATTAATAGAGGGTACAATCCGAGGTATGGACTTAATGAATTTTTAGGATGATAGAAATTCAAGAGGATTGTTCGGCAAGCGTATATAGATATGTTTATGCATTTAGAATAAATATGGGTCGAGTTCAATTGAGAAAATCCTAGGATGCGATTATGATGGAATTTAGGATATGGACTAAAGGGGTTTGAGCGGCTATCCGGTACGTCTATTAACAACTATTATTATAGGTGATGCGATACCTATGGAATTAAGATAAGTTGATGGAATACTTATTTAGTTAGTACGAATTGGTATATTCGGGTCTATATTATAATCCTTAAAAGTGATTAAGGAGCGAGTTATATTTTAAGTAAGAGAATACTTATGGGTTTAGTATTTTAAGTGTATGAATGCTTATATACTATTACGAATGAGAACATTCGGGGTTATTGGCTATCGCTATAAGAGTTTGGCAATTATCGCCTATATTGAGACGTGATATGTATTATATATACGGGAGTTGTGAGGGTATATATATGTTACGATATGAATATAAATATATTTGTATGTGATTGGTATATTTGTGTCTTAGAGGCTAGTTCCACAGGCTTTCCCGGGCATAGGGATGGACAACCATATTATATATTTTCTCTAGTGCTATCTAGGGAGGTTGCGCGATGTGGGTGAATCCCTTGGCTTGAGGAGCAGGGAGAGTATATCCCCAGGTCATATCGTCCCGCATACGAGTGAGATAGCTTTATTACACTTTCAGGAGGGAATATTACCGCCTCCACCATTGTGTATTTTTAGCATGACCATGAGTGAGTCTGGCTTGGTACCGTGGTTGATTGAGTAAACCCGGATGCGGATAGGAACTTTAAGACTACATCCTCGAGTTATAGCTCGATGGTATGGTTATTATACTTATGATTGAAATAGGGATAATTATACTTGTTGTGTATAGTATATTGCTTGTATATGAAGAAGAGATATCATATAGCTTTAACTGGTGTAAAGAGTAAAATGAATAAGGTTTTATTCTCATTCCGGGAGATTATATCTGGATTTATATTGTGATTTGTATATTAAAGTGAGAACTATATATATACGGGATTTTATATACTAAAGCTTATGGTATAACATTATATCACGTAAGGTAGGTGATAGTTAGGAGGACTTAGAAGATGTGCGTAAGAGTTTAGTTAGGTAGGGTAGCTTAACTAGTTTGTTTAAAACGTATGCGATAGATGTGCACTATTAGAAGAGGGGTGAGGTGTATCTCATGAGAGTAAAATATGACTCTATGCACTTGCTAAATATTTTCAAAACTCGGGCTCTGACCCATTTCTCTATTTTTCCCTCTCTTACTATATGTATATATATTAGGTGTCCAGACACAGGGATGCCTGGATGATGATTCTTTTGAGTCAGACGTTTGCATCAGTAGCTGTGGATGCATATAGATTTATTATAAACGCTTCTATCCTTGAGATATAGATAGGAAGTATTGTAGAAACATGCGGGCCGATAGCCCAACTGTATTCATTTATTCTTTTACTGACTTTTAGTGCGGCTTTCGATTTTATTGTATTATGTTGCACCGAGTGTTCGGTTATTTTATTTCATTTCAGTTTCGTGTATATAAACTGTTGTGATTATTTTACTTGGTTGGTTTGATTAAAAATATTAGTTAAATAAAATTTTGACCCCGGCCTAATAAGTTATTAGTAATTGAATTGGTTTTCGACAGTGATGCTGAGAATTAACCATATGAGACTCCTGTTTTAATTTAGTATAGGATTGATCACCCAGTATTTTATTAGGCGGGGTGTCACACTTCCCTTCTATCTGTGAATTAATCGGAAAGGAAAGAGAGTGATTTTTTGGTTTGACTCTAGCCTCAACTCAATCGTCGCCTATTTAAATCCCTCATCAATTAACATATCTTCCTTAATTTCAGTATGGCTTAAGGGTTCGAGGGTTTGGTACCTATTTTTAAGACTATCAATTACAACAATTTCACCTATTAGTGCATTATTGTTATCATTTCTCTCACAACTATCAAAACCTTTATTTTTATCTTCTCCATTTTTACCATCAACATCACCAACTTCTTCCTCACCGTCACTTTCCTGTCACTAAGTTCACTTTGATCACAAATATTTCTTCTACTAATACCGACATACAAGACAACATCCCTAATTATAAAATAACGAACATTATCCCTATCATCTTCAGCATGTTGCTCAACCGTTCTCTCATTTTCTCCACCCAAATTCATAACTTCATACATACTCAAATTTCTATTTGACATGAATTTAAACCGAATCCTTTTACCACCTTGAGCTTCATTCTATTTTTCTATGGGGCTATTAACCTCCACAACCAAATCTTCCACCTTTTTCATATTTTTTACTTTCCTTTTAGATTTCTTTTTATTTAATTAATTATAACATCCAACAACAATATTCCCAGTATCAACATCTACATCTACTAATGATAAAATTACATGTAGATTAATTTATAGTGTAAGCATTAATAATCAAACCACTTGACATAATTTAAAAGATTATAACTTTCTTTGTACGTGCTCATGAGACAACATCTATAAGTCAGTAATGAATAAGAAACGGTGAAATTAAAGGTATTCCATCGAAGAAAACGTGGGACAAGATTTGGTTTATCACTTTTTAAAAGAGTCACGTGCTCACAAATTCAATACTACAAGCATTAATATCCAATTTTTAAATTGATATTCATGAAATTATACTTATAAGTTTGAAAACACTAACTAAATTTACCCTTTAAAATGCATGTGTATTAATTTTTCAAGTTGTAACATCATTGAATATTTTAATCTTTCTAATTGTAACATCATTATAGCTAAATTTAAATGAATAAATGCATTTGTATATATCTTAATGAATATAATTGTATATATTTTCATTATTGTAAAACTTATCATCATGTTAAATCTGTAAAAGTAAATGAATATGCAACTCTATATATAATAAACATTAAAACACTAATCATCAAATTAAACGTATCTGCATAAATGCATATGTAACTATATATATTTTCATAGTGCAATAGTTTATCAATCCTCTAGTTAAGCAAACGTAAATATGGATGTATCTATCTTCATCGTTCCAACTATATCTAATTAAACAAATAAAACAAAATTAGTTTTCAATATTGTAACTGTATTTCAGTTAATAAGTCTAATTGTATCTCTATTAACTAATCTAATTGTATATGTTTCTACTATTGAAACCAGTTCTCTGCCTCTTTGTATTCACATCCCTTAATTTGAAAGGAACATCAGTCGATTGAGACTTTAATGCACACATCAACCCAGACTTAGATCTAGACTTCATTTCCTAATACATAAAAATAATTTCAAAGGTTAAAATATAACAAACACAATGAAAAAAAAACAATATCTAAATGAAGAACTATAACTATATTTATTTCCACAACTACAACAATATATATTAATGATGTAATTGTATATTTTTTTATAATTGTAAATGTATCTAACATAATAAATGTATCTTTAATTACAATAACAATGACAAAGCACAATAATCACTTATATTTATATAATCACTTACATGTATAGTATTATTGTATAACCACTATCTGTATCTAAGGATAGGTGTTGATTGTGATTACAGTTGGGTGTGATGTGATATAGGTATGACCCACAGATATATATTTATGACCGCCTCATTTATGTGTTTACAATTTGGGATCGGTGGTAAGATTTTGACCCGGTGGCCTGGGAGTGGTACGTGACGTACATGTTGCCTGATAGCATACCAGGGATGCATCCGGGAGGTCCTGCTTAGGGATGCTTTGTGTGTATATATATATATATATATAAAGAGCGATATATGTATATGTTCTTAAATCGTTGAGTGAATATTAAGTAACATCTAGTGTATAATTATGTTTCCTATCTAATGATAAATACCGTTGAAAAACCCTAAGTTATAAGTTTATATGTTAGCTACGTAATGTAGAGTATCATATGGGTATTACGAATGGATTAAATGTTTATAGGATTAAAGTATGTAAAGGTTGGCTAGACTAGTTAGGCGGGGTAGCGTAACTAGGTAAATAAAGTAAGTACGTTAGGTGCGCACTTTA
This sequence comes from Sambucus nigra, assembly GCA_949130495.1. Classification (NCBI taxonomy): domain Eukaryota; kingdom Viridiplantae; phylum Streptophyta; class Magnoliopsida; order Dipsacales; family Adoxaceae; genus Sambucus; species Sambucus nigra. The sequence continues at coordinate 404,173,469 of OX422216.1, read as the reverse complement.
GATGAGGGGTGATGATAATTTCATGTGAGCGTGACAATAAGTTAACGTGAATATTTCATACCGCTTTATTATTATTGCATTCAAATACATGCAACTGTTTTTCAAATGTTTTAGGCGCTGACCCGTATCAAAAATATTTTCAAAACCTTTTAGGTGCTCAGCCATAGGGTCAATAGGGATATCCATCCATTCGAGGAAGATGATGCCGCGGCAGCTATGGATGCATGCAGGACTTAATTAGACACTTCTCTTTTTTCCATCTAGATACGATTATATTGTAGTATTTTCTCTTTGGACATGTTGCCCGCAGGTGGATAGTTTATGTATCAGACATTATTTACATTTATAAGTTTTTGCATTTGTATTATTGTATTATGGACATCGATGATTTATTCGATTTATTTAATTCTGCTATTAGTATTCTTTGCATTTTAGTCAGTGTGGATGTTTATGTTTATATTGTTGAATGGTTCAGTTATGGATGTTAATAAGATTTAAAAACTGACACCGGACTTAATAAGTTACTACTTTAATTTATTAGTTTTCGACAGTGATGATAAGAATGAAATCAGATATGATAACCATTTAATTTAATAAAGGCATGATCAACCGGTATTAGACTAGGCGAGGCGTCACAGATAGTATCAGAGCATCAGGTTCTAGTGTACTTACGATCTGTACGACTTCATTACGTTTTCAGCATAGCGTTCTTTGATATAGAGCCCTGTGACTAGAATTGTTGCCTTCTTATTTGTGCATTTACATTATTATGATATAATTGTTATATTTTATCTGTTATCTCATACAAATTCAGTTTGGTTCCAAATGCCAAACAGCAGATGACAACCAACTCAGGACGCTAGGAGGGCCGAAGGAGGGAGGCTCAGCCAAAGCCGCAGGCCACTCTGGGGATGGTGACAACTACAGAGGTTACCATCATTATTGAACAAGCAATTAACATCGTTATGATTGACATGATGCAATAGTTTCGCCAGACATAGCCATAGCAGCCAATGGCCCCATTCATTTAGGCTAATCCAGTACCATAAGTGTGGGATAAAGTCAGAGAGGCCTTTGAGAAGGGCCATTCGCCAGAGTTTCAGGGGAGTGCGGATGTGGCTGTCACTAGCTAATGAAAGAAATACATCCAGAGGCATTTACGCATAATTGAGGGAAGCAACACTTAAAACAAGATACTGAATACCTTTAAGTTGATGGGAGCATATTTGTAGTGGTGGGAGTTTCTCACCAATTCGAAGGAAAGAGACACCATGACCATTCAGGAGTTTTAGGTGTAGCTTGATCGTAAGTTCTTCCTATCAGCTATCCGGACTTAGATGAGGAGGAAGTTTTTAGATCTTACACATAAGGGTCGAACAATGGTCGAGTACGAGGAAAAATTCACCCGCCTAGCAAACATTATGCCAGACGGGGTGGATACTGATGAGAAAAAGGTTTTGAGGTTTATAGATGGTCTTACTTAGAGGATCCGACATCATCTGCTAGGTAATTAGGCATTGAGGACTTATGACGATGTCGTTACTATCATAATTTTATATTGCCAGGATCACCACTTCCATCTGAAGGGAGCGAAGAGGGTTGGGGAGTTTATCCACCAAGGCAAGACCAGAGGTAGCAGTGCCAGTGGGGCACAACAACTGCATTAAGGTAGGCAACATAAGTGAGATTTTTAGTAGGGGATCCGACCAAGAGGTTCAGATCAGGAGGGTTTCGACTCAAAGATAGTGTGTTCATATAGGGACATCAGGGCTAGCACCGTGTTCCTAGGTATAATAGGGCTAAGGGAATAATAAGGGTGACCATTAGGGCCGAGGCCAGTAGGGCCAGAGACCATTACGACCTTGACATGGACAGCAGGGCCAGAGATAAGGAGACTTTATGGTATGTGCTTCGTATGTGGAGAGAAGGGACATATGCGGCAAGCTTGCCCGAATTGGGCCAAAGTACATCAGTAGGGTGCCCTATAGAGGCCACAAATTCCATTACTACTAGCACCACCAGTAGTTCTTGAAGCCCCACCATTGCAGGGGCAGTTATAGTATGGACGTGTGTACAACATCCATAATGTTATAGTTTCATAGGCATCGCTAGCCATAGAGGGTATATTTCCTATCCATGCGCGTATGATTTGGGTCTTATTTATTACGGGGCTATCACATTCATTTATTTCCAGTAGATTTGCATGAGCGACATGTTTGTTAGATACAAATGATAGTACTATTGCCCTTATCCATTCCATTTGTAGGGGAGTGGGTGTAGATATAGGGAGACTGTGTTTGGCTATTGACTTACTTATGTTGGATATAATAGAGTATAATGTCATTATCGGTATGGACTGGTTGGCTATATATAGAGCGATGGTGGACTATTTTAGTAGGGTTATCGTATTCGCCATAGTAGGGTAGGAGATGTTTTTAGATCTTCACTTGTATTAGGTTTGCTTAAATACAAGAAAAATGTTAGGCATGACTCGAGCGTGGGAAATAGGGTTTGAAAATATGTAAGACACGATTTGATTTATTTCCAGGCTCATGGACAGGGTCCTATTTTGAAAAAAAGGCAAAATAGCGTGAAAATTCAGGCGGTATCCCGACCCAAAATTTCAGCAAAGTTTCGCATGGTAACCGACCAACTAAATATGAGTGCCCTAGGTTTGACGCCTAGATAAGGTTTATCCAATTATTGGGGTAGTGTAAGGGTTTCCCCCTTTGGCATGACTTCCACGATATACCTCTTGCCGATAAAGGTAATCATTCATCGGTACGTGCGGACAAAACATTTGATATACATAAGTGAATGTGAATTACATCAGGATATACCTTATAAGGACGATACGTGTGAGAGAAAATTATATATACTTAACGTGCGTGAATAAGTTACCTGCTATATACCTCCCATCGTTAGTTCGGTCAAGCGGTATAATGCGGGGGGAACCGTTCGATATATATATTGAAGGTAGAAGGTCAATGGAAGGTGAGAGTCATATCGCTTAGTCTAACTATGCCCTAAGGACCAACGCCCATCATAAAGTGACCCCCCAGAACGAGACAAAATTTTGGTTAATATTTCCATGCTCTTGGTGATGTAGTGTGCAAAAATTCATAAGTCTTAATTAGTAAATTATGGAGAGAGAGTATATTTTTATGAGTAGTGATACTCTTATCGGGTGTTAGTACTGGTTTAGTATCGGTACTATTTTATTTGATTGTACATATGTGGGACCTACAACATTTTCTGGCGGGACCCACATTATAGTACAATAACATTTTCATATTTTTATTTGCATGATGAGTAAGGGGAATACTATACTAATGAGGGAGCATATACACATATCATGAAAAGTAGATCTAGCATAGAGCATGAAGACTATACTAAACATGGTGATGAGGATATATATACGAGTGAGTGACATGTGAATATTTACAAGTGGTGGCGAGCCTATATATGGATCAACTACAAGTGGTGTGTGGTATGTGTAAGTGAGCATGGATATATATACAAGTGTGGGTGTGTGACAGTGAATCCTAAGCATGGATAATCTTAGTGATGTGTGGAACATGTGAGTAGAAGTAAAGCTAAGTGTAAGTGTGTGAAGTGAACATGTAGAGTATATATAGGCATGTGAAGTGCATAAGTGAGTGAAGAGTGATATATACATGAGGTAGATATACACAAAAAGTAAATAGAGGAGAAAAGGAAACATACAGGTAGGTGCATATGCACACATGCAGACAAGAACAACACCCATGAAGAATAGTGTCTAGTCCTCCTTAAAATATGTCCCCAGCGAAGTCGCCACTATGGCTATCTCAGGGGCTTACCCCTCCTTTCTGTATTTATCTCTTTCTTTCTGGGGGTTCCCTTCAACGTGCTCATGGTATTGAACCCTTTCTTAGGGCCCTCGGCCATCGTCAATGTGGGATAATATGTAGAGATAGAGTCGCTAACCTATTTCGTACAAAACATGCAAAATAAATGTTGTCGGCTCAAGAGAATGACATCAAGGACAATACTGATGCTTGCAAAACCAAGTAGTTCAAAGGTATGAGGACTAAGTTATGGAATGAGAAGGAGTTAGGCACCCATTCCGCACTTTCAATCTCTCGTGGGCATGTGTTAATCTTTTCCTTATAGACTCCGTGAAGTTTGTGCTTATGTGCATAATATAGATGAAGAATAAAATCATTCAACTTGTGTCATGGAAAAGGATTGAGTGAATTCGTACTTGGGAGTATTCCCAAATATAATAATTCAAAATATACTATGGGTGTTTGCCAAATCATAAGTCATTATAGAAGGAGGAATGTATATATCAGACAAAACACAAGCATGTAAGAGTATGACACTCATTAAGAATGTATATATATATATATATATATATATGAAAACAATATTATAAATGTGCATAAGGAAGGACTCGAGTCTTGGGATTTACCCAAGACACCTACGTAGCCCAAGGGGCATCATAGTGCACGTAATTATAAATAACATGGGGTGGGGTTCAATCCATAAATCCAAGCAATGGATTTATCTTATGTTTTTGTAGAGAGAAATGTACTTTAAGAGTGAGAGTGTGTAGTGAGAATCCTTCTTTTGGAATTTATAGATAAACCTTTTTTTCTTGTTTTAGGGTTTTTTACAGAAATGAAGTATGTGCAGATACTACTAATAAAGGTTTGAGATTAATGTATGTGATGTAATTAAATAAAGTGCTAAATTAGAAATAAAGCAACTAATACTAAAATAAGAGGATTACAGAATATGATGGAGAATTGGACCTCTTTATGAATGCTTGATGTTGGCCATGAGTGTAGATATTCTGATCTTGCAATGGGATGAAAATGGTATGAAGAGTTGGTGGGCAATTTACTATACAAGGTAAGAAAGTGACGGAATGGAATGTGGGAAATGGGATTTTTAGGAAGGGAACAACTCAAAATTAAAGAGAATGTTCTTTGAATTGCTAAGAGGAATGTTCAGGGGTACATTTCAAAGTGACATCATGGACTCTATTTATAGAGCCATGGTGGTGATGATCGACATGGTCCTGGACCTGGACCTGCTTATCGGCATAGAAACCCAGACACACTATTGATAGGCAAGGTCCTAAGGGTGCCATTCGATAATTTAGGACATGTTTTTTGAAAAAACGATCATAAAATGCGAACTGTAAGTCAGAATTGCGGATCCAAGAGTATTTAGATACCTTTAAGAATCCATAAATCCACTCCCAGGTAGAAGATTTGAAAGAGGTCAAGCGGGGCCCAGAAGCACCCACTGGTCACTGGATAAGAAGTTTTCGGAGGAAAACATATCATTCGTCCAAATCGTATGGCTAATTTGCGCACAAGATGGACCATTGGAAAGGGTATTCATAACCGTTTTATATTTCATTCAGTTTCATTTTAGGGGAGAGTTTATTGAGGTCAAATGGGTACCGAATGTTCCCGATGACCCTTCGGAGTAAAATGGGTCATTCGTCCATACCATAAGACTGATTTGTGCACAGGGTGGACCGTTGGAAATGGAATTCAGATACCTTTGAAGATTCATTGAGCTTTGCGCAAGATGGAGAGTTAGTCAGATTTAAATGGGGAGTAAAAGTGCCCGATGACCTCCAGATAAGTTTTTGAGTAAAATAAACACGTTTATCCATACTGTAAAGATGATTCATGCACGAGACGGACCGTTGTACAGGGGTTTCAGATCCCTAGGAAGATTCATTGAGATTTATCTCAGGAGAGAAAGTTGACCAGAGTCAAACGGGGCCTTAGAGTGCCTTATGACCTCTAGATCAATTTTTGATAGTGAAATGGACTGTTGGTACGAACAGTAGTGTTGATTTACACACGCGACGGACCATTGAAAAGGGAATTAAAAGGCCTTCAAATATTTATTGAGCTTTTGCTCAGAAAAGTAAGTTGAATGGAGTCAAATGGGGCTTGGGAGTGCCTGGCGGCCTTTAGATTGGTACTCAGAGTATGACTTAGAGTTTGTGACGAATGAGTGAGTGTTAGGGACCTAAGCAGGTTCTTAGGGGGATCCTAGGGTAGGGTGTCTATAGTAGCAGCCCTTCTCATTTTAGATTTGGATGAGTACGATATTATTCCGTCTTTGGACTAGTTAGCGATGCATAGAGCGATGGTGGAGTATCGTGTTCACTATTCCAGGGCAGGACTTGTTCCTTGTGGCGTCTACACTGCAAACATCACAGACGGATTCCACCACATGAAACAATATCTCTCAAGATGATGATAAAAAAAATTTAGTGACTAAACTCAAGATCTTAAAGCATATGAATTATGAATCTTGGATCTTTAAACGTAAAGGGTTAAACAAGGGATTTGGAACTTTGGAAAACATGTAGGAAAATGTTTTTGGCAAAATTTCTTGAAAAATCTAAGTCCAACACGCCTTAAATACTAAATGTACGAAAATCGAGGCAGTGTACTAGCAGAGGCAGAGGCGGGAACTAGTTGGCCCATCTATGCTAAGCTTGTGATTGGGACTCACACTATCAAATCCAAGTCCCAAATTCTATATAAAGATTGGGACTAAGGATTTGTGTTCGACAAAGAAGGACTCAACTCAAGTTCGCTGGAGGCTTCAGTATGGGTGGAAAAGGTTAAGAAATATGGGGAGAATAAAATTTGTAGGGAAATGTGTTTGGGGATCATTTCATTCGAGTTGCAAGAAGTACCCAAGTGAGTCGCACCGGATAGACCTTTTCCCCCCAGTGGTACACCCTTGAAGGTTCTCCTACAACTGATGTGATGTTGGTTGTGTGGGTAGGGACTTAGAAGGATGACTCATTTCAAGAGGCCTGGCAATTCGATTTCGGTGGTCTCATACCCGAAACTCGAGCCAAATCTACCTCTACCAACCTCTGGTATTTGAGGCTAAATGTCATCCAAATCCAAGATTTGAAGCTATCCCATTCCCATCCTAATCCTGAGATCTACATCAAGGCTCAACTTTTCATAACAAGTAGAACAATAGTGGTCTCCTCTAACCCCACCTCGAATGAAGATCTCATTTTTGTTCAGCCGAGCCCTTTTTAATATTAAATGTGGAAGATGTGTCCAATGAGCAATGCGTGGGGCCTGCTAAGGTCCCTGTGGCCAGCATTGACAGGCGTACATATGACCATTCCGACACCAGATAAAGATGGTTCAATTTGGTTGCTGATGAGAAATGCCCCAACATGGGGAGGATACATATTCGCATTTGCCTTGAAGGTGGTTATCACGTGCTTGACGACGATGATCACGTGACCAGCAATGTTCGACGACCCACAAAGAACTTGTCCAAACCACCCATTGGATTATTAGAAGTGGGCATCCATGGGGCAATAAACTTTCTTCCCCTCAAAACTATAGATGGTACACGTGGCACCACGGACGCCTATGTGGTGGCCAAGTTTGGGCTAAAGGGGGTTCGTACCCATACAATCATTGACCGCTTTAACCCACGATGGAACGATAAGTACACATGGAACGAGCAATACACATTGATGAGATTGAGAATGTTGTACGATTTTTATGTTCAGCGCGATTGAGTCTCATTCAGGCAGCTCTAACAACATTCAATGTCGTTCGAATGAAGCTGCTTTCTCATTCCAACATCCTTCTAACGAGATTCAAAAGAAGTGTAAAATACTTTACAGAGATTTCTTATTTGATGTTCATTAGTAAGTATTTCTAGTGAGATCATAATTTCATTCTAACGAGAATATAAATCGTTCAAATGAAAGATCGATTTCATTCTAACGATCTTAATTCGCATTCTAACGAGATTAAAACAAAAAAAGGATTTTTCTTTAAAAAAATTAAAAACAGTTCCAAACGTTTATAGTAAAAAAATAAACACCCTGAAAATATCCAAGGACTCATATTCAATATGAATTCATACCTACGAGACCCTCAATAAACGTGAAGATAATCTTGGTATGACGTATCCAATCTTTGAAGGTTGGTCGTTACATCTTTATTAAACACGTTGTAGGCTTATGGGATCAACGACATAAAATCTATCGTACGACTCAAACATTTTGTTCGGAATAATGCCAATTACATACAAATTGACTGGATTGAAAAATTGTCCTTACAATTAGTTATGTATTAGGGAGTAGGATGTCCCAAAGACCTCATTTTTTATGAGATACAGGTCTTATAAGTTTAGGGTTGTGTCATTCGGGCTAACCAATGAGCCAACAATTTTCATGGATCTCATGAATAAGGTGTTCATGGATTTCTTAGATCATTTTATCATTATGTTCATAGATGACATCTTGATTTATTCTCGGACAGAGGGCGAGCATGCAGAGCAGTTGTGTATCGTTCTTTAGACTTTACCGGACCACCAGTTGTATGCAAAGTTCGAGAAATATGGATTCTAGTTACAGGAGGTGAAGTTTCTTGGTCACATTGTCTCTGAGAAATGGATTTACGTGGATCCAAGTAAGGTTTCAGTGGTGAGGGAGTGGAGCCATCCCATGACACCGATAGTGTGCACAGTTTTCTGGGGTTAGCAGCGTACTAGCCCCAGAAAAGGAGTACCATTTGTATGGGATGATCCTGTTAATTCTCTTTCAATGAGTTAAAGGAAAAAATTACTTCAGCACTAGTGCTCGCATTGCTCAGGGGAGGGAAGTTAGCAGCGGTGGGTAAGGCAAAGTGGGCTGAGCTTTGTCAGGAGAAGGAGGTAGTTTGGACATACATAACAGTGGTGACCGTCACACTCAAGATCATTCTGAGGGTTATGAAGGCACAGACAGGGGATCCTTCTTATCAATATAGGATTCAACAATTATTATCAGGTGGAGTGAAGTCTTACTCAGTCAATTCTGAGGGTGGCTTGCGCTTCAATGGGAGGTTGATAGTCCCATATGATGAGGACTTACAACATGCAGTGATGGAGGAAGTGCATGGTTCATAATTTTTGGTGCATCTCGAAGAGAATAAGATGTACCAGGATATGAGGAGATAGTATTAGTGGGTCGGGATGAAGCAATACATAGAAGAGTTCGTCTCCATGTGCACCACTTATCAGATAGTAAAGGTTAATCATCAGAGACCAATCGAGGTTCTACAACCACTGAAGATTCTGGTGTGGGAATGGGATAGTATTTCAATAGACTCTTTACAGGGTTATCGACATCTTCGTGGGGTCATGATTCCATCTGGGTCATTGTGAATCGATTGACTAACGTAGCCCATTTCTTGCCAGTTCGAGTGGATTATATGATGGGGCAATATGCACAGCTGTTCATAGTAAAAATAGTGAGATTGCACTAGGTGCCTCTCAATATCAATATATATTGGGATAAGATCTTTCTGTAGCACTTTTACCGGAGTTTTTTAGGAGGCGATAGGGATGGATTTGCATTTGAGCACGTCTTATCATCCATAGACTGATGAGTACATGGATAGGGTGAACCATTTACTGGAGGATATGCTGAGGATATGTATTTTAGAATTTAAGAGTAGCCATGAGTAGTATTTTCCTTTGGTAGAGTTTGTTTATAACAACTCGAATCGGTTCACTAAAGTCATGATACTGTTTGAGGGTTTTTATGGGAGACCTTATCGTTCGCCTTCTTATTAGTTAGAAGTGGGGCACAACAAGATTCTCGGGCCAGATTTGATTTAGGAGACATCAACGAAGATTGAGTTAATCATGAGTCACATAAAGGAGGCAAAAGAGTTATGCCGATGCGAACCTAAGTTTTTTGGAGTTTGACGTGGGTGATCAGGTGTTACTGTGGGTATCTCCCATAAAGGGAATGATGTGGATGGGGAAGAAGGAAAAGTTGGCGCCTAGGTATGTGGGGCCTTTTCCCATAATCAAAAGTTTAAGTCCGATTGTGTATAGTCTCACCTTACCGAATCATTTGCAGCGGATTCACGATATGTTCCATGTGTTGTCGTTGAGAAGGTATCTCTGGGATAACGTGGCTTACCGGCGGCACATACCGTTAGAGGCGATTGATTTTTAGCCAAAATTTTTATATGAAGAGAGACCCATTTCCATTTTGGTCCATAGCGAGCGAAAGATTCGATCAAAGATGGTATCATTAGTGTGTGTACAGTGGTCACACCATAATGTTTTCGAGTTGAGGTGGGAGCATGAGGATGACGTGGAAAAAGTATCCAGAGCTCTTCGCGGCACGTATGTTTAAATTTTGAGGGCAAAATTCCATTATTAGGGGAAAGAATGTAAAACCCCGTACTTTTACTATTAATTAATTTCCGTGTACTTTATATTATTAAACTAATTTGGGGAAATTAAATTGGATTTTGGTAAATATTAATTAGCGAGATAAATGATTAATATTTATTTTATTATTATTATTTACTTACGTGTGATAAGTAAACAGTTATGTGACTTATTATATGTCGCATACGAGTGAAAGCGACAATTTATTATTATATGTCAATAGAGTATTACATCGACGAATCAGTATAATTTTTGGGTGACGTGTACGGTATGCGCGTGTCGGGGATGGTTAATGAGATGATAGAATATTTGGAGCTGGGTGACTCGAATGAACTTTTTGAGGGAACCTCGAGTGTTATTATTAGATTCTAGGGGAATTTTAGACATAATAGGACTCATATAAGGGTACAAGGGTCATTTTACACTTAGGTTTAAGTGGGAAAATGGGATTAGGGTAATTAAGGGAGTATTTAAGAGGTTGGGTATGTCGATAGCAACCCACTTTTGATATTCTACACAAGGGAGATTGAGAGAAAGAGGAAGGAAAGAAAAAAAAACTTGGAGCGGAGAAGAGAAAGGATTCAACCCATCATCAAACATGTAGAGAACGTTAAATTCTAATCCACCAAGGCAAGTAGTTACTTGCTTTATGTTTCAAATTAAGTGTAGTTAATTAGTTTCATGATTAGAGATAGAAATCTGAGATTTAAAGCATTGAAGATTTAAACTTTAGTTGATTTGTGCAGAGATCAAAATGATAAGGGATTATGTATTTTAAATTGATTATTAATTGGGATGAATCATAAATGTATTTTGAAATTAATTCTGGGATTTAAAGGATGAACATGTAGAACTTAGATCGAAAGGTTGATCATTAAACATCAATTAGATAATTATTATGATCTTGAATTGGGTTAGACCACCTCTAATGTTTGGATCAAATTTCTTGAATTTATGAGGGTCTACCATGTAGAGATTGAGTATACAAGGACGTAATTGTATTTTCTTGACCATAATAGGGTTATAGTTCTTGGAATTTAAGTAGGAAGAAACTTAGAAATGAAATTGAATTTTTGGTAATGAAACTTGTATAGAGAAAACAAGCAGATTTGGGTTTCTGCCGTATTTCTAATCAATTTGGCCTCCAAGGCAAATCGATTCGTCCCAACGAATTGATTCATCTCTAGAAGGTGAATCAATTCGGCTCCTGGGTCCGGTCAAGGTTGGATCGTGGAAACGTTTAGGGGTTTTTTATGAACTCAAGCGAGTATGTGGGAGGTTATCCAAGCTAACGAATATTTAATTAAAAATAGTTGTGTGTCTCTATTCATTATTTTGGGAATTTAATAATTAACTAGGGTCTTCATTCTTGAGGTAAAGGTGAAAACCGAGGATTAAAGTGAGGGACTAATTAAATAATTAATCAAAAAGTTGATTCGAACTTCAGGATTGGGTGAACCATGCGTTGTTGTATGTGCGTACGAGTTTGGTACTTTATATATATATGTGTGTGTGTGTGTGTGTATGCGCGCGCGCGCACACACATGATACTTATTTTATTTAACATACTTACTCGGTAGTGCTATCATAGGAGGTTGCACTTAGTGTGCAGTTTAACCTCATATTGACTAGCATGTGTCAGATTGATTCCTAGGGTCATAGGACTATTGCATGGCCACTATCCATGTGTGAGGATAGATACTGGTTTGGAGACCGGTTGTACATGATTTGGCATAGTTGTGACCCCCGAACGTATGTCTATGACCACCTCCATTGTATGTGTTTTTGGTTGGGATTTGTGGTGAGTTTCTGACCCAGTGGCTCAGTGTCATGCGTGATGCTTGGAGCCAGATAACATACGAGGAATGTATCCGTGAGGTACATGTTCTGGGGATACGGTTATACATATATATCGAGAAATATATATGTATGTTTATATGTTATAATGTATATATCTATTTATAGCATGAGCATAGCTATATATTGTTTATTACGTGAATATTTATTTATAGCAAGTGTGTCGCTACGATATTGTTTATGAATGTATACTTAGTGAAACTAGTTATACTTAGCTAATAGAGGGTGTTAGCGAGTTTGAGTTAGGATAGCAATTACTTATCCTAGTTAGATCGGGTAGTTTAATTAGGATAATAAATGAACACGTTAGGTTCTCACTATAGTTGAGAGGTGAGGTTTATCTCATGTGAGTGCAACCGGTTAATTGGTTAATTATGAAAGTAATATACTACTGTTTTAATCGATATAAAATAATTGTCTACTTGCAAAATATTTTCTACATTTTGATCTTTGACCCGTGGGCATTTGTTTTTCTTTTATTACCCTAGATGTGTAGCAGCAGTAGTCGGGACAGCAGGGACAAATCCATTCTTATCGTTATAGTAGATGTGGATGATACATGATTGTCTTCGACACCTCAACTTATTTTATCTAGATAGGATCATTTCATTTTTTCTTTTGGTTGGGCGTGTTGCCCGTAAATGAATAGGTTTTATACTACTGTTAGAGGTTTATTTTAGTACTCGATTTATTCAGTTTGCTATAGTGGACGATGTTATATGGTGACCAATGATTTATTCGGGTCACACTTATTATATATTTATGCATGGTGACTTATTCATTCATTTTAATTGTATGGTTTTATTTGTATTATTTATATTATATTCTGGTAGCGTCAGTGATGCTATGAATGAACCATACTAAAATTCCTATTTTATTTTAGTAGAGGATTGGCCACCCAGTATTAGAATAGGTGGGTTGTCACAAAAGCATAAGAATATATATATGAGTGGAATGTGAAAAAGAGCTAAGTATATAAGGATAATAAAGCAAGTACGTATGTAAAAGTAACATGAAGCATGAAGTATATACAAGCGAGCAACAGATGAGAATATGTACAAGATTTAAATCATATGGACATACACTAGTGAAAGGGGTATATATAAAAAGTGAGAGTAATAGGGTGATGTGTGAAAGTGAAGAGAATGTGGAGATATGTGCACAAGTGATGTGACATACAAATATGTAGCATGTGGTATATACAAGTGATGTGAAGCATGTGAATATATATGAGTAGGAATAAGCATGAATATCTACAAGTAACCTGGACAACATGAAAATGTGGATAAGCGAAGTGAAACATATAAATTATATACAAGTGAATGTGAAATAAGAGGTAAAGCATGGATATGTAAAAATATCATAAGACATATGATAAGAAAATAAGTATGGTGGAGAAAATAATATACATGGATAGTGTGTCATAACCATGACATATATAATATGTGAGCATGAGAAGTATATACAAGTGAAAGAATATATACACATGTAGAAAAATAGAGAAAGGATAAAAGAGAAAACAAAGCCCATGTAAAATCGAGCCTAGTCCTCTAAAAATAATGTCCCCAGCAGAGTCACCATTGTACCCATCTGTAATGGGTTCTCCCCAAAAAAGTAATTGCAAAGAATGAGGTCAAGGAAGGAAATCTCCTTTCCTCGACTCGTGCATCATTCGTGAACTCCCAAGGACATAAGTGGTTGTCATTAAGGGTGGAAGTGTAAATATTGGATTCGTCGACCTATTGTACTCAAAATAGGCAAAAGATACAGTTGTTACCAAATAGGCGGCATAAAAGTGCTAGAGGCCTAATAAAATACTAGATCATTTGATTTATATGATAATTGAGTTTCAAAAAAAATTATTACGGTGTATGTACATAGGAGATTCAAGATCTCATACTTTTTGGGTTTCTTCTGGCTTGAACCGTAGAAATTTGATCGCTTTCACATTACACTGATCCGTGTCGTAAATCTAATGGTGTGGTAGCCATAAAATAAAAATAATTTTTAAAAAAATCTTAACAACGTCAAAATAAGATCTTTCGATAGTTTTTAAACCCGTAGAAAAAATTTCATCCCCATCCGATCAACAATTCTCAAGTTATGGCTCTAACAAGTAGATACCATGACATGTCACCCATTTGTTTTTGGCAAATGAAATCGTGTGTTCTTGAATTGGTTTCATACCCAAACCTTCAAATCCATGAATACAAAAGTATTATATCAGGTATTATTTATATTATAATACTTTTTAGAAAATTTAATTCACCTTCTTGATCTGTTCTTGATTCGATTCAAGATCTAATCCGTTTTGTCGAATCTCCTTTGTGAATCACTATTTGTTACAGATACGTGAAGCAGGCGGATCAAATGATATCCTAATGACTTGAAATTTATTGTGCCTCTTTCTTTATATGTCAGGAACCCATGGTTCCACTTTCATTATTTTTGGACTCTTTAATTGTCAGTAATTGATTTTACAACATGAGATCTTTGAAAGAGACCTCGAGATCTTCCATGTTATTCCTTTAAGCCAATACATATCAAGGGTGTGTGGGAACCAAGGATCATGAACCTAACACTTCTTTTTTAGGTATTTTTCTCATCTATATTGATCCCATACTTAATAAGAGGCAAGGGGTTGCTTATATGTGCTAACACGGGGACCTCCAGGAGAAATAGGAGACTAGCATCCTATAAAATTAAGAATCCTAATTAGATTAGATAATCAATTCCATAATTCTAAAATTATTATTCATCCCACTAAAGAATAATAATTGCACTCTAGTCCACTGTCTCAAAATTATAATTTAGAGCTCCTCATTATTAAATTCTTAATCATCTCCCCACGTTAAGATTATAAATTCCCGCTGATTAAATTAAATTACCGACATTTACATTTAATCAACCTCTTAGAAATTCCTTGAGACCGTTCGCTTAACTTATTTGATATATTGGATAATTAAATCCACCGGTCAAGTTTGAAATAATCAACACTTATAATCTACATCAAGAGGGTATCACCAATCTCTATACTGAGATGTGAATTCCATTCATAATTAAATTTCACCATACACTAATCACTGTTACTCAATCTACCAAGCTTATTGATCCATAAATGAATCTCCCTCAATAGGTCAAAGTAATGAATAATTGATTCACATGTCCTTCAATTATGTCCAGATTAAGAGCTCAATCACTCGTACTAACCATGAGATGTGTATTATTTTATATAGTCAGTATAAGGATAATTATTTCAAATTAGTTTCGTTCAATACACACAAAGTGTACTAGGACAATAAATTGAAACTATACTGTTTCGTGTAATCAAGGTAGACCTACTAAAATAGTGTGCGGAAATCCTACTAATGGTGTGTCCATCTTCATCTAAGATTGTGAACCAGACTTATATTGAACAAGGACCGATGATCTGATCTTCCGTGTGTAAGCCGAACTCTATTGTGTAGAATAAAAGAAACTTATGCATAAATATATAAAATAATATGATGCAAACATCACTTATGAATATTCTCATTAAATAGACATACTAAAATTCACTAAAGAACTATGACTTTTAGTATACAACCCCAATAATCTCCCACTTATACTCAAAGACATGGAACCGTGCATCTAGAAGCCATACCTCACACCTAAAGTAAGAGGCTTACCAGTTCTCAACCAATGCAATCATAGCCATTAGAAACTCCCTTATGTATAATTTCTTATACAAGGCGTACTATACACATTATGGAATCTTAAATCTGACTGAATACATGAGTTAGTAACCTACAAGTTACTTATCTCTTTACTTGGCAACCAAATATATATTCATTAATCCTTTTCAGGTACTTGAATATTTATTCTACTAAAACCAATGTTCTATTCAAAAGTAATACGCATTTTAAATCTTAAAGAGCGAATGTCTTTCTTGGGATATTGCATAAAAAAGTCTTGAAAGAACAATATCAATATGATAACTTATATAAGTAAAAGTAAATTTTTTCAAGTGATCAAATGTTAATTTGATCCCAAAAATGTAACAGAATTTTCTAATGTTTTCATATTGAACTAATTGAACTACCACAGTCTAACTCTATGACATATTCCTACATCGCATGCAACGATAAATATATTTATACATCTAGTATCTAAAAACACCACCACACTTATTAATCCTTTCTTACACACTGAATGCATCCAACCATTTATCAAAATCATGAATTTTATTACCTCTCTTAATAGATACACTTGCAACTGATCGATTTGACCCCATCTTGTTGAATCTATATGGTACTAAATGTCATAACTTTTTCAATAATGTTATGCATTCTTGTGAAGGAATACCATATTATAGTTACATGGTTTTTTATCTTCTTCTCTAGGGGTTACGATGGGTGACAATCCAAAGAATAAGAAACTCTCCCACTATGATAAAGTTATCCCTTTACTGGTGTACAAATCGTGATGCGTCTATTTATTTTCAACCATTATAAGAATTGACAATCCTCCCATTTAGATAAGGTAGTAAAATGTCATACTCATTTCTTTCTGATGTTTTCACTTATATTGGTGGTATGAAAGAAGTTCACATAAGCCTATTAGATCTTCATTTGTCCCGAACAATGCTTTTGGGAACGTGGTCTAGAATATAGATTTAAACATTTATCCTTGTTCTAACTTGTCAAGTTTTTTTCCCAACATAAGTGTTGCACTACCCATTATATGAAGTACCAAAATTGAATTAAAATCAATCCATTATCTTGAACGGGAGTAAAGAAAACTGACTTGGAAAATAATCTTAACATATGCGTACCTATATCTTATGAATAATTAACATGAATCTTATCACCTGTGAAAGAAACCTAATTCTTCTTTCTTTGACAAACCATTACTGAAAGTAACTTGTGGCGCGATCTTCATGGCTATTATACGAGCTACTGATTTATAATTCTTAAATTCCTGAATAGGTAGTTATAGAATTAAATGAATCATATTAAACCAATTCTAATATTTCTATAGCTATAATACCTCTTGGTCATTTTCCATCTAAAGCATATTGATTAACTAGAAGTGTCTCCACTTTCGATGAATGTAAGAACCCACCTTCTGCCAGTTTATAATTCATTTAGATAAAATGACCTGGGTATTTGGTGTTATAGATATATTATGATTTATAGAGAATAATCTTATCCATTTAGTGATAAATCATGAATATTATTCAAAACTACAATGTACAAAATATGAGATTTATTTTATGATGATTATTCGCTTTAGTACCAAAGATGAATATATTGTTTATTTACCATTAGCAACACATATATTATTAAAATAAAACAATATCCTTCTATAAAAAGAGTAGAAGCTGAACCAAAGTTCCTTTTATTCTTGCATACTTATAAACAATCATTTAAAATTAATCTCTAATTATCCAAACTGAGACTCATGCCTCCCATTGCAATTACAAATTCCCATTAGTAGATAAATTCACCTATTACTAGTTGACCGGTTTCCTGAAACCAACGTTTAATGGCTCATGTGTTTACTATCCAGGTTATTGTAGAATAAAACATTAAACACTATTCAACTTTTTTTGCAATTAAAATGTATCTACCTTGTTCTTTAAAGAAGATAATCATATTAACTGCTACTAGTGTTCTAACTGCTCTTAGTGAATTCACTTGTGATTACGCAATTCACTAACGGTCCTTGAAACCTAGCCACTGTCTGAATTCCGACTTAATAGTTTCTGATTTGACTTAAGCTTCTATCAACCTTTTGACTAAGAAGTGAAGTTATTTTAGTAACTTGAATACTTATATGATATCATGGTAAAACCTTTTGTTGGGGAGGATATCGACCTGAGTTTCCCCATCAATTTCACTTCTTTAGATTTCTTGTTCCTTCATATGAGAAATCACCATTAAAACATAATCTTATAACTAGGTTTGTATCAATTATACTAATATTCCTTTAAAGTCATTGGCAACCTGCCTAACTATATTCCCTGATTATTAAACATTAGACGTGAGATAATCATCATATTACATGCAATGGACACTGATTAATAATGATGTCACAATATATCTGACTTAATGAACAAGTCATATTGTGTCATAGGCATTAATCTTTTCCATTTATATTCTAGATTTCCATATAGAATTCTTATAATTTGACTATTTAAGACAACACTGACAAAAATACATTTATGCATTTCTTTATCACCAAGACTATGTCCAATTTAAATTCAGTCCTTTTAATTATTACCAGAAGATATATAAAATTGAGTATGAAATATGTGGATATTGAAGTTACCATTTAAAACTAGATAACCACATAATAAAGAACTATTATGACAAGCAATTAACTTTGAATTCAATTTAAAGTTAGTTCTCTCTACCATTTTAAAAGAATTCTCCAGCAACCCAGTTACCATTTGAATTGCATTCCTCTTTGGAGAACTTGTTATACATAATCACATTAGGTAGGAAAATTCCTCTGATTTTACCATCTTAGCAAAGAATATGCCAAATAAAATTAATAGCTGACACTTTGGTCCCACAAAATAATAACATTCCTCTTTGGAGAACCTACTATAATTTTGTGTTTAAGTGTATACCACCAACTAATTTTAAACTATCCCATGTCACATAGACTCCACCTTTGGATGTTTCCCATACGAATATGAGTAAAAAAATTCCCATAAGGAAACTTGCATTGGTTACCACAATAATTAGTATTCCTCTTTGGAGTACCTTCTAGTTATTGAAAACCTAAAAACCGTTGGTAGAGACCGTGGGATGTGTTTGTGACCAAATCCCTCTTCCACTTAGTAATTTAAAATTTTTGTGAGGGTTGTCAAAAAAAGAAGTTTGATTTTAATGTTTTAAAACATACAGGGTAACTGACGCATGTCAAAATTTTCGGTTGCCTAAATTTTCGCGAGTCCAACACATGTGTAATAAATATAGATTCTAAATCCCCTTATATTCGCAAAATAAATCTCGAAATTTAATTTATATTTTTTAATTACACATTAAAAATCCATAACTTTAAAAAATTTAAATTAAACATATAACCATGGAGGCTGTTTAATTTTAAATTATCCAATTAAAATAATGGAATTTTCCAATTTATTTATTCAAATTAAAATAAACAATTTCTTTATTTTAATTATCAAAGAATAATTAAATTATTTTTAATTAAAATAATTCTGGAAATTAAATTTAATTTGAGTAATAAATAAAACCCATTTAATAAATTTAAAATGAATGACCAAGAAATTTATTTTCTAAGAAAACCATGATCTAAGGCCAAGTCCAATAATATTTGTCCATGTTGTCCAATTTAATGGGTCCGCTGAAATTAATTAATTTTAAAACGCCATTAAATAAAACCTAAATATTAAACAAGAACCACAATCACAACAGAATAAGAAAAGCAAGAGATACAATCCATTAACAATAAGAAAAGTAAAATAGGTCCCACTCCATTATGGTCTCTAATTCCTTATCTCATGCAATCATTGACTCCATGAATCCTTCCCATGTAAGGAACGATACCAAGTAGGAAATCTAGGCTGAATCAAAATTTACCTATATTGTGCCACCACCAATAAAATACTCCGGGAGGATGCTCGTGCCAAAATAGTAACCGCACCACCGCGCCATGTTTTCACGGCACCTAGTATGCCTATGAAGTGTATCGTAATGCTTCCCTATGATGTCATAATCACTAACTCACACTCCCATGATCCGTTACAGCACAATAAAATTCCATTAAAACTTTCCAAATGGTTGTCCGGCAAATCTCATTTAACCCTAAAATTATCTTCAGTGTCGAGCGTATCAATAGATACAGATTTCGACGAATCAAAAAAAATAATTACATGCAATAATTACAATCATATCTAATGATCCAAAACTAAAAATTAATTATTAAAACCCATTCGAAGACAGAAAATATCTACGCATAAACTATCGTAGGATCAATTCATATAAAATTAATGAACATGAATTGGACCATAATGGAGGGACGAAACTTATTAATCTCTGGAAAAAAATTAGATCCTAGATCTAGTGTTCATTTAAGATTCATTTAAGATTAAAACTAAATCGATTAAATCGATTTTGATGGACAACAAGGATTTCCAAATTATCATATAAATCAAAATCATGCTATGATAATAATCACTGGAGGACTTAATAAAATATTGGATCATTTGATTTATATGCTAATTGGGTTCAAAAAAATAATTATGGTGTATATATATAGGATATTAAAGATCTCATACCTTTGTGGTTCCTTCTGGATTGAGCCGTAGAGATTTGATCTCTTTCGTGTTACACCGATCCGTGTCATAAATCTAATGGTATGGCAGACATAAAATCGAAATGATTTTTTTTAAAAATCTTAATTGCGTCAAAATAAGATCCTTCATGAGTTTTTATATTTTCCGGCCTTTGAAACTTGTAGAAAAAATTTCAGCCCCATTCGATCAACAATTCTCAAGTTATGTCTCTAACAAGTAGATACCATGACATGTCGCGCATTTGTTTGGGAAGATGAAATCATGTGTTCTTAAATTGATTTCATCCCCAAACCTTCATGTCCATCAATACAAAAGTATTATATCAAGGATTATGTATATCATAACACATTCTAGAATATTTAATTCACCTTTTTGATCCGTTCTTAATTCAATTCCAAATCTAATCTGTGTTGTTGGATCTGCTTCGTGAATCACTATTTTGTAAAGATACGGGAAGCAAGAGGATCAAACGATCTTTGAATTACTTGAAATTTCTTAAGCCTCTTCCTTTATATGTCAGGAACCCGTGGTTCCACTTTCATAATTTTTAGACTCTCCAATTGTCCGTAATCGATTTTATAACATGAGAGCTTTAAAAGAGACCTCGAGATCTTTCATGTTATTCCTTTAAGCCAATACATGTCATTAGTGTGTGGGCACTAAGGATCACGACCCTAACACTTATTTTTTAGGTATTTTCTGATTTATATTGATCCTACACGTATTAAGGAGGCAAGAGATTGCTTATATAGGCTAGCACGGGGACCCTTGGGATAAATAGGAGACTAGCTTCCAATAGAATTAGGAATCCTAATTAAACTCAATAATTAATTCCATAATTCTATATATTATTATTCAAACCATTAAATAATAATAATTTCACTCTAGTCCACTAGATCAAAATTATAATTTGGAGCTCCTCATTATTAAATGCTTAATAATCTCCCCACCTTAAGATGACATATTCCCGTTGATTAAATTAAATTACCGATAATTACATTTAATTGACCTCTTAGATGTTCGTTGAGACCTCTCGCTTAATTTGTTTGATATTTAGGATAATTAAATCCACCAGTCGGGTTTGACATAATCAAAACTTATAAGCTACATCAAGAGGGCATCATCAATCTCTATACGAAGATGTGAATTCCATTCATAATTAACTTTCACCAAACTCTAATCACCATTACCCAATCTACCAAGCTTATTCATTCATAAATGAATCTCACTCAATAGGTCAAAGTAATGAACAATTGATGCACGTGTCCATCAATTATGTCCGTATTATGATCTTGATCACTTGTAATAACCATGAGATAAGCATTATATTATATCAAATTAGTTTTGTTCAATACACACAAACTTTACTAGCACAGTAAATCGAAACTATATCATTTCTTATAATCAAGATAGACCTACTAAAGTAGTGTGATACAATCTTGTTGATGGTGTGTCCATCTCCATCTAAGATTGTGAACCATACTTATATTCTACAAGGACCAATGATCTGATCTTCCGTATGTAAGCCGAACTCTGCACATCAAATCATCTATTGTGTAGAATAAAAGACACCTATGCATAAATATATAAAATAATATGATGCAAACATCAATTTGGAAGATTCTCATTAAACAGACATACTAAAATTCTCTAGTAAACCATGACTTTTAGTTTACAACCCCAACAAAAGACTACTGATGTATACGAAACAAAATAGATCACGAGTTAGGGGACTAGGTTACATAATGGGAATGTGTTACGAACCCATTCCTCCCTTTCGTTCTCTCATGGGCTATAATAATATGCTCCTTCTCCTAAAATGTGTAATTCATGTGTACAATGTATATGGGGTAAAAATGTGTATATACATGAAGAGGTGCATGAAGAATGAAATCATTATATTTGCATTATATATAAGAGGGGAACGAGTCATTCTAAGGAAATCAACTCAAAGTAAAAGAAAAACATAAACTAGCCAAATTATGAGTGATACGACAAATCGTAACCCACGAAGAAAAAGTGAATACGCGTGTCTAACGGGACCTATAAAAAAGGAAAAATAAAGTGGATAAGCGGGCTACGCTAAGAGGGATACACTGGATCATGGTTCACTATGGATAAGTGAGTATGGATGTCAACGGATTGCTAAAAGGTAAAAATAGATAATAATAATAATAATAATAATAATAATAATAATAATAATAATAATAATAATGTATAATAAAAAATAGTCTATAAGAGATGCACCAGATTGTAACTCATTATAAATAAATGAGTACTCATATCAATGGGACTGCTAAAGAGTAAATTATGTAGGCTAATGTATGTATAATGATACAAATGTAAATGGGGTGAGAAAGGTAAAATATGAAAAATGAGGACTCGAATTCCAAGATAAATTCTGGACACCTATGTAGCTGGAAACCCGCATTAAAGTCCACGTAGCATGAAAAGACATTAAAGGTGGGGTCTAACCCTTAAATATGAATCTAGAGTTTTCAATCTTAATCTGTGAAAAGGCATGCACAAGTGGCGAGAATGTAATAGTAAAGGAAATCTCTAATTTGGTATTTATGAGTTAAACCCTCTTTTTGAATTTTTGAGTTTAAGAAAATAGTTTTGTGGGTGTATAAATAATAAAAAACAATTAGTGTTGAGACAAAAAAGAATTAGTTTAATAAATATGACAAAAGTAATAATACATAAGAAATAAGATTAAACTAATAAGGTTGAATGAATAGGATTTAAACCTTATAAATAACTTAAATTCTGATCTTTTGGAGAGATGTAGGCTAATTTTGATTGATGGTGAGAGGTGATAAAAGGTGAGGTAATTGAATGTTTGGAGAATGTTTTGAAAGTGATATGTTCAAAGGTTGTCGCGCTAATTTTATGAAAAGGGTCCTAAACAAAGAGATTATGGTTTTCGTATATAGGAAACCCTAAAGAGCCCAAAATACTATGCTAGACCTTGGGGGGGGGGGGGGGGGGGAGGGTCAGCATGGACCTTGGCCTGTAGATAGGAAGGCCTATCAGGCTTGCTGGCCAAGTAAAGTATCCCCTACCTGTAGGAAGGGTGAAGGGGTGCCTATAGGTAGTTTAACGATAGATGTCTCGACAAAATGATCGTAAAATACAAACTGTGAGTCTGATTCATGCATGGTAGGAACCATTGGAAAGTGAATTCAGATATCTATAAAAGTCTATGATATACTCTCGGGTCAGAGAGTTGACCGAAGTCAAAAAGAGCTTGAAAGCATCCAGTGACCTTCGACTTAGTGTTTCGGGGTAAAAAGGTTGCTAAACGCGAACTGTAATTTTGATTTGCGCATGGAAAGAACCATTAGAAAGTAAATTCAGAGACCTACAAAGTGCATTGAAATACTCTCGGGTTTGAGAGTTGGCCAAAGTCAAACGGAGCTCGAAAAGCATCTGATGACCTTTTGAGTAAAAGGGTTGCTAAATGGTAATCATAAGTCTTATTCATGCACAGAAGAAACCATTGGAAAGGGGATTCAGAGCCCTATGAAAGTGCATTGAGATAATCTCAAGCCTCAGAATTAACCGAAGTCAAACGAAGCTCGAGAAGCATCCGAGGGTTGAAGGGACTGTGTTTTGATTTTGGGGTGATGTACCGGAGGTACAAGAATGAGGTGTCTACAACATGAATAACATGAGTGATTGGGTTGATTACGGACCAGGTTAGAGAAAAATAAAAAAATTGATAAACACATTCGAGATCATATTAAAAAAGAAAAAGAACATTGAAAGGGGTATTAGAAATAATAATTTCTCTTTTAAAATTTCTAGCTAAAAATAACTTAGCATTTCGTGAAACAAATGAGAGATTTTGAAGAACGTAACAGAAACATTTTAGGCTTAATTAAAGAGATTTCAAAGTGGGATACCTAAATAAAAGAATACGTTAGAAGTACTAAAAATGGAGAGATTCACTATCATTATCTTAGTCATATAATTCAGAATGAGTTAATATCTACGTTAGCTATAATACCCCGTATTTTTATGGCCTTTAATTATGTGATTAATTAAATTTAATTAGGATAGATTAATTTATTATTAATCTGGATTTTAAATTGAATATTTACTAGCGTGATGAGAGTTAGTAATTGTTGGTAAGAATTATGTTGAATATTACTAGATGAGTAAAGTAATATATGAGGTTGAATTTATTAAAATTATCGCGAGTGAATAATACGATAATCAAAGAAATTAAGTCAGGATGCGCATGTGTCATGTCGGGAGTAAATTAATGGAATAAAAAGTAAATTAATTTTAAGTTGTCTGTATGGTCATTTCGAGTGTACCAATGTATTCAGAATGGTCGAGAAAGTTATAAAAGTATACCCGGGGGTTTAGTTTGGGTCTCGGGACGTTTTTAGGCCTAACTGGTAACTCGGGAAGGCATTGTAGTAATTTTCAATTTTAAGCCCTAATTATGGACGAAAATTGAAGTGTTATATCTGATGAGAGTTAGAGTCCTCGAGGATTAGAAACATTGTAGTTGCAGAGAGGCTAAGCGAGAGAGAAGAGAGAAGTCTTCCAAGGTGGAGAGCCACCAACCCTACACCACTCTCACCAATTCAACCACCAACGCGTAGATCAGAAGAAGGGGGTCGTTCCTATACCACTTTAATTCATCGGGGTAGACCTTTGATTTTCAGGCAAGTATCTAACTTGCTGTTCTTTAGTTGATAACACATCCATGCTAGTGTAGGAGATAATAATTGATGTTTTCATGAAAGATAAATGATATTTGGGATATGTATATTGAAATTCTGAATAGAAATCGTGTTAGGACAACCATATTATTATTTGTATATGATTGATTATGAAATTGATGACCAATAGAGGTTAAATTCTGGAAGAATTAGGAAGATATCGATCATGATGATAAAAATAGGGTTCTTGATGTATTAATTTGAATTAACTCTTTAAATTGATGGTCCTTGATGAATTCGTATATGTTTTACGTTAGGAATCATGTATGTAGAATAATATATCTGTTGGTTTGATTGGTTAGGAGTTTGGGATGAATTAATAGAGGTTTTGAGAATTTATTTTAAGAAAACCCATAGGTAAAGAATTACAGAATATGGGCCAAGAACTGCTCGATCGATCGATCGACTCAAGAATGTCGATCGATCGACTGGATCGATCGATCGACCCCCTTTCATTGATCGATCGACTCTTCCTAGAAATGGGAACTTTTTCTCCTTGTAAAATGTGTAAATACGGTGTATGATACCGATTTAAAATAATTTGTAAGTTTCCAATTAAACCTTATTTAATTAGAGTCTATTCTTAAACAACCCTCAAACAAACAATAGCGTGTCTGCGTGTGTCAAATCATAAATAAATAAAGCATGTGACACAAATATTTAGGAAAAATCCCCGAAGGGAAAAACCTTTTATTTCTAGAACTTTGAATAATTTACAAGACCATTGACTTACATACAACCTGATAATTGCCCACAAGTGTAACGCACGGTGTCTTCATCAAAGCTTCAAAGCAACGACTAGAAATATCGTCGGCTGGAATCTCTCACAGGAACTCAAGGTGGTCAGCAATGAAGAAGAAAACGGCTTCTCCACAAGGGTTGAACAAAAGCAACGCAGTGTTCTTGGGTTCCAAAAGATTCACAAAAGTATGTAGGAATTTTGGTGTGAATAAAACATGAGTTTTGGAACTCAAAAATATGAAGACTAGAGCTAATAGAACTCTAAAAAATGTCTCTCCAAGTCTTAAAAAATAACTCCCCCGAAGTTGGCTTTTATAAGCAAACCAAAAGAGTTTTAAAACTTTGGAACTCTTGTCAGCGTCAGGTACCCCGAACCGGTTCGAGTGGTACCTTGAACCGATTCTCCCCCCGAACCGGTTTGCCCTTTGGTTCGTAAAACTTCGCTGGTTTGGGGGCTAAAACACACAGCATTATTCATAAGGATTTTCTCAGAATTTTCTCCATTTTCAAAGGGCCATAACTTCTTCATCGTAGCTCGGATTGAGGTGTCGTTTCTTCCGGTATATTCGTGGCATCGAGCTCTTAGACTTTATAGTTTACAGGACCTCCGTACAGTGGCTATAAAATTATCAAAATGCCCTTGAACTTTGTTATCTTGCATTTCCTTCATTGCTTTGACTTCTCTTGAGTACCACTTGCATAAAGTCCCTAAAAGCGTGGAACGTGAAGTCGTTGAGGCAGATATAGACCACATGATGGATATGTTGAATGCTTGATTCCCAGAATTCGGATAGAGGCCATCATGTGAGATCGTGAAGTGACGTGCCTTTTGTAGCAGCGTACGACATACACAAATGTAAGATAACAGACATGAGAAATATGTCCTTACACTCCTTTTGAATGTTAATCCAATTCGAATGTGTAAGGACTTTTGGACATGATTTATATATCATAATGTGATTTAAGGAGGACCAGTAGGGTATAAGTAGGGTCTGGGTAATACGACTTAATATAATATTTAACCATGGTATTTTAGGGGTATAAATTGAATGGGAAATCATGCGTACGTTAAATTAGGTCTTGCGAGAATCGAGAAAGACTTAGACCAGTTGGATAGTGAGGGTACACCTACTAATTTTATATTTATCAAGAGGATACACTTCGAGAGTAGAGAAATACTTAAGGATTTGCGATAATTGAGAAAATAAAAAGAGTGATTTAGTTATACGTAAAACTCGAGCGTTCTATGCTACGTAGTGTTCAAATATATTATGGGCCGTGGGAGTACCTAGATGAATAATTAGAATATATATATATATAGGGGTTCATGTATATATATAATATTGTATATTTGTGTGTAATCATACCCGCGCTACTTGCTATCACGGAGGTTCCGCACCGGGACAGTCTTATCTCGCTTGAACCTTTATGGGGGATATTGACTTGTACCCTAGAACATAGCACCCTTAGTACAAGCTATTCGAGAATGATATTCAGATGGTACTAAGAGACGTGAGGGTATGTACTGTCCTCTTAGTGACTTAGAACTATGCTTCGCCTATAATATGTGTGTTTTGTGTTAATACAGTTCGAGAGTGATTCCGAACTAGTATTCCCCTCTTGTACGAGTGATACGGGGACTTGATAGTAGAGTATGCCAGCACCATAGATTTATGTGGGGTGCCCTATTAGTATATATATATATATATATATATTATGAGTTATATATATATATATATATATACTTATGATTAATCTACGGTGCTTGTAAGTAGATGAGATTTGAATAATTAATATTAAATGAATGAAGTGGTTGAGAACTTAAGTCTGTATTGAGAAGAACATTATTGGCTTAATATTCATAAGAAAAGGTTATCAAATATAAACTATAGTCATGCGATCACTTGGATTAGGCCAGGTGAATGAGAATTGGGTTAGACTAGTTAACTGGGTTAGATTTGACTAAGTTAATTCGATAGTACACTAGGCGTTCACAATAGTTGAGAGGTGAGAGTTCTCAAGTGAGTGTCGAGGTACTAACATATATGTAATATCCTGGTAAGCATTTTAAATACTTGCTAAACTATTTTTAAAGATGTTTTATACTCGAGCTCTGATAAATAATTAAGCTAAGTATAATCGACAGTGCTGCTAAGAATGAACCAATCGGACACTTTGAATTAATTTAATAAAATACTGATCACTCGGTATTTAATTAGGTGGGGTGTCACATTAGCGTCCAAAGCAAAAGGCACAATCACTACGAAAATTATAAAAAGCAAAATATTATTTAATGATACTTGATTACACTCCTAATGCAAGTACCCAAGAACAAATTTCTTTGATATTATGTTTTGTAGATGTTTTTAATTTTTCAATTACAATACAAAAATACTATGTAGAATTTATAAATGTGGATGATACAACGGGACAAAGGCTTTTTGAATAATTACAAAATGTGATTAAAAAAATATTAATCTTGATATCAATGATGCTAGAAGACAAAGATATAATAACGGGTGAAACATAAAAGGTAAACATCAAGGTGTCCAAACAAAATTATCATACATAAATCCTAGAACATTTTACACGCCATGTGGATGTAACAGTCTTAATTTAAAGCTTTCTGATATGGGAAACTCTTGTGTCAAAGAAAAATATTTTTTTGGAATGGTACAATGTATTTATACAATATTTTCAAATTGAACAAAGCGACGGAAAATTTTGAATTAAAACGTAAAAAATGGTGTCGAGTCATTATCGACTACACCTTGGGAAAGTCGGGTTGATATTGTTAAAGAAATAAGATTGAAGATCCAAAACTAAAAGAAACTTTACTTCAAGTCACGGATAGTGATAAAGAGTACAACGTAGTAAGTGACGTTAAATCATTAGCTGATATTTATGTAGGAAATTTTGAATTTACTAGCCACAGTTATTTGGTATGAAGTATTGCATCTATTGATGTAGTTAGTAAAAATCAACAATCTAAATACATTCTTATTGATTTTGCAATTAAATAGGTGAAAGGATTGATTGTCCATTTAACAAAAAATAAAGAAACCGAGCTCATAAATGTCATGAAAATTGCTAAAGAAATTGCTATTAAAATGGAAATTAATCTCGTAATTAATATGACACATCAAATTCGTATATACAAATATTTTGATTAGATTCTCAATGGAGAAAGTTCACAATCACCAGAAGAATCTTTATAATGCATTATTTTCTTCGTGTAGTATATGAAACTATTAGTTCACTAGAGATAAGGTTTATTCAATTGAATTCAATAAATGAGAGAAAAAATTTAGATTTTTAATTTGTTCGAAAAAATTAAATTCGATGAATGATAAAAAATCGAAAACGTATTACGATCACCTTGAAACTATTTTAAAGTACAACACTTCTTTTGATACTGATGGGAATGATTTATTCAAAAAACTAAAAGTTTTGTGAAATATTTTAACCAAAGATACAAATAGAGCGATCGATATAATTAATTTCTTAAAAAGACGTGATTGTTTTCCAAATTCATTTATTACTTATAGAATGCTATTGACAATACCTATTACAGTCACATCTGCAGAAAAAAGTTTTCCAAAACTAAAAATACTAGAAAATTGCTTGTGATCCACTATGTTCTAAGAAAGGTTAAATGGACTCACTTTGTTGTCTATACAATATGATTTGCTAGATAAACTTGATTATAAATATTTAATTAGTAATTTTTCTAGTAGAAATGATATAAGAACAATTTTTAATTAGTCTTTTTCAACTGACTTTTACTAAATGGTATCATAAAAGATGTTGGTTGACTTTGAAGACGCTCCTGTTCATTTTTCGAAAACTTTACGGATTTGAAAAGGTAATTTATTAAATTTTTTTTACAATTATTTTGATTACTTGTAGTATGCATTAGTGAGCTATATATTTTTTATTTTTATTTTTTTTGTTTTTTTTTGTAATATATGATACATATAGTGATATTATTTTAAAAAGTTTAAAATTTGTAAATATAAAGGGGCCTTGTACTTAATTTTCACACGTGGCCCTTTAAATCTTAGGAACGGAATGGAGGGATGGTTAAGCATCATTCCTACGAGAAGGAATTCTTAAACATATAAAAAAAGAACCTATTCTTATTCTGTGCCCAACAAATCTATCAATGTCTTGTGCTTACCAGACCTATCAACAGGAAACCGAACAAGGCTTCTTTCGGCTGTTGAGGATCACTTTGTGCCTAACTCCACTCACTACCTTTTAGCGTGCCATTAAAGAGCTCGATACCAAACATGCACAGCTAAGAAATCGTGCACTCAAAGGAACATGTCATCGAAGAATTTCCAACATTCATTCTCGAGCAAAGATCATGAATTAAGCTCTTTAAAGCGCGCTCCCCTTCTAAGCGCGCAACACTAAGTAATCCAAGCCAATCCACATTACTAACTAACGGTGGATAATCAAATTTCTTATAAGTACTAAATTCAACTCCATTAATGAGAAAAATGAAGGTTGCATTAATGAGAAAGATATTTGGGGAAATCGCTAAAAAAAGATTGAACATGTGGAAGGATCCGAACTAATTTTGCTTTCATTTCTTCCCGTATATATAGGGTATTTTTTTTTGTATTTTTTAATCTCAAATTGAAGTTTGAAGTTGAAAAATATTAGTTTTATGATTTAATAAACCTCTAAATTGATCTATTGAATCAAATTTAGAGTTAGTGTGCACATCATAGACTTTCACCTCTTTATCGTAAAATCATTTTATAGTACAACTATTCATTACACCACCACATCATTTAGTCTAACACTACGATATGTGTAGTACTATCTGTCAGGAATTTATCTTAGCATAAAAATTCAATGGGAAGCATTTATAATGCAAAGAAATAAGAGCAGCAAATATAATAAAGTCATCATCTCTACAAATAGGAATATTAATAAGAACAAATGAAATGAGGCTCCATTAAGATAAAATTTACAGGGCATATATGTATAGCGTCATGTCATTCGTAAATGACTAGTGATTATAAGGAGTTGTGGCTTGAGTCCTATGCTTCCTCTTCTCAAGGAACCGCTGCAACGATCTCTTCATGGAAAGACCAGTTGGGCTATACAGTGGAGACTGTAACAATGGTGAACCTAATTCCGAACCACTTGGGCTCTTTGACTTGTCCATTTCTTGACTTGCAACCCATATGATGGCCCTCGCCTGCATTTACATGTAACAAATCTATTAAAAATCATAACAACCATTTAAAACTAATATGTTTATTCATTTAATAAATGATTTTTTTATATATAGCTCTTATATAATTTCCTAAATAAGACCTAGTAATTTTTCAATCATCAAATAGATTATATTCTTAATTTGTTGGGCTTTCTTTGATAATTTTGCCCTTTTGCCATTTTAAAACCAACTATATGTAACTTCTTGGGAAAAGTTACATAAGTGGTTGAAATTTTTTTTTCGTTCTTATTTTTAATAGTTTATGTAATTTTAGAACTTAAAATAATGTTGATTATGGATATAGGACAACAAACATTTTGTTTCCATTTTTAGTCCCTATTTTCAAAATAAAGGGACACGTGGCATGCTGTGATTGGTCGACGTTTTATGAATATGGGTCCGCGCTAGCGGCTTTATTCAAAAATAGGGACTAAAACCATAAATAAAATGTTTGTTGTCCTATTTCCAAAATGCATATTACATTAGGTCCTAAATTTACAAAGTCCCTATTTTTAATCTCCAAATGATCATAACTATTGATTTAAAAATTCATTTTCGTAAAATTACTATTTTTAAAATCTTCTCACCGATATCTATCAAACAAGATCCATGAAACCCATAATATTTCAAAGAAAAATTACACAGACAATAATATTTACTATATGCATCGAAAAATAAAACAGTTTTATATCTGAGACATTTTCACACACAATAACACTTACTTTATTAATATCACACAGATAGTAAAATTTACTGTGTTCACCAGAAAATGAAATCCATAAATTTATCAAACAAGATTTATGGATCCATAATTTTTCAATGAAAAAATTATACTGACAGTAATATTTACTGTGTGCACCTTTAAAAATATAACTTAATTAATGGTTAACTCCTCACTAGGACTTACCTAAGAAAAAACTCTCAAAATAGAACTTATATATAATAACACTTACTAACTGAGTAGTCACATTAGTGATTAGGATTATACAACCAAACAAATAAACTTTTTAAATAAACGGGTCTGTTAATATATAATCCCAACATAAATATATATTATCTAAAAAAGATACCTATTTTTAGTTGAACCCATTTAATCCCTCAAATATCCATTTATTCAATATTTTCTAATTTTAAAGGGCCGCGCCAGCGGCACCCCATCCCCATCCCCCACTCACCCCACCGTCGGAGCTCCGATGGCTCCAAACACTCATTTATGAAATATTCTCTTATTTTAGAAGCTCTGCGCTAGCAAACCCCACTGTCGCAACTCCGGTATGCTCAAATACCTATTTACTCAATACTTTTATATTTTTAAAAGTCCGCGCTAGCGGTACCCAAATGTTGGAGTACCGCTAGTGCGGACCTTTAAAAATAAGATGATATTGAATAAATAGGTGTTTAGGGCCATCGGAGTTCCGGCAGTGGTACTGATGGGTATGGGTAGTGTGGGGTACTGCTAGCACGGACCTTTAAAAATAAGAGAATATTGGATAAATTGGTGTTTAAGGGACTAAATGGGTTAAACTAGAAATATGTGTCTTTTTTTACAAAATATATATTTATGTTGGGAATTATACCTTAACTGACCCAATTATTTAAACAGTTTGTTTGTATTATTGTTTAATCATAATCACTAATGTGACAACCCAATTAATAAGTATTATTACATATAAGTCCTATTTTGAAAGCTTTTTTTTAGTTAAGTTCTATTGACTAGTTAACAATTAATTAAGTTATATTTTTTAAGGTGAACACAGTAAATAGAATTGTCTGTGTAATTTTTTTCATTAAAATATTAAGGGCTCCATAAATCGTGTTTGATAAATTTATGGATTTCATTTTTTGGTGAACACAAATAATTTTACCGTCTGTGTAATATTAACACAGTAATCTGCTTTATTTTTCGGTGCATACAGTAAATTTTATTTTCTGTGCAATTTTTTTTTAAAATATTATGGGCTTCACTGATCTTGTTTGATAGATCTCGATAAGGAAATTTTAAAAATAGTGATTTTGTGAAAAATTGATTTGTAAATAAAAAGTTATGATCATTTGAATATTAAAAATGGAAAGAAAAAAGTTCAACCACTTGTGTAAAACTTTCTCCAAGAAGTTATGGATGATTGGTTTTAAAATGGTAAAATTGTCAAAGAAAATTTCAAAAAATTAGGATTATGACCTATTTAATGATTAAAAAGTCATTATTTAAGGAAACTTACTTCATATAGAATCTACATATATATATAAAAAAAACTTAGTAAGTTTCGTATTTTAGATAAATGGTCTTTAACTCGTTATGAACTACAAATTATATTTTTGATAAGGTATTTAATGCAGAAACCTTCAGCAATAGATAGATTTCCAGATAAGGATATCGGTGAATATAAGAAAAACAAACATTTTCAGTAGTACATATACTTGGTGAGAGTTTTTCAAGGCTTTTATGTTAGTATCGTATCGGATGAATTAGTTACATGTATTTTTGCTTTTGATTGGTACTCCTATGGAGACGTAATTAAAATTTTCATGACCATGTGTGATTTTCTAAGGAAACGACAGAAGACAAGTAGAGGTGGTTATGCAAGTTTACGAAACTCATTAAGATTTTAAAAATACTTGAGATAAAGACGATTAAAAGTTTCAAAACTAAAACATATATTTTACCACAAGTATTTATGCCTATTTATAAAGATTTACTTATATTCAACCCCATATTTTTAACTACCTGTGACACCTGTAATTCTCTAACATCGGGTATAATTATAATTTCAAATGATAGATGAGTTTTAAGGTGTATATGAGACTAATTAAAATTTAAAAAACATATTATATATGTCTCAAATTAAGAGACCATATTTAATTTTGCACATATTAAAATTGCTTTTATTTTTTATTTGAATTTGAAGTCTGAAGTGTTAATATGAATTTGAAAAATATATTTGTTTTCAATATATGAATGAACATATTTAGATTGATTTAAACTTTCTATTCAAATTTTAGAAGAACATTTACATCTTAATTATTTAGGAACAAAAATAAGTATGCACCTGTTAATCTTTTTAAAAAAATAAATACTATTTAATACTTATTAAATATGAATAGCTGAGATTGAGGTACAAACAAACAACACACACGAATACACTCCATTAATGGCGCCGATCAACCCTTCTTGAGTACCGTGGAATATGATTAGTTTATTATGCCCTCCTAAAAAATGGTTTTTGACGTGGCTAGTTAAGTTCTATTGGCTAGTTAAGTTCTCATGTAAGGCTAAAAATTTAAAAAGAAAGAAAATATATCAAACACATGCATTTGGACCGGTTGTACTTTACAAACATATCAATCACAATCCCGTGTCAAATTTTTTTTTCCTGATCCTACCCGTTTGGGATTTGATAAAATTATGGGCTAGTAGCAGTTTCGTGAAACCACGTGTACCTGAAACACTCTTCATGATAAAAACAAATGTGAAGTTTGCAATTCGTGAAATCTCATATAAACCATATGAAAGACATATTTGTCGACAATAGACCCCAATACAAAAGTGAGCCGACATCACCGAAAGCTGTGATAAAGTGACGAACGGAAGTTATGTGAATTAAATTTTCCAACGCAAAAGAGAAATGAAAGAAAACTTCATACCTGAAGCTCAGTAACATCACACACACTGACCCTTCCGTTGTAAAAAATGGTAAGCATCTTATCCTGCTCTTCTTTTGGACTCCCATTAACAAAATCCATCCTTCGATAAACCCAACATAAAACAATCAATAACATATTATATACACATAACATATTGAGACAAAAAAGAAAAAGAAGAAAGTGTTAGTTTTACATTTGTTGGCGGTAATTGTCGTTGGAATTAAAAGACTTTGAAGGCGGTACAAGACGGAGCTCAAGATTGCAGTTCCTCCTCATTTTCAGGTTTTAGCTGACAGGCAAAAAGGGTGAGAGAGTTCAAATGTGAACAATATTTTAATGAAGTGTCGTTTAACGCATCTAGTATGTATAAATAAATACGTTGGTACCTACATGTGGGGGTTAGTTGTGGGCTTCCCTGTCTAACGTTTTAAAAAACTAACACGAAACGCACACAGAAAAAGAGAAGAGACACCCATTAAATTAGGCAGGTATAAAATAAAGCACGTGGAACACGATTTTCCTACGGGCACAATAAACCCGCCACGTTCACCAGTCTTACATTTGTGCTTTCTATTCAATCACGTGCACGAGTTGTCACTTTTTTCCTCCCTATTTTAGAATTTGTTTTTAAATCAATTTACTATTTAAATGCTACTTTCAATGGAATTTGCTTCTATCATGCTTCATTCGTCATCCCACCTCTCCTGGATAACACCGCATAGACTAGAAAGACCTATCCTATTGTTTTTTATTAAAAAAAAAAAAGATTCTATATAGTATTGTTTTTTTGTCAATCATTTTTTGTATTATTAAAGGAAATGAATGATTCTAAGCTAAAAAAAAAATGTTTTTATTGTCATCCATAGCTTCAAAACATAAAATCTTTAGAGCCAAAGTCTGGTTAGATTATTCGGGTTGAATCCATAAATCCTATTTTTCAATTTCATTATATTCAGCGCAATATCTTGGGTAAAATCACATGATATAATGTCTTTTTTTTATCGTATCTCACCAAATAAATTTAGGTATACCACTACTCTTTGCATTACCATCAATACTTGTAAATCATTTGTTTCTCACGGAAGCATTCATTGGTTTACATTTGATATGTACAAACCATTTAAATCGGTTGTCTCTCAATTTATCTTTTATAGGAGCTACTTTTACCGTTTCACGAATTTGTTTATTTCTAATTTTATCCTTTCGTGTTTTACCACATATTTATCTTAGTATTCGCATCTCCGCCACACTCATATTCTGTACATTTTATTTTTTTAATTGTCCAATACTCTGTCCCATATTATATGGTGGGTCTAATGACCGTCGTATAAAAAAATTCTTTTAACTTCAAAGGTATACTCCTATCACACAATACACCGGTAGCACTTATTGTCTTAACCCAGCCTGTTTTAATCATATAAGTAACATTTGCACTAATATCTTCATCTTTTTGGATAATCAGGGCAAAATAACGAAAGTAATCATTTCTAGATATCTCTTGACCATCCAATTTCACCACATCTTCATTTGTCCTCCTATTACTACTAAAGTTACATTTCACATATTATATTTTAGTCCTGCTTATTTTAAATCCACTTTTTTCTAGAGTTTCTCTCCATAATTTCAATATAACATTATTATCTGTCTTAGTCTCATCTACTAAAATAATATTATCTGCAAATAGCATATACCATGATATCTTATCATGTATTTGTTTAATCAACTCATCCATAACAAGAGTACAGAGATAAGGACTAAGTGATGAACTTTGGTGCAGACCTATAGTAATTGAAAATTCACTACTTTCTCGAGTTAATGTTCTTAATGTAGTCATGACCCCATCATACATACTATTGATGTAGAAAATTAGACTATATCTAATTTTTCAATCACAGATAAAAATAAATAAGACAAAGAATTTTTAAAGTGGTTCAGCCTTATAAGAATAGCCTACGTCCACTGTTTTTGTTATTGATGACTGTTTGGGAATTTTCGATAATAGATTTTACCAAGAAATTTCGAGTCCCCTTACAATGAGGACGATACAATGTATTTATAGCCCTGAGGCTGTACACGTGAAATGGTAATACACCGTTGTCCAATAGGCGTGTACATCTGTATGAGAATATTACCGTATTTCTATCTCACGACAAATTCAATATTTTCAATATTCATATATTGCCATATATACACATTATAATCAAATACCAACTCACATCTCGTTAGTATTTTATCCGGATTAATTCTCAATTAATTCACATTTAATTTAATTAATCCCATAAATAAATATCGATAAAAATGCGGGGTATTACATACTTCCCCCCTAATAATAGAATTTCGTCCCGAAATTCGGAACTAAAAAGTACCTGGTAAAAATAACTCTGGATAACGTTCGCGCATCTCATCCTCGCGCTCCCATGTGGACTCCTCGACATTATGATGTCTCCACCGAACACGCACTAACGGGACTATCGTTGACCGCAGTTTTCGCTCACTTCGGTCCAAAATAGCAATCGGACCCTCCTCGTAGGAGCTATCGGGCTGGAGATCGATGTCCTCCAAAGCAATGTGAGAATGAGCCAAATTATCTCTAAGATATTTCCTTAGCGAGGAAATATGAAACACATCATGAATCCTGTGCAAATGCTCCGGTAACCCAAGTCTATACGCAACAGACTCAATCCGCTCGATGATAGGAAATGGTCCCACATATCTCGGTGCCAACTTCCCCTTCTTCCCAAATCGTATAATCCCCTTCATAGGAGATACTCTGAGTAAAACCTGGTCCCCCACTTGGAACTCCCTGAAGAACCTCTTCGCATCAGCATAGCTCTTCTGCCGATCTTGAGCTACCCGAATGCGACTCCGTATCAATTCTATCCTTGCCGAAGTATCCTGAATCACTTCCGGCCCAAGTAGTTTGTTGTCCCCCACCTCCAACCAACATGCTGGGGAACGACAAGGTCTACCGTACAACGCCTCAAATGGAGCCATGCCAATGGTGAACTGGTAGGAGTTGTTGTAAGCAAACTCCACCAGTGGAAGATACTGCTCCCATCCACCCCCGAAATCAATGATGCACATACGCAACATGTCCTCCAACATCTGATTTGTACGCTCGGTTTGCCCATCGGTCTACGGATGATAAGCCGTACTCAACCGAAATTCCGTGCCCATGGCCTCCTGAAAACTCTCCCAAAACCGTGAAACAAATATCTTGTCTCGGTCACACACGATATTTAGGGGCACACCGTGAAGTCTCACTATTTCTGTAATAAAAAGCTAGGCATACTGTCCCGTAGTGTAGTCTGTCCTTACGGGTAGAAAATGAGCAACTTTGGTCAACCTGTCCACAATTACCCAAATGGAGTCGTGACCCCTCTGTGATGTAGGTAACCCCATGATAAAGTCCATGGAGATGCTCTCCCACATCCACATCGGGACCTCTAATGGCTGTAGAAGTCCTGTCGGTCTCTGATGATCCACTTTTACCAGCTGACAAGTGACGCATTTAGAAACAAACACGGTAATATCTCTCTTCATCCCGCTCCACCAATACTATCGTCTCATGTCTTGGTACATTTTGTCCCCACCGGGATGTACCGCGAACCGTGAGCCGTGCGACTCTGCCATCACTTCGTGTCGCAATTCCTCCCCTTTCGGAACTACCAGTATCCCATTGAAGCGTAATCACCCGTCTGAGCTAACGGTATAGGACTCGGCTCCCTCTGCTAGTAATCGAACTATCTACTCCTGACAGAACGAGTCATTTGCCTGCGCCTTTACCACCTTCGTGACAATCTGCGGGGTAACAGTGATCACAAACATGAACGATCGGGCCACTGCATCCTGGTGTCCCAACTCTTTCCACTTAGCCTTCCACACCCTTGCCACCTCATCTACTGGTCTACGGCTCAACGCGTCTGCTACCACGTTAGCCTTCCCCGGGTGATATTGGATATCAAACTGATAGTCCTTCACAAACTCAAGCCACCTCCGTTGCCGCATATTCAACTCCTTCTGCGTGAACAGGTACTGTAGGAACTTGTGGTCCGTGAACAATCGAAACTTCTCCCCCAAAAGATAATGTCTCCAAATCCGAAGGGCAAATACCACTGCCGCTAACTCCAAGTCATGGGTGGGGTAATTCTTCTCGTGAGGCTTAAGCTTACAGGAAGCATAAGCTATGGCCTGACTCTCCTGCTGTAATACACCTCCAAGTCCTTGTAAGGACGTATCGGTGTAAACTAGATACTCAACTCCCGGTCTCGGCAATGCTAACACAGGTGCTGAGGTCAATTTGTCCTTCAACTCATCGAATGCCAACTGACAGGCATCACTCCAGATGAATGGCACACCCTTACGAGTCAGATGTGTCATGGGACCCGCTATCTTGGAGAAACCCCGAATAAACCTCCTGTAGTATCCTGCTAAGCCCGAGAAACTACGGATCTCAGTCGGTGTCGTGGGTTGTCCCCACTCCCTCACCGCGAATACCTTCCCCGAATCAACAGATATCCCCCGGTCCGAAATAATATGTCCCAAAAACTGAACCTCCTTCAGCCAAAACCCACACTTCTCATACTTTGCATACAGCTCGTTCTGACGTAGCATCTGCAAAACCTGCCTCAAATGCTCGGCGTGCTCCTCCTCTATCTGGGAGTAAACCAGAATGTCATCAATGAAGACAATGACGAACTGGTCCAGGAACTCTCTGAACACCCTATTCATCAAGTCCATAAACACGGCTGGAGCGTTGGTCAAGCCAAAAGGCATAACTCGAAACTCGTAGGAACCATATCTCGTTAAGAAAGCAGTCTTCGAGACGTCCTCTTCCTTGATACGCAACTGATGGTATCCCGATCGCAAATCAATCTTTGAGAAGAAAGAAGCTCCCCTCAGCTGGTCGAATAAGTCATCGATTCGGGGCAACAGATACTTATTCCGTATCGTGACCTTATTCAGCTCCCGGTAATCCACACACAATCTCAACGATCCATCCCTCTTCTTTACAAATAACACAGGGGCACCCCACAGCGAAGTACTCCTCCGCATAAACCCCTGACCCAATAACTGCTCAATCTGATCCCGTAACTCTCTCATCTCAACTGGAGCCATACGATAAGGTGCGCGGGTAATAGGCCGAGTGTCCGACGTCAAATCAATCATAAAATCTATCTCCCTACTCGGAGGTAGTCCAGGTATATCCTGAAATACATCGACGAACTCACTAACAACGGGTATCGAATCAAGTGGTATCACCACTTCCTTAGAGGTCTCCTCCTCTATGTAGTACAAATGAATGGACGATCCTCCCTCAGGGCGAGGCATCGCCACTAAAAATATCTCCTGCCCGGGAATGGCAAAGATAATACTCCTACTAAAACAATCAATCATGTCTCGGTACGCAACTAGCCAATCCATACCAATAATGGCATCATACTCTATCATTTCTAACACTAACATATCAGCGGGTAAAGTAAACCTCCCGATCTCTATACCCACACCTCTACAAATAAGGGAAATCACGGAACCCCTACTCAACGGTGAATCTACACAAGTAACTGTACTCTCGGCGGTCTCTAACAACCCAATGGTGCGTGCAAATCTCATAGCAATAAAACAGTTTGTAGCCCTCGTGTCAAATAAAATGCGCCCCATAGTCCCCTGAATAGAAAACATACCCTCAATGGCCGGTGGATTCTGTGGGGCTGCGACCTGCTGGAGCTGATACACTCTCCCATACTGAAGTTGTCCCTGCTGAACTGGGACTACTGGAATGGGTGGCAATGCTGCCATCTGTGGTGCTGGGAGGGCGGCGGGAAACATAGGCCTCTGTGGCTCGTGTCGAGCACCCTGCTGCTGCGGGGCCTTGCCCTTATCAGGACACTCCTGATATTTGTGGCCAATCTTACCACAAATAAAACACTTCCCCTGGAAGTTTCCCCCTCGCTTTCCCTGTTGACCACGGCCCTGGTGACCGTTACCATTTCTGCCCTGGCCTTGCTGGCCCTGGTGAAACTGCTGTTGTTGACCATTTTGACCCTGCTAGCCCTGATGGCCGTTCGGACCCTGCTGGCCATTCCGAAATCCTCTCTGACTGTTCCTGAAAACCCCTGATCGGAATTTCTTAGAATCCCCCAGCTGGGAACCCTGATCACCCTGCCTATACTGACCCTCAGTTGTTTGTGCCCCACTGGCACCATTTCCCCCTGTCCAGCCCTGATGGCTGGACTCTCCTGATCGCTTCCCCTCTGTCAAGTGAAAGATATGGTCCTGGAAATGGAGCAGTGCAGCGTTAACCACATCAGAGTAAGTGGCCAACGATAGATTCCCCAACAAGTGCTGACGGATCCTCCAAGTTAATCCATCTGTAAACTTCTGAATCTTTTTCTCTTCTGTCTTTATCTCATCCGGGACAATATTCAGTAAATTAGTGAATTCGACCTCATACTCGGCCACAGTCCTTCCCTCCTGTCTAAGGTTTATCAACTTCCTTCTCATTTCCGTGTGAACAGCTAACGGAAAATATTTGCGATCGAACCGCACCCAAAACTCCTGTATCGTGAGAGTATCTCTCTCCTCCACGATGGTAATAGACACCAACCACTGCAGTGCAGATCCCACTAGCTTGAAAGTAGCTAGTATCTGCTTCTGAACTTCGATGAACTCATACATCCTCAAGTGCCTCTGAATATCCTTCCTCCACTGACTTGAAACCATAATATCGGAGCTACCTGCGAACTCCGGTGAGTGTGCTTTCTGAAAAGCATCATGTACGCGTTCCCAAGCAGACGAGAATGCATGTTCCTGAACTGGCGCGGCTACTGGCGCCTGGGGTGGTGACTGCTGTACAACGGCAAGAGCGGCGTTTACCGCTTGGGCTACAATGGTTGCAACCTCAGCGGCATTCATGGTGCCCTGTACTGGTACTGGCTGGGGCTCTGGCTGTGCATCCCTAGGAACCCGTGGTGCACGTCATGGAGGCATCTGAAATAAGAGTAAGGTCTATAAGTTCACAGTTATAAACCCAAAATAGTTGAAGAGTGAAGCATACATAAAAGAATACAACAGTCCTAAAATATAGGGCTCTACATCAAAGAAAGCTCAGCGGAAACATAATAAGCCGTACAGATCCTAAAGGACACTAGAACCTGATGCTCTGATACCACCTAAGACACCACGACTAATTAAATACCGGGTAGCTACTCCTTTATTAAATCGATACAAAATGCCAAGTTAGTTCAGTTAATAGCATCACTGTCGAAAACATTTTAATGATTACTAACCACCTAGTATTTAAAAAGTAAGTTGTCAAATTTTAGATTAAATCTGATTAACATGCGATAAATGAAATGTAAAAGAATAGCATCACCATACACCATAAAGTCTCAATAAAGTAACCAACAGATAATAAGTCTGGAGGAAAACTCCTCACAACAATCCCAATATGGAAATAAATAAAACAAGTCTGCATCCTGAATTAATTACAAACCAAAGTCTGAATAACTGAAATCTAAAATTTCTCAAAATGAAATGGGCAACATGCCCTATAAATGATGAAACTGAATATGGAGTCAAGACTAGAAAGAAGCGTCTACTAGCAAGGCCCTGTAACTTCCACAACAGCTATAACTCGTCACCTGATTGGAAATACTATGCATGGTGTCCTTGTGGCTGGACACCTATAAGGTTTTTACAAAAAAAATAGATTTGAAAGCAAACGGGTCAGAGCCCGAAAGTGGAGAGTATTTTAAAAATAGCAAGTGCTTTAATAACATTAAAACAATGAATGCAAAATACATGTTAGGACGTGCCCTCACATGAAGTACTCACCTCTCGACTAATAGTGCACTCCTAACGTACCGTACCCATCTAAGTGGTCTTTATATCTAACCAAACCGGCATAAGTTCTAACCCATCTCCTCGATTCACAATATGAATTCCCAATGTTATCACTTGAATAGATAGCTTTACTTAAACTCGGATTCTCAATTATTAGCATTACCATTTACTAGAGGTTATCCCCTTATTTATCTTCTCAAGGAGTTACTATAAATTATTCTCATAATCAAACATGACAAGTCTGTTCATTTAACCGTATATCATTCACATCATAAATATACAATACAAGCACCCCGAGGTTAAGATGCGGTGCACACATACTCTGCTATCCATCCCGGTACATCGCGTACATAAGGATTACAAATTTCGAATCTCTCAGGAATTGTTAGAATAAGCACAACACACAATAATGGAGGCGAACATAATTCAACATATCCATGGGTTACGTACATACTTACGCTCCATAGTCAGCTGACTTATTAACTCACAAATAAGTCATTCTAGCATTATGTTCTTAAGGTACCAATCTAACTCCGGGCACACAAGGATTAGATGGCCCTAAGAGAACATAAACCTCCCGTGATAGCAAGTATGGTAGGTATGTCATACACATAAAATCATATACAAATACTAAGCATGCACACATCTTAGTAATTACCATAATTTATTAGTGGTATACTTCTCATTCTTATACCAATACACGTGCCCCCGGTTTATATATACACATTATCCATTATCCTCACGTCGTGATTAGTTATTCGCGTCCTAACCCACAATTACCATTTGGTTCAAATCATTCTTCTATATTTTACTCCCCAATATATCCCGAATATCCCAACTATATCAATTAGTCATCAAGGTAATGTTATCTCTACCATTAAACAAGGTTACGGGACACTAGAAATCAAACCAGGCCAAAAATGTCAATCTGTCAACTCGTTAGAAGTCTTGTTCGAACGAAGTGGGCATCTAACGAGATCTCGTTCGAACGAAAGGCATCGAACGAACATCCCACTCGTTAGAAGTCAAACTGTCAACTCGTTAGAAGCTCGTTCGAACGAGCTCGTTCGAACGACCTGGACAGGCCTTTGAACGAGGTGACAGTTTCGAGCCCAGAATTTTCCTATCTCATTTTTCCCAATTTTCTTCACCTCTAATCTCATATAAACATCATTCCAACAGTAGTTCAAGGTTTCTAATAATTCTTAAACATACTTAGGTCGTATATTAACATATATATGGGATCGAATCATCCTAAACCACATCTAATCATCAAATCTCCCCAATTTTTCCCAAACCTTATGAACATGAACCCTAGAAATTTAAAGTCTTCAATTTCCATAAATAAATCCGTTTTTGTAACATATAAAGTGGTAATTCTATTAGTTCAATCACCCACTAAAAATTCTACATGCAAACCTATATCAAAATCTGAATTTATAACTCCAAATTACATGGGTTTTTACAAGTCTCTCAATACAATGCAATTATATCAATTTCTAAGGATGGAAGAAGCATTCGCTTGAAATTAACGTAATTAAACCACTTGCCTTGGATTATTCTCTAAATTTGGTGTAGAATGATGAAGGTTGCACTCTCTCTTTTCCTCCCAAGGTTGAAGGTTGAAGATGGAGGTTGTGTTTTCTCTTTGGAAACTCTCTCTAACTTCCTCCTCTAACTCCCGTTGCCCTTTAGTTGGTTAAGTGCTGGTAATGGCTTAGTGGGTCACTAAATATCCTAATATTTAACTCCCAAAATTCGTTGGTTAATTATCATAAAATTTCAAAATTACCAAAATACCCTTTTAAGTTGCCGGTATGGCCCAAAAATGCCCAGGGACCCAAACTAAACCCCCGGCTAGTGTTTTCTGACTATTTAGAA
This sequence comes from Sambucus nigra, assembly GCA_949130495.1. Lineage (NCBI taxonomy): Eukaryota > Viridiplantae > Streptophyta > Magnoliopsida > Dipsacales > Adoxaceae > Sambucus > Sambucus nigra. Next base: position 404,128,984 of record OX422216.1, on the reverse strand, counting down.
CCTTCCGGACTCATTGGCGCACTCAAAATGACCATACGGTTGATAAAAATAAAATTCACTTTTTAATTTAAATAATTACATTCCTGACGCGACTGTCACGCGCGTCCCAACAAAATTTCCCAAATTGCCGTATTTATATCTCACGACAAATTCAATATTTTCAATATTCATATATTGCCATATATACACATTATAATCAAATACCAACTCACATCTCGTTAGTATTTTATCCGGATTAATTCTCAATTAATTCACATTTAATTTAATTAATCCCATAAATAAATATCGATAAAAATGCTGGGTATTACACTGGAGAAGCAAACAAAAGCAAGCATGATGTCCCAGAAGAAGGGACAAGAAAAATCGATGCACTCCCTCCAGTTGCTACTATGAAGGTTACTAAGAAGCCCCCAGTGGCTCCGAGCAAGGTCGCTGCTCCAAGCGAGGTTATAGTCATATCCCCGACCAAGACTACATCCTTGGTCGAAACTGTTCCTGCTCCCCCGAGGAAGCTGAAGAAGAGCTCCTCTAATAAATTGGCTGAATCCTTCTCTCAGCCTTTATCTACTGGAATTGGTGTGCCCACTTTTATTGCTCCGAGCTCTGCCATGAGCTCGGTGAAGTCTTAGATTATCCCCGAGATCCAAGATGTTGAAGAAAATTTTTCTCAGGAGATGGTTACCAACTTGGCCGCTCGACATATTGCTTCTGTAAGTATTATTAATTTAAACTTCCATTTCTCAATGTTATATCTTTGCACTGACTTGCAATTATTTTCTTTTTCCATTTGGTAACTTGTTTCAATACGATTTTGAAAAAGGATGAAGCTATTAAAGCTTCAAGCTCCTCGTCAGGTGTAGAGGAGGCTTTGGTAGGTCTGACGCAGTCTCTGAAGGATTTTCGTCAGAAGTATGTCGATGATAAAGCTGCTTGGGAGAAGCAGCTCAATTCCACCGAGCAGGAGAGGGATCAGGTTGTTGAAGTTTCTAAAGGGTTGGAGAAAAAAATAAAAGATTTAAAGAAGAAGAATAAAGAGCTCGAGGGTAAGCTCCAACATGCTGGAGAGTTTGAAAATAAACTCAAGTTTGCTGAGGAAGAATTGGGTAAACTTCATGAAGCAGATCGCCAGAAGGACGAGGCAGAAAAGAAGTTGAAAGCTGCCGAGGAACTCATGACTGAGAGGATTTCCTCAGAGAAGGTGAAGAGGAAAATTGCTATTAAGAAGTCCTTCAACGCTGGCTTGGATAAGGGGTGGAATAAGGGTCTGGCTGCCATGATCTCACAAATGGAGTATGGCGGCCTTAAATACTTCAGGGATGGTTGGGTCGCTGCTCTGAGAGAGATGAACGTTGATGAGAGTTCAGACCTATTTCAGCGACACATTTCGAGCCCCCCTCCATCTCCTGGGGAAGAAGAACAAGAGGATGAAGCTGCCTCCGAGGAATCCTCCATGGTGATGGGAGATTAGATTTCTCATTCCCCAATTTTCCAGTCCTCCTGCGAGCAACTTCAACCATCCATTACTTCAACCGAGCAACTTCCAGCACCCACCGAGCAACTATATGTGCCATCCGAGCAACCTACCTCCTCGTTCCAGCCTCCCGAGAAAGTTATGGGAGATAAAGAGAAGGTGTAGAGTTGTTCGGACTTTTGTCTCTGTTTATTTTTGTCCAATGTAACTTTGAACTATGTATTTCTCTTTTATGATGTAATAAAATTTGGAAATTTTGATTATTTATACTATAGATTCTCTTCTTCTGGCTCTGTTTGCACTCTCGTTGACTCTTGCTATCTCTTCCTTTTACTAGTTTATGGCCAGGATGGAATTGTTAGCAGATCATGATACAAAATTACTAAATTAGTGCAATGAATATTCAAGGCTGGTCATGCAGATATGACTGAAGCTCAAATCGTTGATATACTCGGTCTAGATGATTCAGAGCGAACAGTTGAAGCCTACCAGTATTTGAAGTGCCTGCTCGACCGTGCAGTGGCTAACAATGTAGCATATTATGAAATGATTGAAGACCTCCATGGCACTCTCGAGGATCTTCAACAACAATACAAGGAATCTACAGCCCTCTTGCACCAGGGATATGAGCAGAAGTATCAGCAACTAAGTGCTGATAAAGGATATGATAAACTAGTTGCTGCCTATGACTTGAAAGAGAGAACTCTGAAGATCGAGGTCGAAGAACACAGGCAGATAGCTAAGTTGCTGGAGCAGGAAAATAATAACATGCGAGGAGAAGTATCTCAGCTGAAGTCTGCATCCTCTACCTCGAGCGCTTCGATTCCTGTGAACGACGATGGATTCTCTTTCTTGGAGGTCAAAAATGCCAATCTCAGAGACGAATTAGAAACCTTGAAGAGGATTGGGCCTTCTACTCTGCTCGGGGACGAGCAAGAGATGCTCGGATTACTGTTGAGGAACAAAGAACTCAATCGTACCTAGAGAACCAAGCCTTCCAATTGATGGCAAAGAACCAGGCATTAACTAAGATGTCTAAAAAGATTCAAGCATTCGACGAGCAACTGGCTGCCCAAAATTCTGCCTTGGAGAATAAAATGAATCTGGTAAAGAATCTCCGCGAGCAGTTAGAAAGATTAACCTACCAGTTCCACAAGCAACCTAGAGAGTTTTGGATGGCTGGTTACAATGAAGCCCTTTATCATCCTGACGACCGGATCCAGCAGTCGAACAACGAGGGGTATAAGCAAGGATGGATGAATGCCTTGAGTGTGCTGCAGCTGGAACAAGGTCATTATTTGTAGGATTACCATAATCCTGGGTTGCTCGACTTGCTAGTGCCGCCTTTCAAACTCGACATGAGCTGGATTCCTGCTCGTGCCATCCCTCAATGCCTGATTTCGAAGTATCTCGGCGACTACAGTCTTCATTCCAACTTTGAGATATCTCGCCCAGAGCACCTTCTTGATCATCCATCAGTAATGAATATCAGGATGCTCAAAGATCTCAATTTCATAAATTCCCCCTATGCCTTAGACGATCCTCCTGCTGGTGAAGAACCTGTTTCAAAGGCACAGGGGAAGAAACCAATAGAATAGGATTCATGATGTAATAATTTCTTATGTATCTCATTCTTAATGTATTTTGTTCTGAGTTTAATGAAAAAAATTCTAGTTTTCTTTGCAATCTTGATTATCATTGTCTTGATAATATTTTGTAAAATATTTTTTTTGTTTACTAATGAATGTGCATGTATATCTGTTAAAAAGATAACAATATTTTGTGCTATTTTAAATTGCCGACCAACTAGAGTTGGTGAAAATTTTATTATTGACTCTTCTGAATTGATGATAATCATTTCACGACATATGTATCTGTTAAAAAGAAAACTTATTGTCGACTATCCTGAATTTGTGGTAATCATTTGATGACTAACCAAAATTGATGATATTTTGTTTCTCGACCAACTTGGTGGTAATTTAAAATGTTACAAGTATAAAAAAAATTTCTTGATCACTTTTTAATTCTTCGCCATTAGTTGACTTTTATCACATAATCCTGCTTTGTTTAATAAATGTTTCCGACCAACCGAGGTCGGTAGATTTTTCTTCCTAACCAACCGTAGTTGGTATTTCTAGGAAATATTTTTATTCCCGACCAACCGGAGTTGGTGGATTTTCTTCCCAACCAACCGTAGTTGGTATTTCTGTGAAATACTTTTATTCCCGACCAATCGGAGTTGGGGGATTTTCTTCCCAACCAACCGTAGTTGGTATTTTTGAGAAATACTTTTATTCCCGACCAATCGGCGTTGGTGGATTTTCTTCCCAACCAACCGTAGTTGGTATTTCTGGGAAATACTTTTATTCCCGGCCAACCCGAGTTGGTGGATTTTCTTCCCAACCAACCGTAGTTGGTATTTCTAGAAAATATTTTTATTCCCGACCAACCGGTGTTGGTGGATTTCTTCCCAACCAACCGTAGTTGGTATTTCTGGGAAATATTTTTATTCCCGACCAACCGGAGTTAGTGGATTTTCTTCCCAATCAACCGTAGTTGGTATTTTTGGGAAATACTTTTATTTCCGACCAACCAGAGTTTGTGGATTTTCTTCCCAAGCAACCGTAGTTTGTATTTCGGGGAAATATTTATATTCCCGACCAACCGGCGTTGGTGGATTTTCTTCCCACCCAACTATAGTTTGTATTTCTGGGAAAAATTTGTATTCCCGACCAACCGGAGTTGGTGAATTTTCTTCCCAACCAACCATAGTTGGTATTTCTGGGAAATTTTTTATTCCCGACCAACCTTAGCTGGTGGATTTTGCTGAGTAGTGTGTAGCACTAGTATTCCGCGAAAAAATTTCAATAAAAGGAGAGAATTGGGTAGAACATTCACATTTTATTCATACTGAAGAAACTGCATTACATGAGGATTTACATTACTGATAATACTAGGTGTAAACCCGCGCGATGCGCGAGCGAGAATATTCATGAAGGATGATTTATTTTTTACTTTAGAAAGTGTTCAATAGAAAAAAAGAGCTAAAACTATAGTTTTTATGAAAAATAATTTTTTATTTATATTTTCACTGAAAGAGTATTGTTTAAAAAATTAATTTATAGTTTTTAAAACAATTTTTTTTAAATTATAAACATATATATTATTTTTTTAAGAAAAGTGAAAAGTGTCTTTTTAAAAGTATTATACATATATATATATATATATATATATATATATATATATATATATATATATATATATATATATATATATTAGATTAGATTAGTTTTTTGGCGCGATGTGCGGGTGATTTGAGTTATTTTATATAATGCAAAACAGACATACTTACAAAATCGAGGTGCCTTTAATGCAGAAAATTTATAAAAGAATAACGAATATATGTAATTCACTTGTAGAATATTTCATGACAAACAAATACTTGCATATAAAATTGAAATGTAGAAAGAAGAAGAATTAATGACGAAGAAAAGGAAATTAAAAAAACAAAAATAATATAACACACACACACACACACACACACACACACACACACACACACACACACACATATATATATATATATATATATAAAAGTTATTTTTTTAAACATTACTGTTTTTATAAAAATATAAATATATAATCATTTTTTTATAAAACTACATGTCGACACTTTTTTAATAATTTTTTTTACAAAACTTGATTTTATAAAAATTATTCGAAAAAAAGTTTTTATAATAAAATTTATAGTTGTCTAATACGGTATATAAAATTTGCAAGTTGAAGTTACTTTATAAAAATAGTTTTTTTGTAAAAAGATTATATTTATAAGGATAGGCTTTTAAAACAGAATTTATGTAAAGAAAAGAAGTTAAAAACTCTAAACTTGATTTTATAAAAATTAGTAAAATATTTATAAAAAATAATACATTTTTTATATTATTTTATAATATTATATAAAAAAATTAATAATTTTTTTTACAAAACTTGATTTTATAAAAATTATTCAAAAAAAAGTTTTTATAATAAAATTTATAGTTGTCTAATACGGTATATAAAATTTGCAAGTTGAAGTTACTTTATAAAAATAGTTTTTTTGTAAAAAGATTATAATTATAAGGATAGCCTTTTAAAACAAAATTTATGTAAAGAAAAGAAGTTAAAAACTCTAACCTTGATTTTATAAAAATTAGTAAAATATTTATAAAAAATAATACATTTTTTATAGAAAATATTTTTATATTATTTTATAATATAATATAATATAAAATTGATATCAATTGTTTTTTATAGAAAACATTGTTTTATTTATAAAAAATAAAACATTTTTTATATTATTTTATATTATTTTATAGAAAACAGAATTTAAACTCGCGCGATGCGTGGCCGACTTTATCTAAACTGTATTGTTTTAAATAAGAAAACATTGATATTTATAAAAACTATTTTATAATTTTAAGGTCAAACACTAAGAAATAAATCTTTGAGGAATAAAGTTGATAAAGATAATTGGAAGGGGACAAACACTATATAATCCCCCAAATATAAAAATAATATACACCTATGTAAATAATAAAAAGAATATCAATTTGAAGTATAAATGTAGCTATAGAATAATTGATATCTATGTTTTCATCAAAAAATAAAGAAGATATTCATGTTTTAGGTTGTCATAAAGAATACAATTTTATTAAAAAACAGTTTTTAGACAAATAGAAAAAAAAGATGAAAAGGTTTTTTTTTCCCTTTTTGAATTAAAAGAGAGAAAGTTATGAGTTTTGATTAAGTCAATGAATTTTTAGGGGATTAAAGTCTTTTCATGTTAAATTGGAGTGAGGGAATGTTGTTTGGAGTGGGAATAGAGGGACTGGAGTATATATTATCACTCATTTCTTATTTTGACAACAATAAGAAATATTCCAAACATGTAATTTGAAGTATATAATAATATCCAAGAGTATCTGTAAAGTATTTAGATGAATCCATGAAGTATTCCAAACAACTACATCTATTTTGATAACAATAAAAAACTTATAGCCGGAGAATCACACATACAATTGTATTTGGTATCATGACCCACAACATTGTCGCTCTCGTCCACCAAAATGCATCTGCAAAAAAGGTAGAGCAGACAAAACCTTTAAACTCTAAACATAACACTATCTTAGGAGGCAAAGTAAAAAAAACCTAAATTCAATTCCATTTCTCGTTCAAGGAACTCACACAAAAGATCCTTAAATAAAAGAAAAAAATATGAATAAATAAATGAAAAAACGGAGAGGAAGTGGAAAGTAACTCATCTTCAAACATGAGACGCCTCTAGACAGCGTCCATACCCAAATGAGAAACAAATATTTGGTAGTAAAATGAAAGGTTTGAAAACCCAAAAGTTTTAAGAAATATACCTCTCTTTCCTCGCTATAACTGAATCGGTATCTCTCTCTCATAAGTTCATCTTTATACCTCTAATGATATTTAATACATATGCCATGTGTCATTCTCTGAAGATTTGATTCTATAAATATACTATAATATATTATAATTTGTTTTTTGCCCAATAGAGAAAAAAAAGTATGCAGCAAAGGAATGAATATAAATCTATATACCTTAGTCTTGCCTTCTTGAAAAAGCTTGTTGACAACATCATAGTTAGGAGGAGCACCAAACCTCCATTGAATATTCGTGGTTTCCTCTTCATTCTCCGGATGTTCCTTGGGAGAGAAGTATATATATATATGTATAGTTGTCACACAAACACCAACAATTTTTACACCTGAAACTTTGTATATTCATTTTGAGATACATCATAATATAATAAACATCTTATCCGTCAAAACTAAAGAAAAATTAAACATATAAAGAAAGAAAAATATTTTATCCGTCAAAACTAAAAATTTACAATGGGAGTTGAGAAATATACCTATGAGATTGATGAAGATGGCGGTCTTGAGGTCATGTCTTGCTTGAGGAGGGATGGGCTGGAAACTAAAAGAGAGGTAACAGCGTACAAACACTTGCAACCACAGACATTATACACTAAAATAGAGCCTCCTGAGCTTCTTGTCTTGGAGGATCAATTCATTTACTCCTAATCTCTATGGATTTAAAGTGAATATAAATTAGATTTAACACATGTCAAACCAAACTACCCCGTCTCACTATTACCTACATTTATGAGAGGCCATTTCATGGGTCATTTATTTTTCTTGGAAGGGTAAACGATTGTGCAGTTGTTTGAGGAAGAGTGAGAGAGATAAGTAAATGGCTCTTGGAAAATGAGAGACACATAAATCGGAAGCCTCCATTAATAATCTATACACATGTCAATTTATTGGACTTTAGACTTAATGATATTTAGTACATATGCCATGTGTCATCTTCAATTAGATTAGATAGAGATGTGCCACGTGGATAGGCTAATTGGAGAGCATAATAAATGCCTTGTTTTGCATTTTATAGTATATAGAGATTTGCGCAAATGCTCTGCATTCCACGCATTCTTAAAATTCTCCCCTTCTAAAGTTTCAATCCTATATGTCCCTGGGCGAACAACCTCTGTTACTCGGTAAGGCCCATGCCAATTAGCTTCCAGTTTGTTATGCTTTTGAATCACTCTCTTTAGCGCATAGTCTCCTTCCTTCAGGTCGCATTTATTCACTCTCTTGTTGTAGAATAGAGTTGTTCATTGTTGGTATGCAGCATTCCTGATTGCTGCTTCTTCTCTAACTTCCTCGAGCATGTCCAAATCTAACCTTCTCATTAAGTCGCTGACAGGGGAATTGAAATTCAGTACTCTGTGTGTTGGGAGGCCCAACTCGGCAGGTATAACAGCTTCACTTCCAAACGCTAGCATGTATGGAGATTCTCCTGTTGCTTCTCGGGGAGTAGTACGATAAGCCCACAGTACAGAATGTAGCTCGTTGATCCAGTTTGATTTCGCATCATTCAGTCTTTTCTTCAAACCATTTATCAATGTTTTGTTTGTCACCTCAGTTTGTCCATTGCTTTGGGGATGGACTGGTGCCGAGTGGGTTTTCAAGATATTTGACTGATGACAATAGGCAGCGAACTCCTCGTTGTCAAATTGAGTTCCATGGTCTGTGATGAAGGCATGAGGAAGACCATATCTACAAATGATATTCTTCCATATAAATTGATACACCTTGTCATAAGTCATATCGATGAGAGGCTCATCTTCCACCCATTTAGTAAAGTAATCCACCGCGACCACGAGATATTTAAATCTTCCCCTGGTCGTTGGAAGTGGCCCGACCAAGTCTATTCCCCACATGGCAAATGGCCAAGGGGAAGTAATAGGTGCTAATAATGCTTGGGGAGTTCTTCGGATAGAGGAGAAGCGTTGACATTTATCATATTTCTTGGCATAGGTTATACAATCAGCCCTCATCGTTGGCCAGTAGTATCCTTGCATCATCATTCTTTGTAACATCGTCTGACCTGCTACATGGGCTCCATAGGACCCTTCATGGACCTCTCAAATCAAGTCTTTCACCTCGGAGGGATGCACACATCTTTGCAAACCTGCTATAATTCCTCCTCTGTATAGAATACCATTAGTCAATACATAACGAGCAGCTTTAAACTTCAATTTCTTGGTTGCGAGTTTGTCAATCGATAATTCTCCTTCCTCAATATATGCCCTGATGGGATCCATCCAAGATGGCCCTAAATCAAGGGTAATAAAGTTCATCATCGGATCTTCATCTATGCTCCGACCAGCTAAAACTTCAATTGGGATTGTTCTTCATAGCTCGGTACGAGTAGCTGATGCTAATCGAGCTAAGGTGTCTGCTCTTGCATTCTCCATTCTTGGTATTCTGACCAGCTGAACAGCAACAAATTCCGGTACCAATTCCATTGCCTTTGCATGGTACTTAATCATCAACTCTCCCTTTGCTGTATATACACCAAGCATTTAGTTTACAATCAATTACGAGTCACTGCATACGTTTACCTGCTCTGCCTTCATGGTTTTTGCCAGACTAAGGCCTACAATCATCTCTTCATATTCGGCCTCATTATTAGAAGCTTGAAATTGAAAGCGCAGAGCATATTCTATATCGACCTCGTCTGGAATTTTCAATACAATCCCAGCTCCACTACCTGAAGTGCATGATGAGCCATCCACGTATAGATTCCATATAGGTATCTCGTCCTCAAACTTCTTATTGGATAAAGTTCCTTGATGAAATATTTGTTGCTCCATTTCTACCACTTCTCGCTGTTCGTCGACCATCTTCTCTTGCCCTTTTACCAACTTAAGTTGGTCCGGGCTTGGGTTTGATGATCCTGTAACATCCGCAGGTAGGTCTGACGATCCTGTAACATCCACAAGCTGGTCGGTGAGTAAGTTTTGCTCCTTGGAAGTATCAGGATAGGTAAATTCTGCAATAAAATCTACTACTGCTTGCCCTTTGATTGACGATCTGGGCTCATATACTATGTCATATTCGCCATGTTCCACTGCCCAGTACATCAATCTTCCCAATTTTTCTGGCTTATGAAGAGCTTGCCTTAATGGCATGTCTGTATAAACTACTATACTATGAGCTTGCAAGTATGGATTCATTCTTCTACTTGCTTCTATCAATGCTAGTGCTAATTTTTCCAACCTCGGATACCTGATCTCTGCTCCTCGGTAGGCCTTACTGGTGTAATAGATCAGTTTTTGTACTCCGTCTTCTATTCATATCAATGCCGAACTAATTGCGTTCTCCGACACTGCCAAATACAAGTAAAATCTTTCTCCCACCACTGGCCTAGACAACAGTAGAGGTGCTCCAGATATTTCTTCAACTCTTGAAAAGCCTTCTCGCATTCATCATTCCATTCGAAAGTCTTTCGGAGCGTTTTGAAGAATGGGAGGCATCTATCAGTTGCTCGCAATACAAATCTTTTAAGTGCTGCTACTCATCCTGTAAGACTCTGCACTTCTTTCTTCGTCAAAGGAGATCGTAGTCCCAATAGAGCCTTGATCTTTTTAGGGTTTGCTTCAATGCCTCGTTGATTGACAATATACCTGAGAAACATTCCCTCTCGTACTCCGAATATGCACTTGGTCGGGTTCAACTTCATTTAATATTTATCTAATTGATCAAAGGTTTGTCTTAGATCAGTTAGATGGTCGAAGACTTTCTTGCTCTTCGTCAGCATATCATCAACATAAACTTCCATATTACAACTGATTTGTTCGGCAAAGACTTTGTTCATCAATCGTTGATATGTTGCACCTGCATTTTTCAAACCAAAAGGCATAACATTATAACAATAAGTTCCCCTAGGGGGAATGAAAGAGGTACTCTCCCTGTCTTCATGTTTCATTTTAATCTGGTTGTAACTAGAATAAGCATCCATGAAACTCAACAGTTCGTGTCTCGAGGTAGCATCCACTAATTGATCAATTCGGGGCAAGGGAAAATGATCCTTTGGGCATGCCTTGCTGAGGTCGGTGAAGTCTACACACATCCTCCACTTGTTGTTCTTCTTCTTTACCATCACCACATTTGCTAACCAGTCTGGATATTTAACATCTTTAATAAAGAAATCTTTCTGGAGCTTCTCGACCTCCTCTTGTATAGCTTGATTCTTCTTGGGGCTGAACACTCTCCTTCTCTGCTTGACTGGCTTGATCTCCTTATTCATGACATAAGAAATTTGGGTCTATCCCTGGCATGTCCTCATGGCTCCCTGCAAATTTTTATTTTCTGCTTTTTAAAAAAACTATCAATTCTTATTTTAGTGAGGCATCCAACGACGAACCTATTTGAGTTGTTCGTTCCGGGTGCTCGTTGTCTAGAATGATATTTTCAGTAGCTTCCACCACCTGACCTTTCACAAGCTGCGACTCATCTCTAGGATCTAATGTTTCAATCTCTGCACCTTCATCCACTTGATAGGTAGTTGTCTTTTTCCTAGATTCCTCCAGTTCTTCCTGCTCGGTAGATGAATAGTAGCATTCCCGAGCTACTTTTTGGTCACCCTTCACAACTCCCACTCCAAAATTAGTTGGAAATTTCAGACATTGATGTACAGTAGATGGTACGACTTCAAATTTTTTCAAACCTACCCTTACCATGATGATATTATAAGCCGACTGGACATTCTTATCCATCACAAAGAAACGTACTCTCTTTGTTCAATAAGCAGGCCATGTACCAATGGACATATCTAACTTGATCGTCCCAAATGGAAAAACTTTCTCGCCAGCAAAAATGAGGAGGGGCCTGTGATAAGGCTCCAACTGAGACAGCTTTAGATTTAAACTGTCGAAGCACGAGTAGAACATAATGTCTGCTGAGCTACCATTATCTACTAGTACTCTTGAAATCATCGCTTCCTTCATCCTCATTTTGATCACCAGTGGATCATCATGAGGATACAGGAAACTTGCGAGGTCGTTCTTTGAGAAAACGATGACCAGTTTTTCTTTGTTTACCTCCCTCAGGCGATCATCCTCAGCTAGATTTATTCATTGAATGTATGACCAATCTTGAGCCTCATTAAAGTAAGCTTTTCTCTCTGCAGTAAGGTCTCCACCTCCTGCATCTCCACCTATAATAACATTACAATCAAATGACCCAAAATGTATTAAAAATACCTCACGTTCTGGCTGCCTTGGTCTTTTGGGGAGATCGGGACCGTCTTCTGGATCATCTTCATGGTCTCTTTTCTTGTTCTCCTCTGCTCGGTGAGGAGATCTAGACCTCTGTCTTACTCGGTCGCTACTTCTTCTTTCACTTTTACGATCAACATACTTTGCCAGCTTTCCTCGTCTGATGAGTGCTTCGATCTCATTCTGAAGAGCTATATAATTTTTGTTCGTGTGGCCATGGTCTTTGTGGAATTCGCAATATTTGACCTTATTCCTCTTGTCAGGGTCTGACTTCATTTTCTCTGGCCAGTTTAGCTCCTCGCTGTTCTTGATTTCTTCTATAACGTGGTTGATGTCTACCTTCAAAGGAGTATAATTTTCAAATTTCTTCAATACCTCCCATGATGGCTTTGTTTTTGATTGCTTGTCACCACCATTGTTCTTATGCTCTTTCTTCTTAGCCTTATCGACCTCCACCTTGGTCTCTTTGGTATCCATATTCTTCTTCGCAGCCATAACCTCCTCGGTATTCATGATCTTGGCCGCTTTTGCCATCAGTTCTGACTTGGTTCTGGATGGATCTTTGGCCAAAGTGTAGTACAAATTGTTAGGCAGTAGCCCACTCATCAAAGCAGTAATCGCTGTCTTTTCTTCATAATCAATAACTTCGAGTTTCTCGTTATTGAAACGAGTTATATAATCCCTGGTTCTCTCACCCGCTTTTTGTCTAACACTTAACAGGTGTGCTACTCGTTTAACTGGTTTTGCTCCAAAATAGAAATTTCCAATGAAGAGCTTGGCCCGGTGAAAGAAAGTTGAAATCTTACCCCGAGGAAGGTTATTATACCATATTTGAGCAGATCCGGTAAGAGTTCTCGAAAATGCCCTGCACCTCATCTCATCTGGCACAGCATAGATGTCAGCAGCATCTTGGTATTGTTTTATATGAAGGACAAGGTCATTTTTTCCATCATATTTAGGAGTCACAACAGGTTCTTTGAACTTTGACGGTGTGGGAAAATCCATAATTGCCTGGACAAAAGGTGTCCCTTGGATAAAAGTTCTTTGTAGAGGATTCTTGGCCTTAGCCATTTCCCCTAATCTATCCTCCAGCCTCTGAATAGAGCCTTTCCATGCATCATCCTCGTGCCTGTTGGTTCGAGCAACTGATCGTGTTGAATTTACTTCCTGAGATCTTTCACGATGAGTAGTTGGTCATGATTGGGCAGAACTCTCCCTTAGATTGGATGGTTGTCGGAAGCTCCTCGACACAGCTTTGGGAGGACTTCTATTCCTCCTTGGGCCCAAACGATCAAAAGGAGATGCCCTACTTAATATCTCCAATGCACTAGTCCTTTATGGAGAGAGAGTGACATTTTGTTCAGTATCTGTGGCTCGTACTGACGAAGTTCGACCTGGTTGATAAGAAAAATCATCAGATCTCTCAGTGCGATATGAATTGGTATGCCTAGTACGCGAAGAAAGTAAACGGGTGTTTTTTTGAACACTTCGTTGTCCTGAATGGGTCGGTACTCCACCCTGGATAGTTTGTATGAGTTGTCGCATAGTTTCTTGCATGGCTGTCTGGCCCTGGGCCAGATTTGTCATTATTCCGGCCAGATCTTGGACGTTTGGTGGAGTAGATGGATTTGGGGGGTTTCCAGCGTTTCGATTGCTGGATTCAGGATTGTCAGCCATTGGTGATGAATTATTTTTAGTGAAAAAGGATAATTACTGTCGTTTCCTACAGACGGCGCCTATCTGTTGATGTAAAAAATTAGACTATATCTAATTTTTCAATCACAGATAAAAATAAATAAGACATCGATTTTTTAAAGTGGTTCAGCCTTATAAGAATGGCCTGCGTCCACTGTTTTTGTTATTGCTGACTGTTTGGAAATTCTCGATAATAGATTTTACCAAGAAATTCCGAGTCCCCTTACAATGAGGATGATACAATGTATTTATAGCCCTGAGGCTGTACAAGTGAAAGGGTAATACAACGTTGTCCAATAGGCGTGTACATCTGTATGAGAACATTGCGCATTCAATGCGCAATTAATCTGTTGGTTATCTTGATATTAATGCTCTGTACGAGGTGCAGCTCGGACCGCCTTAGTAGCTCGGTACTTATGAGTTGCTCGGTGTAGTAATGTTCCTCGGAGCGTCTGAGTTGGTCGGGGAGGTCGAGTTCCTCGAAGTCAAGGTGTTGTTAAAAAATGCTTGTAGGTGCCATGTAGATTGACACGTGTCTCTTCATAATTAATCCACGTCAGTAGACTAAATTTGGTATCAACACATACCCTAGATCACTTCAATATATCTGCGAGTCACTATTTTTTATATAGAACCCATCATATTATATCTCTTGGTCTCCTATCATATGTCTTCTTCAAATCTATAAAAATCATATGAATGCCCTTTTTCTATCTATACCTCTCTATTAGTCTCTTCAATAAACAAATTGCATCCATTGTTAACATCCTAGTCATAACACTACATTGGTTATCAGATAATGTTGTTTTAAATCTCAATCTATATTCAATCACTCTTCCAAAGTTTCATTGTATGGTTCATTAACTTAATACCACGATAATTTGAACAAGTTTGTATGTTCCATTTATTTTTATAAATGGGAACTAAAATAATATTTCTCCATTCATCAAGCATCCTATTAGTTATTATATTTCTATTAAATAATGTTGTAAGCCAAGGTACTCCTTCACCCCCTAAGTATTTCTAAACCTCAATATGGACACCATCTGGTCATAATGCCCTCCCCGTTTTTATCTTTTTAAAGTGTTCCTAAAGTACGTTATCGTAATTCTACGAAAAAATATATTTTCTCGAGCTTCCCTAAGTTTCTCTATATATAATCTACTCCCATTATCTCTATTCAATAACTTATCGAATTAGTTTTTCATCTTTTCATAATCTCATCAACATTGCCTAGCACTCTCAAAATATGACCTTTAATACACCTAACGTTAATAAAATATTTTATTTTTCTTTTCCTAAGTTTAGCAAACTTATAAATACTATATAAAGATTATCATACGCCTTTAACTTAGTATCTCTTACCATTTTTTTAACTTACTTTTTAGCTCATTTATATTTCTTAAAATTTTCTTCGTTTCCAGTTGCTTGTCATGTCCCTTTTGATTTGTAATATATTTTGAACTTCTTAATTCCATCATCAAGTTTCTTTAGATTGTGCCCCCTACCTTTTGATTCTCCAAAAATTTATTTGATATTCTCTTAATTCTTGTGGCCATTTTCTCCCACATTCTGTTAGTCTCCTCTTCGGTTTTCCATGACGATTTCTTTAATATTTTATCTTTAAATAGTTATAATTTCTCTCCTTTTAAGTTTCACCCCCTAGTTTGTGGGTTAATCTTCCCTTTTTGCACTCATGATTGATTTTTAATACTTATATCTAACACCATTATCCTATATTATGAGGTTAATCTCTCTCCCGTGATAACCTTGAAGTCTTTACATGTTAATCGATCTCCTTTCCTAGCAATGAAAAAGTCTATTTGGATTTTATGCGTTCCACTTTTATAAGTTATTAAGGATTGAAGCCTCTTTTTAAAACATGTATTTACTAGTACGTAATCATAAGTCATCGCAAAATCTAAGATAGACTCTCCGTCGTCCGCTTATATCTCCAAAACTATATCCTCTACGCATTAACTCATATCATACACGATCTTCTCCTACATGACAATTAAAATCTCCCCCTATATAGATTATCTCATCTACAAGTATTTCTTAAATTAGTCCATCTTCCCAAAATTATACTTTATTGTGCTCATCTAATCCTACTTGGGGTGCATAAGCACTAACAATATTAATTATATTTTCACCTAACCAGTTTTATAAGTATAAGTCCATCACCTTTCCTAATAATGATTATAATATCATCCTTAAAGTTCTTATCTACTATTATTCCGAGTTCGTTTATATTTTTATATTATCATGTATAGTATAATTTAAACCCTGTATTTTTTTATTTCCCTAGATTTCTCACCAACTCATTTAGTTTCTTATAAACAAACTATGTTAACTTTTGTTTTTATCATGGTATCCACTAACTTCATCAATTTCCCTGTTATAGTCCTTATGTTCCAGGTTGCTAACCTAAGTCTACTATACTGGACTAGATTCTTTACCTGAACACGTACATATTATTTTAGGAACCCTTACCTATTTCTCATTGCACCTGGGTACCGATGCGATGCCCCTTGCCTATTTTTCGAGACACTTGGTGGCAGGCACAATGTCCCTTGCCTATTTTTTGAGAAACTCGATGGGAGGTGCAATCCATAGCTTAAGGGGAATGCCCTAGTATTAACGCGTGTATTCACAGGATTCATGTTTATACGGATCTGACAAAGTTTTACGTTGTCTGTTAGCTACCTAACTCAACCCTCCTCCTTTATCCAGGCTTGGGACTGATAATGTCAAAAAAAAAACATATAAGAAGTTAAGCACACCAAAAGCGGAGTTGGTATAAATATATTTGTAATATAAAACTATGAGTAAGGCTACACTGACACAAAAATGCGACACAGTTGACGTGTCACATCCGCATTGACACGTGTTCACGCTCCACAATGCTACACTCTTAGGGAGCCTGGGCACGCGCGAATGAGGGCGTGACACATCAATTATGTTGTACTTTTGTGTCCAATTTTTTTAACCTAACATTTTCCTAAAATTATAAAGTGAAAGCCTTGTTTTAAACGAGGATTTATTGTATATTATTCTTATTTTTTAGTCAATGTTTATTTTAGTTCCATTAATTTTAATTTAAGTTTATTAATCCTATTTATAAAATGTTGTGAAGTAATATGTCTAAATCACAAAATCCTAACTTCCCACGTCTAAATAATTTATCTGCATTTTAAATCACCAGGCAAAACTCTCTCTCTCTCTCTCTCTATATATATATATATATATATATATATATATACACACTAGGGTATGCCCGTGCCTGAAGGCACGATGAAAATTCTCCCAAGTACGAATTGTGCGGTCAAGTCAAATGTGTAAACAATTTAGAAAATTTGAGCAAAGTTTTGTTATTTATAGGACTATCTACCATGTTTAAGAAAAAAATTACTACAACAATAAAAATACTCCAATAACATCATAGATATGAAATACTAATTCCAGTCATGACATTGTTTTTACAACACAAATGTGTTAACAATTCAAAAACATTTAGACAAAATTTCCTTTGTTTATAGGATATCCACCCTATTTGAGACAAATAAAAACTCCAACAATACGGTTGACACAACCAAGTATAAAATTTATTATGGTACATATAATCAACATAATAGATTCACAAAATTTTGTAATTTAAACATGGTAGACACAATCAAGTACAAAATTTCATTACAAAAATTTCAATCTCATCATCACCATCTCTTTCCATGAAATACATTGGTCCTGAAACATGAAACAACCAAAAACGATAAATCATTAACATATAGATATTTAACAATGTCTAAGGAATTAATGCTCCAAATCTGATACAGGTTTTTGAACACGTAGGAAGTTCTAAAACTCAAACGCAACTCAAGATTTAAAGTTTCAAAGGTTCAAATTATTCTAAAAACTAAAACCAAACTCAATATGAACGAAAAGTAGAGAGTAATATTTCATAAGCATAGAGCTTCATTCATCAGTACCTCCTGGGAAATCGGTCTGGAAAATGGTTGGGGAAACGGTCAGGAAATAGGTCTGGGAAGCGTTCCATATACCTCCTAGAAGGATACTCAAATGCCAGATGTCCTCTTCCCCCACAGTTGTGATAGATCATCAAGGCGATACAATCACGGCTCATATGGCCCACCTGGTTGTAGTTTTGAGACACAAAGTCTCGATACCCACCTCCACCACCACGTCTTCCTACAGTTCCGGCACATAATGTCTCGATGCCCTTGCTTATAGCAGTTCTCGCAGTCTCAGGTCACCAGGTGCTTGTGGGGGAACTGGTCGAGGAAACAGTTAGGAAAGAGGTTTGGGAAGCGTTCCATATACCTCCTAGAAGGATACTTAAATGCCAGATGTCCTCTTCCCCCACAATTGTGACAGATCATCAAGGCCATACAATCACGGCTCATATGGCCCACCTAGTTGTAGTTCCGGCACATAATGTCTCGATACCCACCTCCACCACCACGTCTTCCTACAGTTCCGGCACACAATGTCTCGATGCCCTTGCTTGTAGTAGTTGTCGCAGTCTCAGGTTACCAGGTGCTTGTGGGGGAACTGAACAGTCTTTAACACGTTGCCCCGTCTTACTGCAGGTGTGGAAGATGCCCTCATTTGGATAGCTTCCGGCCATGTGGCCAGGTTTGCGACAGTGAATGTGGTATAGAGTTGATAGACCTTTGGTGAATGATCAATGGTTCCAATTATTATGTTCTTCAACAATGACTCTAAACATGCTAAAAGAGCTTTTATCAAGAGAACCCCACCTGAGTGCATTATGTACTCAAAATTACTGATAAGTCCAAAATAAATATAATCACAAACAACTCACGAAATGTCTTGAACAACTTAAGAAAAACAAACCTTAAACAGACTTTGGGCCATGAACCTTCGAGAAAAAATAAAAACGTCAATTCATTTCTTGAACAAACTTGAAATTGAACAACGAAATTACAGAACTTGAACAAACTAATAACTGAACAACACATTATGGAAATACTACGTATTATGGAAATAATGTTACTTGAAACAGAAACTATCGAGAAATAACGAAAATTGATATCTTCGTTACATTCAAATATTCAATAGTTTTGTTACAACCTCTATGCTGCTTTAGAGGGAGTTCACGACCTCTCTTATGAAAGTGAACTCTATGCTGAAAGTGAACTCTATGCTCCTTTAGAGGGAAGTTCACAGCCTCTATTCTGTTTTGCATATTATATTTATCCCAAGTAACAATTACCAGGTACTAAGTACCAATCGATTATGGTTTATGAAGAATCATGGTAGTAAACAGAGGAAAATACTTCAAATGTGCGGGGCGTGGCCATACGCGTGTGTGTGGATTTTTATTACCCCAAGGAAAATACTAAAAGAATGGTTTTTTTAGGACTAATTTCTAAATTTGTAATAATCATAACAAATACATGTGGGGGTAGGAGCAAATAGAATAAGATGATTTTGTTAACAATATAAATCTAACAACTATGTGATCTAACCCCCATGGTTAGAAACAATACCATAAGTCCATTACTCCCATCCACTATGCATCCATTACTTAACTTGTACCCCCATCATTTTTTCAGCATGGTAATCCTTCAAGTCAGGGCTTGAAAACCTACAGGAAATATTGAGAACTAAATTATCACCAATAAGTAAAAGGAAAATAAATCATTCAATAAATAAATATGTGTGGTTTAAAACTTATACAATGGTATTTTGAAGCCAAATAAGTTGTGTTTATAGTAGCACCCTTGATCAATCTGAGTCATTTCAAGAAGCTGATGTGCTCTGTTGATTAACTATTTAAAATAAAATCTCCCAAAACAAAGAAAGAAAGACCACATTAG